>CM036768.1:7394675-7994675 GCA_020796225.1 Arion vulgaris | reverse complement strand
GTTCATTCTTATCAACCAAGTTAACCGCTCTTCGTGGTCTGTGCATATGTATGTCTGTGCTTATGCATATGATGTTCCACCATTTGGTTCTTACAACATGTAGAGCAGGTACATTTGAATTTTGGCCAAAGTATATGCATATTATCCAACTCGGAGAAGGCTCGCCTGAATGGTGAGGGACACTGATGATATGGAAAGCAAGCCTCTGCAAAAATCAGCCAGAAGCACCATACTGGATGCCCTGACTGTGCCTGAATTCATAGTGGGCAAACGAGAAGAAGAAGATTATCCAACACGACACAGATTTATACAGATGGGTAACTGTAAGATTTTACAAATAGGAAAAATCTTCACTCTAATACCACCCACATCTAAAGTTGTACTGTAGCATGGTATCAGATCTGATTAACCATATGGAAGCCATCAGAGCTGACTCATTACAACCTCCGTCCGAGTGGTTGCCGGGACCCAAATTGGGGTGTAAAGAATAGAACCACTGTTACCTGCCACGCATGTCGTAAGAGTCGACTAAGGAGGTTGGTCGTGGGGCTAGCTACCCCACAACGTAAAAAACACTAGATGGCTACTGAATTTAGAGCGAACCGAGTAAACACTGGCTGAAACTGGACACATCGCCGAAGGATGAGCACCAGAGCTCCAAATGGTGCTGAAGATGTGACATAAACACACCAATGCTAAGGCTGCATGAATCAGATTTCCACATGAATAGAATTTATGGGGATATCTGGGGCATCGGTCTGGGCGGTGATCACGAAGAGAGAGATACCAACCTCATGGTATGAACAAAGGTTTCTTTACTTTTTAACCTTTTTAACCATGAATGAAAATTGACAACCTGTGATAAAAAAAGTTAATTGACATAAAAAAAGGTAACTTGGTAGACTGAAAGCATGACAGGACATTCTTGTCAGTCGTCCAAACCATTTAACCTGTAGAGACAACTTCATCTGTGTGATTTTTAATTTCCCCAGAACACGCTGCCAACCTGCGAGGAGATATCACGGCAGAGACTTCACTTATGAATGATCTAGACAAGAGGTTGAACACAGAACTGGACAGTAGCAGCAGCAGTACACTCCCTGAGCACATCAGCAAACAAAGAAATGCTAACCTTCTGATCTCCTTACAAAGTGATGATAACTTGCCAGGAAACAGCAGTGCCTGGTTGATAAGTGGAAGCAATAAAACCACTAGTGATAACGGCAGCTTTGGTCGCTCAGGTTTGTAGTTTATCATCCTCAATATTTTATTATCAATAGTGTATCATCTTCAATATTTTATTATCAATAGTTTGTCATCTTCAATATTTTATTATCCATAAAATATTTCATCCATTGTTGGGGAATTTAGGATGGATAAGGGGGATCTTCTTCTGTCGCTTGGTGACCTACAGTTGGATGAGGACACTAAAATAGATATTTAATCAATAGAGCGATTTAGGGGGTTTGGTTGAATTACATGTAGTACAAGTCAAACTGGATGCTTGAGGGACAGAGTGTGTTTGATTTGCAAGCAACAGGAACCATCAATATGCATACCCTTCAAAATCTGTTGGGGGAGACTGAGCATAGGTCTGCCTGGAATGCTGTAACGTCAGTTCAATAACCAGTACTTTCTTCTCAATATTTTATCATCTTTAACATTTTATTCTCTTCTTCTTCCAACGCTTCCATATTGACCCATGCTAAATCATCTTTGTGATTTGTATGGGATCTGAGTCTAAGGCGTTGTAGTTGTACCAAGTTACGTGCCTACAAGAAGGCCAGAACATCCGATTTCTGCAATACTTTTTATTTACTAGGTAACTTCCTAGGCCCTACCTCAGTCGCCTCTTACAACATTCTTTGTAAGTCGCAGTGTTACTATTCTTTGCTCCCTGCACACCCAGCAACACACTGGCTATACTTATATCTGAGTAGTGTTCTGAAGCGTCTGGCCGAATGGATAAGATAGTGCCTCCCATGTTGGAGGCTTGTGTTCAATCCATGGTAAGGTCAATGAATGTTTTTTTGTTGTGGGCTTAATAGAAAATCCTAACCTGAACAGCTTTGCAGTGACTGCACTAGCCATGCGGCCATTAAATTCCTCAGGTTCTCATCCCACCTGTCCTATAAAAAGTTAATTGCATATCCTTTACAGGACTTTGCGAATCAACCCAGCTTTTTAAAGCTGTTTGTGATTTTTCTAGACATTATTACATTTAGTAGTTTGCCATTGCTATCTGAACGGGTGGTGCCATTGTCCTTTTGTTAAAATCCATGCGAAGCAATTTGCAACCAAACTGTCTGCAGCGTGATTTGAACTCAGAACGTCGAGGTTAATAGACCGAGTCACTAACCCCTAGGCCACAGACGCCACCCGTGGTACTATAGGCCGTAATGACAGTGGTGGTCTGCCTTGGTGCCGCAGCATTGCTTCCAAAAGTTCACATTATCGTGAATTATAAAACAGACATCACTTTCATTATTATTATTTGTTTCCATATTTGCACCGTCATCAAATAATCAATAAAATATAACTTACTTATCCCCAGAAGATGAAGGAAATATTAATCCATACGCCACATTCAATGAGATTAAACAAACCTTAAGCCCAGAGGTACGAACCACAATACCTTTGAAGGGATCAGCTATACCAAAATCTTCCTCAGAGGAAGATGACATTGCCATGCAGAAGGCTGCTGCCAGGAGAGAGGTAAAGTGTTTGCTTTTATTCTTATCTTCTTCTTTGCGTCGTTCTTTACGACCAATTTTAATCACTCTTTGTGATATGTTTGATCTTTGCCAAGAACATGTATACGTTGAACATTGGTTTGGTAGGCCCCTAAATTCTTATCTACTTTCTTGTATAAATTCAACCTTTTATGAAAAATGCTTCAATCTACAGCTTTTTTTTATGTCCCATATGAAATATTCACTTTGAGTGGGGGGACCTTTCCCATGAGGCCATTACCTTGTAGTGTTACTGAGGCTTGAGTGATCCAAAGAAACAGGGGATATGACGGTGGAACTTATATTCCTGGCATGGGTTAGAGGCCGCACATGTCACTGAGGAAGGACCAGACTTTATATTAATATGGCTTCCTGGTCGTCCAGGTTGGGGGTGTTTGGTTTACAACTAACAATCTTATCCTGTAAAACTCTCTATGTTACGAAAACAGCAATGAAGACATTACCTATTCATACCATCATCCAAAAGAGATGCTAGAGATGAATCGGACATGTGAAACGCATGTAGACTAACTCTGTCATAAAATCTGCACTGTGATGGACACCAGAGGATAAACGATAACGGGGTAGACCCAGAACGATCCAAAGGAGAACGGTAGAACAAGAACTGAGAGAAATTAGTCACAGATAGAACACAAAACAGAGGACTGTCGAGAACAGAGAAAATGGTCTGCATTTGTTGCGGCCCTAAGCACCAGGAGCGCTACAGGCTAGAGAGAAAGATAAGTGAGTTACCTATTTTTTTATATAGAAACAATGAAATTGACCACATCAGGTGCCCGTGTGGGATCTGGGGCCCGAAGAAGCAAAGAATAGTACCACTGGGACCTACAAGGCATGTTGTAAGAGGCGACTGATGTAGGACCTATGGAAGCTACCCTGGTAAATAAAAAGCGTCACAGAAATCGGAGGTGCTGGCCTACTTTTAGGTACTTAACTGGTACAATATGCAATTGCTCTTAGGCTCAAATCACATACAAATCACCAGAGTGGTTTAACAAGTGGTCAATAGGAGCGTTCAAGAAGATTCAAAATGTTGCTCTATCCATTGGCTGACTCTCTGATACGGTGGCAGAGCCAGTCAACCAATAATACATGATTACTATTATGTATAAACATTTTCATAATTTACACCAAATATATTCATTTCTTATCTCAATTTTTAGATGGAAGATTACCAGTCTAAACAGTCAACACAGTCCACTCCATCCGAACCGTACGTTCCATTTTTCCATTCCAAGCGAGAAAAGCAGGCAAGATATGCCAAACGGCAACCTCCACCACCCCTACCAGCACCACGTAGAGCTCAGAAGGAAGCTAACGTGAGTTACTAAAGAAGGTTATGATAATCATGGTATGCAGACTAACTATGCATAACTATAATGTTAATATAACAATAACTTTTGTTATAGAATGGATTAGAACTTCGCTTTGAATAATATGTGATTGAATTGTTAGGATACTGGTCTGATTGATAGGACCATTATCATTGCACTTTGGTGAGTAACCATGCGTTCTCCGACCACATTCTTACACAGCAAAATGGTAGCAGCATATCAGCGTGCCATTTCTGCAGAGAAAGACCGAGCCGCATGTGGTAAAACCCCACGCAATGAAGTCGATTCTTTGGCTTTAGTCTATAGACTGATAGTCATAGTTGGAAAATGGATCATTTTTTTGGATAATTTACTAAATTTGGATTATAACCATCCATGCACTTAGTGCCCCAGATACAAATATTTTATTAAAATGCAGTCATACTATTCTGGGCTAAATCTGGCTGTAGCAGAACATGGAAGTGTTGAAGAAAGATTTGCTTTTATAAAACTGTTTCTTCTTCTACGAGCGCTCCATATCGACCACTTGTTAAACCACTCTTTATGACTTGTATATGATCTGAGCCTAAGAGTGATTGTACGCTGTACCAATTATGCGCCTACAAGTAGGTCAGCACATCCGATTTCTGCAGCGCTTTTTATTTACTAGCGTAGCTTCCCTAGGCCCCTACCTCAGTCGCCTTATACGAAATACCTTGTAGGTCGCAATGTTATTATTCTTTGCTCCCCTTGCGAGCCCCAGCAACAACCTGGAGATAAAACTGTTTTACTAAAGGGATACTTAGCTGCAGAAGTTCTGGAAATAAGTAAATTATTGTAATGTTCCTAATGACTTTATTTTGTCTCAAATGTTCGAAACTAGAAAACAGCGTTGTTTAAATTAGTGATAACTTTTCCAAAAGAACATATTATTTCTTAATACCAGCAGTTTGATTGATTGATTGATTGATTGATTGATTGATAGGGTCATCATCATTGCACTTCGGTGAGTAACAATATTGACTGTTCTCTGATCTCTTTCTTACACAGAAAGATCTTAGCTGCAGTGCACAAACTCTGTAGCACTGGTGAGGGTCCCCTACGTAATTTTGAAGATGGTGAAGATATTTTGTGATGTACAGTAATACTAGCAGTTTTCACTGTTTCAATTATAGCTTTTCCAAAAAGGACAATTAATGTTTCCTAATACCAGCTGTTTCCACTGTTTCAGGTCAGATCCTGAGTCCCAGACGTTACGCCAGCGCTGACCAGATCCATGCCCTCTTCTCACAGCCGTCTCGGCCACACAGTAGCATGAAGTCTGGTTCAGAGTCCACTGACAAGGGTGAGTATGAGCATGTAGAATTTTGATTGTTGTGAACATGCAGATGTTCTTGTTTACTAAATAGCTATGCCATCAACAATATCAACGAGAAAATAAAACGTAGGAGATGGAAGTGGTTGGGACATACATTAAGAATGCTGAAGTTCTTGGTTACTATATATGATCAGGGGTCTCTGTGGCATAGTGGTTAGGTGCTTGTCTCTCATGTCAAAGGTACCAGGTTCGCTCCTCGTGGAGCCATCTGGATATTTTTCCAGAGATCATTGATCTCAGTGCAGGTGAGATCGAGTTCTTGGTCCTATCGGAGACGGACGATAAAACGAAGGTACCGTGTTCAATTTGAGCACGTAAAAGAACCCTTGGTAGTTTAAATTCGAGAAGAGCAGGCTGGAAAGCCGCTGCCCAGGCAAAATTCATTAGAAAATATTTTTAATTCCTACAAAAAATATCTTCATCATCTTCAAAATTACATCGGAGACCCTTACCTGTGGTACGGATTCCATGCACTGCAGCTGAGATCTTCCTGTGTAAGAAAGAGATCGGAGCACACATGGTTACTCACCAAAGTGCAATGATGATGGTCCTATCAATCAATCAATCTATGTTGATTTATCCGTAATTTAACTCTTTACCAATATTTATTTGTATCAGGTTCCCAACGTCACAGTCTCATCTCTAGCGTAACGACAGTGTCCTCAAGTCGGGATGAGCTATTGGATGCTTTAGAAAATGCTAAAAGAAACCCTCCGCCACCAGTGTTGTATGAGAGTGAAAATGACCCTCACCAAGATGGAGGAACAGAAGGTGACCTGGACCCAGATTCTAGTTCACAGCCAACAGATAGCTCCGTAAGTTACAAACATTGTTTAAATCTCAAGCTATATTATTTATCTTCTTCTTCTCTTCCACCATTGACTTCTTTATAGAAGTGTTGGGAGTGAAACGTAGTGATCTTGTGTGCGCTTGTTCTTCTCTTCCACCATTTACTTCTTTATAGAAGTGTTGCCGGGTTGAAACGTAGTGATCTTGTGTGCGCTTGTTCTTCTCTTCCACCATTTACTTCTTTATAGAAGTGTTGGGAGTGAAACGTAGTGATCTTGTGTGCGCTTGTTCTTCTCTTCCACCATTTACTTCTTTATAGAAGTGTTGCGGGTGAAACGTAGTGATCTTGTGTGCGCTTGTTCTTCTCTTCCACCATTTACTTCTTTATAGAAGTGTTGGAGGTGAAACGTAGTGATCTTGTGTGTGCTTGTTCTTCTTCTCTTCCACCATTGACTTCTTTATAGAAGTGTTGGGAGTGAAACGTAGTGATCTTGTGTGTGCTTGTTCTTCTCTTCCACCATTTACTTTTTTATAGAAGTGTTGGGAGTGAAACGTAGTGATCTTGTGTACGCTTGTTCTTCTCTTCCACCATTTACTTCTTTATAGAAGTGTTGGGAGTGAAACGTAGTGATCTTGTGTGCGCTTCTTCTTCTCTTCCACCATTTACTTCTTTATAGAAGTGTTGGGAGTGAAATGTAGTGATCTTGTGTGCGCTTGTTCTTCTTCTTCTCTTCCACCATTTACTTCTTTATAGAAGTGTTGGGGTGAAACGTAGTGATCTTGTGTCGCTTGTTCTTCTTTCCACCATTTACTTTTTATAGAAGTGTTGGGGGTGAAACGTAGTGATCTTGTGTGTGCTTGTTCTTCTCTTCCACCATTTACTTCTTTATAGAAGTGTTGGGAGTGAAACGTAGTGATCTTGTATGTGCTTGTTCTTCTCTTCCACCATTGACTTCTTTATAGAAGTGTTGGGGTGAAACGTAGTGATCTTGTGTGTGCTTGTTCTTCTTCTTCCACCATTGACTTCTTTACAGAAGTGTTGGGAGTGAAACGTAGTGATCTTGTGTGTGCTTGTTCTTCTCTTCCACCATTTACTTCTTTATAGAAGTGTTGCCGGTGAAACGTAGTGATCTTGTGTGTGCTTGTTCTTCTTCTCTTCCACCATTGACTTCTTTATAGAAGTGTTGGGAGGAAACGTAGTGATCTTGTGTGTGCTTGTTCTTCTCTTCCACCATTGACTTCTTTATAGAAGTGTTGGGAGTGAAACGTAGTGATCTTGTGTGTGCTTGTTCTTCTCTTCCACCATTTACTTCTTTATAGAAGTGTTGGGGATGAAACGTAGTGATCTTGTCTGTGCTTGTTCTTCTCTTCCACCATTTACTTCTTTATAGAAGTGTTGGGAGTGAAACGTAGTGATCTTGTGTGCGCTTGTTCTTCTCTTCCACCATTGACTTCTTTATAGAAGTGTTGGGGGTGAAACGTAGTGATCTTGTGTGTGCTTGTTCTTCTCTTCCATCATTGACTTCTTTATAGAAGTGTTGGAGGTGAAACGTAGTGATCTTGTGTGTGCTTGTTCTTCTCTTCCACCATTTACTTCTTTATAGAAGTGTTGGGAGTGAAACGTAGTGATCTTGTGTGCGCTTGTTCATCTCTTCCATCATTTACTTCTTTATAGAAGTGTTGGGAGTGAAACGTAGTGATCTTGTGTGCGCTTGTTCTTCTCTTCCATCATTTACTTCTTTATAGAAGTGTTGGGAGTGAAACGTAGTGATCTTGTGTGCGCTTGTTCTTCTCTTCCACCATTTACTTCTTTATAGAAGTGTTGGGAGTGAAACGTAGTGATCTTGTGTGCGCTTGTTCTTCTCTTCCACCATTTACTTCTTTATAGAAGTGTTGGGGGTGAAACGTAGTGATCTTGTGTGTGCTTGTTCTTCTCTTCCATCATTGACTTCTTTATAGAAGTGTTGGAGGTGAAACGTAGTGATCTTGTGTGCGCTTGTTCTTCTCTTCCACCATTTACTCTTTATAGAAGTGTTGGGAGTGAAACGTAGTGATCTTGTGTGCGCTTGTTCTTCTCTTCCATCATTTACTTCTTTATAGAAGTGTTGGGAGGTGAAACGTAGTGATCTTGTGTGCGCTTGTTCTTCTCTTCCACCATTTACTTCTTTATAGAAGTGTTGGGAGTGAAACGTAGTGATCTTGTGTGCGCTTGTTCTTCTCTTCCATCATTTACTTCTTTATAGAAGTGTTGGGAGTGAAACGTAGTGATCTTGTGTGCGCTTGTTCTTCTCTTCCACCATTTACTTCTTTATAGAAGTGTTGGAGGTGAAACGTAGTGATCTTGTGTGTGCTTGTTCTTCTCTTCCATCATTTACTTCTTTATAGAAGTGTTGGGAGTGAAACGTAGTGATCTTGTGTGTGCTTGTTCTTCTCTTCCACCATTTACTTCTTTATAGAAGTGTTGGGGGTGAAACGTAGTGATCTTGTGTGTGCATGTTCTTCTCTTCCACCATTTACTTCTTTATAGAAGTGTTGGGGTGAAACGTAGTGATCTTGTGTGCGCTTGTTTTAAGGCACTTTGTAAGCTGATATTCATGTTCGAAGGCTGTTCTTGATGCCATCGCTCCATCTTTTGTGTGGTCTTCCTCTTGCTTTATACTCATTATACTTTTTCTGTGTGGCTCTCTGTGGTAGGCGATACCAGGGCATTCTGGTCAGGTGTCCAAACCATTAAATCTGTTGTTCTTTTATGAATTGCATGATTGGTTTCACATCCAGTCTCCTGATTTCTTCATTTCTAATTTTGTCTCTTATTGTCACACCTGCAGCTCTTCTAAGACACCTCATCTCTGTCGTTATGTTATTTATATTATTTATACTTCTTACAAACAAACAAACGATCATAACCTTTTGATGTCCATGGGAAAAAAGAGAAGGTGTAAGACTAAAGAATATCTGGTTTATAGCACTTAGGGAGAATGTCAGACAGATCAGTCGTGTAGGAATAGCGTCTGCAACTTCCAGTTCTTATTCTTCTTTGCGTTCGTTCTTTGCAACCAATTTTAATCACTCTTTGTGATATGTTTGATCTTTGCCAAGAACGTGTATACGTTGCACATTGGTTTGGTAGGCCCCTAACGCATAGACTTCTACACGTTTAGGACACGTGCATCCGATTTCAGCCACACCTCCTTAGTCGCCTCTTACGACATGCGTGGCAGGTAGCAATGGTTCTATTCTTTACACCCCAAATTTGGGCCCCGGTAACCACTGGGTGAACTTCCAATTATATTCTTGTATGTTTACACCTATACATTTTGAAGTCATGCTGTATTTCAAGTGAAATTTTTATACTGCAATTAAATTTCATGTTTTTCTTCTGTTTAGGTGACCACCGAACCTGGGATTCGAATGTTCACGCAGTCTCCACCCAAACCAAATGAGCAGAGACAAGCATCTTATGAGGTGCCACCATACGAACAGCAACGTATGTTATGTTCATATTTTTGTAGCGGTTTAACATAAAATTAAATTTACAAAAATATGTAACAATCAATATCTAAGAGAGTGTTTTCCGTCGCCATCATCAGGTGCCATCTCCACATGAACTAGATTTCCAATATCTCCTGTCTCTTACCTTCATGTTGCACTCTGCCAGGCTGTAATATGTCCTTCTCTTGATGTTTCCTTCCCACTTGTGTCTCAGTCTTCCTCTTGCTTGTTATCCTTCAATTTTGTCCTCTAAAAAAGATTTCGATCAATGTTTCATTTTCTCCAATCCTGTTTTACATCACAGCATCAGGATAAGGAGAGATTTCTTGAACAGGTTTTTGTGTGCGCTTCATAGTGTTTTCATGTACGCTTCATAGTGTTTTCACTGCCTCTGTTATTTATTAGTCCACCTTTTACCTGAACTGCCTTTTGCTTGGATAATTGATCGTTGTATCACGTCTAATGTTTACAGATATTACAAAGTAAAGTCCCCAGTTTTATTTTTCCATTTTTTTACCCTTTTTTGCGTTATACCTGAGGAGGAGCGTCTGACCGAATGGATTAGAGCATGGCTTCTATGTAAGGGACCCATGTTAAAGCCAAGGATTTTTTTCTGTCGTGGGCATAAAAGAATAATTATAACCCGAACAGCTTTGTTGCACTCAGTTAGCCATGGGGCCATTAAATTACTCTCAGGTTCTTGCCATCTGTCCATACTGTCCTAAAAGCGATACTATAGGTAGTAACGACAATTTTTCATATTTTTTTAATGAGGATCAAAACATTTTTCATCCAATTTAATCTGTTAAGAAATCTGATGGATTACTGTAAATGTCACCACAGAAAAACGGCGCCGCCCACAAAGAATGGAGGTTGAAAGTGATACCAATGAATGTGAAGCTCCATCTACTGCATTACGCGCCACTTCCTCCACGGAAAGTGCGACCTCACACCGGGAAAGCAGAGAGGTCAGGTGACTGGGAAAAGACCACTAGGAACATTTATGCCAAGGTGAGTTGATGGTTCTATAGTTGGTTGTTTGAACAATTATGTCAAGATGATGTGATGTTTGTGTGGTTTTTGTTGCTGTAGCTGTTGAGAACTAGAGATGTCAAACTGGTGGTTCAATTGAAGCCAAAACTAAGTTCTGTACTTAACATTGTGTAGCTTTACTGATGACTGGATTCTTGGAGGTGACTCACATCTCTGTCTAGATTGTTAAGAAGTTCAGGATGGATAAGGGGGATGTTCATCGGTCTCTTGGTGATCTACTGTTGGATGACTTTAAAATTTTATGTTGATTCAATCTAGTGATTTTTTTTTTTTTTTGATCCAGAAGCACTTGAGCTGAAAGCTTCGCTCGGTGTCATGAACATCGTAACCTTCGGCTCGGTGCCACGAACACCGTAAATCTGGGGACCTGTAGCTTTTCTGCCAGTCCGCGGAGTTGAACCCACACTTACAGAGGACTAGTCACCCGTAGTCCAAAGCGCTACGAACACGCTGGGCACGCGGGCAATCTAGTGATTTAAGGAGTTTGGAATTACATGTTATACTTCTTATTCTTCTTTGCGTTTGGTTTCGTATGCTCGTCTAAACCATGAGATGGGTTGCTTCAATGAAGCTGCATGTCAGTTGGAGTTCTTCAAGAGTTCAACATAGCTTGCTTTGTAAGTTTCATTCATGAGGCCATCCATGTTAAACATGTAGAGCTGAATGCTTGAGAGACAGAGAGAGAAGTGTGTTTAACCAGCGAACCATATGAACCCTTTGCATAGTATGCATACCCATTGACATCTGTTGAGGGAGACTTGAGCACCTGTGGGTCTGCCGGAATGCGTGGTGTCAGTTCTTCTTCTTCACACTTTACCCTTAGGAAGAAATAGGTCTGCAACCAAGGTCTTCAAAGCCCTCCTGTCCAAGGTCATGTTTTCCAGATCTCTCCACACTCTATTTTCTTGCATTCTGTCTTCAACTCCTGCCTTCAGGTGTTCCCGGGTCTTTCCTTATGTGACTTCAGCTCAATAACCAATCACTGCCTAGATTTCTGAGCATGGGAAACTGATCATAGAAGAAGATGACACGGTGGCCATCAATTCTTGGGTCATAGCAATGCTATTAAGTTAATTATGGAAGAAAATAGGCTATAACCATGTGCCACTCTATTCACTATAATTTCTTGCATGCCTGCAATACGTGTTTGACTGTTATAGAACTCTCTCCTCCTTCTTCTTCTTCTTTGCGTTTGTTCTTTACGACCAATTTTAATCACTCTTTGTCCTTCCTTCCTTTCGTTCGCTTGAAATATGTCTATATATTCAATGTTGTCTCTTGTATGAACTTCACTGTCTTTTGTAGCTCACACAGAGGTCCGTGTAGTTTTATGTCGAGTGTTGTTTCGTTAGGCCAGTGAGTTTGCCTCAGTGTATCATATTTGGGGCAGTCTTGAAGTATGTGCTCTGCAGTCTGGTTTGCCTGTCCACATGTACACATGGCTGAATTGCCAATCTTGAATTTTGTATACATGTGGCTGCGGAGCCGATTGTGTCCTGTTCTAAGGCGCAGAATCACAACTTGTTCCAATCTGCTCATATTATAGTAATCGTCTTGTGTTGGTATTTGTGGCTTTCTCATTGATTTAATCATCCTTTTCTTTTGGTGGTAGGTAACTGGCACATCCGGCTGCTCTCCTGCAGCACCTTCCTTGGCCAATCGGTCTGCTGTTTCATTTCCTGGTATTCCACAGTGAGAGGGTATCCACTGCAAGACAACCCTGCGATGCTTGGACAATTTAGACAGTAGGGTCTGTAGACCTGGCAATTTTCTGGACTGAAGTGCTTGGAGTGCTGATTTTGCATCAGTCAAAAATACAACAGGTTGAGGATCGGGTCTGGTATTCAACAGTTTTTCAGTTGCCACCTTGATTGCCTGAATTTCTGCATCATAGTTGTATCACTCTTTGTGATATGTTTGATCTTTGCCAAGAACATGTATACGTTGCACATTGGTTTGGTAGGCCCCTAAATGCATAGACTTCTACACGTTTAGGACATGTGCATCCGATTTCAGCCAAACCTCCTTAGTCGTCTCTTACGACATGCTTGGCAGGTAACAGTGGTACTATTCTTTACACCCCAATTTGGGCCCCGGTAACCACTCAGGCATATGTTGTGTCAATCTTGTGGAGTGCCTGACTAAATAGATTAGAGCGCAGGCTCCCATGAGGAAGACCCGCCTCAATCCCGGAATATTTTTCTGTCATGGTCATAAAGAAAATCCAAATCTGAACAGTTTCACAGCGACTGATCTAGCCATGTGGCCATTAAATTCTACAGGCTCATGTCCCCCTGTCCTTCATCACCCTAAAAAGCGGTATTACGATCAGTAACAATAGTAATTTTTTTTGTATCATGTATCTGTGGAACTTGTCAGTAAAAATGATTATTCTTGTCCAGAACACAAAGTGGTACAAGTACAACAAGCACAAACAGTGAGGAAGTAACCTACACCTTCGGAGAACGTGCTCAAACACCCGTTTAAACAGCCCTGGGAGAGTTACCCCTTATTCTACAACAGCTGCTGGCCAAGAAGGTTTTGTTGAATTTCGTTCAGAAACAGGAAGATCTCGGAGAGGTAAAGAAATTATACATTTCTACACAATATGCATGTCATTCTTTCAGTTTATAATCAGAAAAACTCTCTCATGATTATATTTTAAGTCTTCCTCTTCTTCTTTGCGTTCGTTCTTACGACCAATTTTAATCACTCTTTGTGATATGTTTGATCTTTGCAAGAACGTGTATGCACATTGGTTTGGTGGCCCTAAAGCATAGACTTCTACACATTTAGGACATGTGCATCTGATTTCAGCCAAACCTCCTTAGTCGCCTCTTACGACATGGTGGCAGGTAACAGTGGTTCTATTCTTTACACCCCAAATGTGGCCCCCGGTAACCACTCGGGCGGGTAGGCCTAAATGCATAGACTTCTACACGTTTAGGCATGCGCATCCGATTTCAGTCAAACCTCCTAGTCACCTCTTACACATGCCTGGAGGAAACAGTGGTTCTATTCTTTACACCCCAAATTTGGGCCCCGGTAACCACTCAGGGGGGTAGGCCCCTAAATGCATAAACTTCTACACGTTTAGGGCATGTGCATCTGATTTCAGCCTATCCTCCTTAGTCACCTCTTACGACATGCGTGGCAGGTAACAGTGGTTCTATTCTTTACACTCCCAAATTTGGGCCCCGGTAACCACTCGAGCGATATTTTAAGTTATCGTCTGTTTGTTGCCGGGCCCATAGAGGATCAAAGAACAGTAACACTCTGACCTACAAGCCATGTCGTGAGAGGCGACTGAGGTAAGAGCCTAAGGAAGCTACCCTAGTAAATAAAAAGTGTCACAGAAATTGAATGTGCTGGCCTACTTGTAGGCGCATAACTGGCACAATGTATAATTACTTTTAGGTTCAGATCACATACAAATCACACAGAGTGGTGAACAAGTGGTCGATATGGAGCATTCAAAGAGGTTCTTAGGCTCAGATCACATACAAATCACACAGAGTGGTGAACAAGTGGTCGATATGGAGCATTCGAAAAAGAAGAAGGCACCAATATTTTGTCTCCATTTAGAAGATACTAATATGAACACATTTGCATTTTTTTCAGGAGGTCGCCGAACCCCACACGCTAGAGTTCGCTATGACACTAATATTCAGACACCTGGCACTGATGACCACCGTCCACTAGTGACGTCACTGGCTCACCCTGTGTTAGCCACATCACCAGAGGAAGAGGAATCCATCAGTTTGTTAGATAGGTAAGAAATCTTGGTTTTCTTCAGAGATTTTTTTTCTTCTCTTTCTTGCGATCACTCTTTTAATGGTTATACCGTCAGAGATGAGATTGTAAATAATCGACTTTGTAAAAGAAAAAATTGGAAATTTATTAGAAATATAAACTTTGTCAGAAATATAGACTTGTTCTCCCCCACCTCCGTTCATCTGCTATGAATTCAGGCATAGTCGGAGAGCCTAATATGGCATCTATGGTTGATTTTTGTGTGAAGGCTTGTTTTCCTTATCACAAGTGCCCCTTTCACTATTCAGGCAAGCGTACTGATTTCAGAGATATATAGACTTGTAATAGATATGGATTAAATGGGTGCCATCTCTGCAAATATTGCAAACATTCATCAACTGTGTGTCTGCGCAGAATAGAGGGAATAAGATGGTATGATAGGGTCACAAATGAGGAACTTATGGAAAGAACTATACAGATTCCAGTGAACGAACAGGTTAAAAAGACGCTGGCGCTGGATAGGACACACTTTGCGAAACCGGAGGGGAATATAACAAGAAGGGTCCTTGCCTGGAACCCGCAGGGACAGCAAAAGAAGGGAGGCCGAGAAATACATGGAGACGAGATTTGGAGGCGGAGATCAACAATATAAAGAAGAGCTGCAGGAGATAGCTAGAGATAGGAAGACTTGGCATGAGTTGATTGAGGGCCTATGCCCTAATCCGGGGTAAAAAGGCAAAGAGAGAAGAGATCTCTGCAAATGTTTGCTGCAATGGATCTTCAACATATCCTGTTCATTGCCTTTGTGACCTCCCTCTCCCTCGTGAGGTTTTCCATGGTAGAGAAGATCTACAGAAGACCTGATTCTTTACTTGGAAAATTTTTTTTTTTTTTCCTTGTCCGCTTTCAACTCAAACGCAGTTTCATCTCTGAAACTGATTTTTGCGTGAAAATCGTTTTTCCAATTTCTTACAATGGCAGCAGCGTGCACATTGTAAATTACTTACACTGGCAGCCGTGTGCTCAATGTACTCGTAATTAGTATTCCCTGCCATGCAGGCAGATTTTCTCCGACTTCAGAGGTACTCACGTTATCGTCCTGAGTAAGACCAGGGGACTCGAACAAATGCCGGACAGTAGGTTCGAACCCGAGCTATGAGGCGTCTCACAGCTAGCAGGCCAAGCTACTATCAACTACTCTAGGCAGTCCTCCACTTGGAGATCTAAATTGCAAGTTCCTCTGAGTAAGGCTCGCCTGAATTGCTAAGGACACTGGTGACAAAAAAAGCAAGCGTTAACACAAAAATCAGTGGAGGTGTCATATGACTATGTCGGAATTTACAGCGGACAAACGAAGAAGAAAACCTTGATATGGAGATGACACATGCGAAATAAATTGATTGATATGACATATGTGACATAACAAGAGATAAGGGGCAGAAGGTGGCAATGGATAGGACACACGCTGAGGACACCTCCTGATAGCATCACGAGACAGGCCCTACAATTCAACCCCCAGGGTAATAGAGATAAAGGAAGACCTGGAGGTGGGAGTTGGAAACGGAATGAGAATGTGGAGAGATCTGGAAAAGATGGCCTTGGATAGGAGAGCTTAGAAAATCTTGGTTGTGAACATATTCCTCCCTAGAGGCAAAGAGTGAAGAAAAATATGTGATATAGGATACGGGATGTGGTTACAAAATAGATATGTTGAACTGGTGGTTCTGTGGCAGCAAATACCAAGATCAGAAAAATTGCTTGTTTTGTAATTGTTGCATGCTATTGGTAGTTCATCACGAAAAGTCTGCATGGGCCGTCTCTGCAAGCTCATGTGGCAGAATGGTCAAGAAAGTCAGTGGTGCATTTAGTATGACAACAAGCAGCATGACAATGGAGGTACTGGCGGTGACCAATGCACTACTCTGGCTAGAGTCACAAAACTACACTCATGTGTGCATTCTGAGTGACTCATTGAGTATGATCGAAAGGTGGAGGCCGGTTCAGTGCGCAGGCAATGGACTGAATCACTGCAGGCGTCAACAATTTGCAGAATTACAATTGTCTTTGTTCCGGGGCACATGGGTGTTGTTGGCAATAAGAGAGCAGACAGGCTGGCCGCTATATCAGAGGGCCAGCCAATGGACAGAGCTGACATCGTGAACGCCCTCATAGAGCGTGGCCGCAGAGAAGACCTTCATCTAAACCAATCCACGTCAACTACTAGCTTGCAAGAACTGGGTTTGAAGATTGGTGTGGCAAGAAAAGAATGGTACAACTGGTATACGAGTAGGCTCATCAATCAAAATAGAACTGGTACGGTCAGTCGCCGTACGCTGTTGGAGATATTGCGAAGGAGATCGGAGCATCTATGGACATGTCCGAAGTGCAATGAAGATATTCCAAACTGAAACAAATCACAGAGTGGTTAACAAGTTTTCAATATGGAGCGTTCCAAGAAAATACAGAAGAAGGTTAAAAAGCTTGACATTAGCTTTCTTATTTCTACTGTAACCTGCTGCCTTGCAGGTTGACTGGGGACTGCCAAAAGCTGACGGAGAGCGAACCCAGTAAACACTGGCTGAAACCGGACACATTGCCAAAGGATAAGCACCAGAGCTTCAAATGGTGCTGAAGATGTGATGAATCACACCCGTTCTTGGTATAGGCTGTTTATATATCACAATAAGAATGATCAAAATGGCTGAAAAAAAACAAACAAGAAGAAGAAGAATTTTACTGTAAGTCTCAAGAATGTGAACAGCACATTATTTTAGTTCTATATAAAGAATAACTTTTTCATTGTTTATAATCAACAGACACTACCGTCCCGTTCCTGAAGAAGAGACAGAAATGGAGACACGGTCCAACAAAGATGGTAAACAAGACAAAGGATACACAAAGGATTATACAATTGTATAGTCACAGTTTTCAAAATGAAGTTGCATGTTTGTGACGTGCAAACTCACAACTAGAAATCGAACAACAAATTCATCCAATGTTGCTTGTTGTTGTTGCTGCTCTATCTGTGCAGAATCGTTGTGCTTTGCAACATTTACATCAATTATCAAAGCTGTAGTGTTAGATCAAACATGATCTGATCATCAGATGTCAACTCTTTCTCACGTGCTGCTGATAATATTTTGTGTTTGCAATTCCATTTCTTAAAATAAATTGTTCATTCCGTGACAGATTGTTCACTCCATGACAAATCATTCCCGAGGAAATTAGTCATGTGAAAAACTAAAGATTCCTTCGACACATGAAGATTTCTTTGACATTTCATTCTGTTCTCCCTGTGTAGACAACATTAATGTTTCTTGCGCAGAGATACGTCAATACAACATGCAAATGGACTTGTGCATTATAAATTCCATTTGTACTTTTACATATCGGAGATTTACTATTGTTATTTTCACATGTTGGAGATTTCAGTGTTGGTGATTTTTTTTTACTTGCGAATGAATATACGAGTTATATATGTCAGTGAATCTCACCCTATTCTCTCCCAAACTTTTCGATTTCCATGTATTTTTATTTTCACATGTCAATTTCCATGTTTTTTCCAATATTTTCATACATTCAAGATTTCCATCTACATTTTTTACATGTCAATTTCCATATTTTTTCTATATTTTCATACATTCACGATTTCCATTTTTCAACTGTTGATTTTTAGGCATATCTTCCACGTTTAAAAAAAATTAAAATTTGATTGTGTGTCACATGACTCTGAGATATACTGTGGTATCACAAAAACTTCATATGACCATGGATTTGTGTTCAAGTTCTGTCAAACAAAAGAAATTGAACAAGGCAACTGCTAAACTAATTATCTGGTGTGTTGAGCCACTGGACGCTGCTGGATTTCTTACGACAAAGATCAGAGCATCTATGGACATGTCTGAATTTCTATGATGATAGTCCTCATATAACTGATCTGTTCTTGTCTTGCATCATACAGATACAACATTGTAGATAATTATTGCGTTTCAATTTATTCATGATTTAAATAATTTATCTTTTATCCTTCACCAAAGAATGATAACAGAATGGGCTGATAATATACACTTCATCTTCTCTGTGAAGCATACGCTACAGTACGTACCAGAATATGTTACATGATTTTACTGTGAACTCGTGTTACGTATTTAAGACATAAACATTCCATTCCACATACATATCTTCTAATGGAAAATCTGGTTCATAATGACATTTCTACAAATGTTTATATACGAGATAGAGTACGACAGGTAAATGACTTAACCACTTTGCCACACTAAACAGACAAGTTCAGACTTAGACACTGCAGTCTCAGAGCACTCCTCCGTATAATGGTCTCGCCTGCCTGCACCTGTGGAGCACCAAAGCAGTCCACAGAGCACATCCTGCAAGACTGCCCTATCCTGAGCAGTGTGAGAATGAAAATCTGGCCAACAGAAAAAACCCTACAAGACAAACTATGGGGGACCGGTGAAGACTTCAAGCACACCGCCCTGTTTATGACACATACCAGAGTAGTCGCATAGCAGAAGTTGACTGCAGAAGAAGAACCACTTCGCCATTGAGACCCCAAAAGGGTCCAAAGGCGAAGGAGTTATGTTCTTCTTTGAACGCTCCATATCGACCATCTGTCAACCACTCTGTGTGATTTGTATGTGATCTGAGCCTAAGAGCGATTGTACGTTGTGCCAGTTATGCGCCTAAAAGTAGGCCAACACATCTGATTTCTGCCCTGCTTTTTATTTACTAGGGTAGCATCCCTAGGGCCTACATCAGTCGCCTCTACGACATGCATTGTAGGTTGCAGTGGTACTATTCTTTGCTTCCTTGCGGGCCCCGGCACTACACAGGCAGACTTATGTTAATAAATAGAGTGCTATCATAGTCTTCTACTGTCAACCTGGTTCAAGTTGACATCTCCAATCTCCCGGTCTATCTTAAACCTCCAGGGCACTTCTATAAGTACTTCAACAAAGGTCACTTACACAGGGCACTTCTATAAGTACTTCAACAAAAGTCAATCAATACACAAGGTACTTCCATAAGTGCTCAGTTGTTTTCATTTAGTTGAAAATACCTGCAGAAGAGCTTTTATGAGATTTTTTTTTAAATCATAATCATTGCCAGAGCTACTGTAAAAAAGCAGAGTACTCATTCTCAGCAAGATATACTAGAGAATTGTGTATACTGGGAAGTGAACTCTTTAACTGTGTTTGTTAAATCCAATAGACTACCACTTTGTTATGCCGACTTGTCTACTGAATCATTAACTGAGAAAGTAGTTAGAAAGCATCATGTTGTGTATACTAAACTAACACTCAGACTTTGAATCAATCCAGCGATTTAAAGAATTTGAAATTGCATGCTGTACAAGAAGAGCTGGAAGAGCTTGAGGGGCAGAGTGAGGAGTTGGATGCTTGAGGGCAGGGAAAGAGCTGGGAGGAGTGTGTTTAAACAGCGAGCCACAGGAACCATCAGTATGCTTACCCTTTGACATCTATCGGGGGAGACTGAGACGCCTACGACACTACTGTGGCTCCCTAGGCTCAAAATGTGCAACAATAAATCAATCTTAAAATTGCTACATTTAATTATTATAGCACATTACAACAAAACAGTCTTGCAAGTGTGCATGTATAATTTATTAGTGCTGGGTAAAATTGTATCCGAGATAAATGCCAAACGGATTCCGTGTGCTATTTAATTTTGTTTCCTAATTTAATGTACGGCTATTCTTGTTGAAGAGGAAACAAATGTCATGAACTTTTATGTTTATTTTTAAAGTATATGTGATAGATTTGTAACATCAGATAGTCTTTACCTGACGCTGTGAGGCAAACAGGATTCAAGAAAAGAAGATAGTCTAGTTAGCTTTGACTTATCAACTTAGTTATACTACTTTCACATGCGTTGATTGTTACAGAAGTGCAATATTACAAACACCATAATTACTGACAGCAGCCTCGATTATATTTCTTTGTTTATCGCAGAGTATCCAGCCTTTATATTATATGTGTTTCCTTTTTGTTCCATAGAAGTTTTCTTGTGTTTTTTTTTCATTCAACCACTATGAATATCGGAGTAATCGTGGCGTCTAATATGGCAACTCTGACTGATTTTTGTGTGAAGGCTTGCAGTTGAAGTAATATTGCTATGATTCTCTTGAAATAATAATATATAATATTAATTTTTTTATTTGAGATTTCATTATAACATGTACCTCTAAAGTCAGAGAAACCTCGCCTGAATGGCGAGGGACACTGATCCTTCCTTTCGTTCGCTTGAAATATTGTCTATTTTCTTCTTCTTTGCGATCGTTCTTTACGACCAATTTTAATTGCTCTTTGTGATATGTTTGATCTTTGCCAAGAACGTGTATACGTTGCACATTGGTTCGGTAGGCCACTAAATGCATAGACTTCTACACATTTAGGACATGTGCATCCGATTTCAGCCAAACCGCCTTAGTCGCCTCTTACAACATGCATGGCAGGCAACAGTGGTTCTATTCTTTACACCCCAAATTTGAGCCCGGTAACCACTCGGGCGGGATATATATTGTCTATATATTCAGTGTTGTCTCTTGTATGAACTTCACTGTCTTTTGTAGCTCACACAGAGGTCCTTGTGTAGTTTTCTGTCAAGTGTTGTTTCGTTAGGTGGGACACTGATGAAAAGGAAAGCTAGCCTTCACACAAAAATCAGTCATAAGTGCCACACTGGACACCCTGACCATCTAAATCCATAGCGAACGAGAAGAAGAAGAACATAGCATGTTCTTATCTTCTTCTTATGTTAACCTGCTTTGAATTAAGGCAAAGTCATGGCACTTGGTATGGCGTTTCTGACTGATTTTTGCGTGAAAACCTGCTTTCCTAATTATCAGTGTTCCTCGTTGTACATGTGTGCCTTTTCCTACTTTAGAGGTACATCATAACATGTTTTTTTCTTCTTCCGTTTGCCTGCTATGAATTGAGACGTAGTCAGGGTGCCGGTATGATTTCTGACTGATTTCTTTTGCGTGAATGCCTGCTTTCCTTATTCTCAGTATCCCTCGCTGTACTGGTGTACCTTCTCTGACAGCAGAAGTAAATCATAACATGTTCCGCCAAGTGGTTACGAGTTGGAGTGTCTTCTTTCTTCTTTGCGTTCGTTCTTTACAACCAATTTCAATCAATCTTTGTGATTTGTTTGATCCTTGCCAAGAACGTGTATATTTCACATTGGTTTGGTAGGCCCCTAAACGCATAGACTTCTACACGCTTAGGACACATGCATCCGATTTCAGCTAAACCTCCTTAGTCGCCTCTTACGACATGCATGGCAGGTAACAGTGGTTCTATTCTTTACACCCCAAATTTGGGTCCCAGTAACCACTCGGGCGAGTTGGAGTGTAAAGAATAGAACTACTGTTAGCTGCCACGCATGTCGTAGCTACGACTAAGGAGGTTGGTCGTGGGGCTAGCTACCCCACACCGTAAAAACACTAGATGGCTACAGAACGAAGAGCGAACCAAGTAAACACTGGCTGAACCCGGGAAACATCGCTGAAGGATAAGCACCAGAGCTTCAAATGGTGCTGAAGATGTGACGTAAAACACACCAATGCTAAGGCTGCATGAATCAGATTTCCACATGAATAGAATTTACGGAGAGATCTGGTACATTGGTCTGAGCGGTGATTGCGCGCGAGAGAGAGATAACATGTTCTCTTCTGCTTGCGTTGGCCTGCTATGAATTAAGGCAAAGTCATGGCACTTGGTATGGTGTTTTTGACTGCTTTTTGCGTGAAATCATGATTTCCTTATTATCAGTGTCCCCCGCTGTACAGGTGTGCCTTCTTCTACATCAGAGGTACATGTTCACATTAATTATAATGATCAAATATGTTAAATCATTTCATAATAATAATTAATATTAGGAAATACTGCATCAACCCATTCACTGTGTATTTTTGTTTGCCTCAGGACACACTTATATTGCAAGGTATACTGAATTAGCAAGTGTACTGGCTTTGTGTCATGTTAAAAAGTACAGTGAGCCAGTATATCGACATAGAAGAGTGACAGGGTTAAAACTATACAGACCAAAGGATGAAATATTAAAACACTAAGTAGGGTCAAGAAGGATCATTTCCTGGAACCCGCAGGGACAGCAAAAGAAGGGGAGGCCAATAAATACACGGAGATGAGATTTGGAGGCAGAGATCAACAATATAAAGAAGAGCTGGAGGGAGCTGTAGGAGATAGTTAGAGATAGGAAGACTTGGCATGAGTTGGTTGAGGGTCTATGCCCAAATCCGGTTAAAAGGCACAGAGAGGGTTAAAAGTCAGCTCTAATGGGCCTCCTCATTGCTGAATCAGATCTAACAATGTCCTGCAGTATAACTCAGAAGATGTGCTACTATAAAGTGAAGTTTAATGTTTGGGAGTCTCTGTGGCACTCGTTCCAAAGGTTCTCGGTTCAGTCCCTTGTAGAGCCATCTGGATATTTTCCCAGAGATTCCTGATTTCAGTGTAGGTGAGATCGAGTTCCTAGTCCTATCGGAGACTGATTATGAAACGTAGGTCCCATGTTTAATTTGAGCATGTAAAGTAACCCTTGGCAGTTAAAAATCGAGAAGAGCAGGCTGGAAAGCCGCTGCCCAGACAAAATTCATTAGAAAAATTAATAAAATATACAGAAGAGATAACTAAAGATAGGAAGACTTGTCATGTGGTTGGTCGAGAACCTATGTCGAAACCAGGCTAATTGGCTGAAATCGGATGCATGTGTCATAAACGTGTAGAAGTCTATGCGTTTAGGGGCCTACCAAACCAATGTGCAACGTATATATGTTCTTGGCAAAGATCAAACATATCACAAAGAGTGATTAACATTGGTTGTAAGGAACAAACGCAAAGAAGAAGAACCAGGTTAAAATAGCACAAGAGAGAGAGAAAGAGAGAATCTTTTGTTATACTTTACAAGAAACTGACCTTACTTTGTGTATTCATAATTCTCGGATGCACGTGTCCGCTAGGGAATGCTAACCTGAAACAAATGCTTGCAGAAAACGGATGCACCAGGCCGTAAGGTGCATAACATGGTGCAACGACCCTCACAATGAGGAATGGGATAACGGATTCTACGGTCGCTAATCTGCCTCGGAGATTTAGCACGCAGTAAGAATGTCAGACCTACCATCACGAGGGTGGCCAAAACTTACTGTGGGAAGAGGTCGGCACAACGAGGAAGCAGAAGCAGGGGACTTGAGAAGAAAGAGGTGGCCCACTTACACTAGCGTAAAAAACAAACTGTATGGCGCAACTGATAATCTAAGGCAGACAGCTGCCTTTATTAGAGAATCCGAAATCCCAATCTAGTGAGAATGCAGAAGAAGAAATATTCATAACTCATCCACGATAAACAATAATACACCTGACTATTGTTGTTTCATTGGTATATTATTTGTTTGCACATTTCTCTCTAAGGTGCCCTTAAACTTTTATTAGCTCTTGCTAAAAAACATTTATTATTATCTGTTTTCATGCCTTTTTTTCAATTGCAATCTATTAATTTTGTTATAATTTGAACATGTTATACATTGTTATGATATTGATGTATTGTATTTTTTGTGGTTTTTTTTCTGCACTGTCACTATTTTTTGTTTTCATATTTTCTTATCTTCTTCTTCTTTGCGTTCGTTCTTACAACCAATTTTAATCACTCTTTGTGATATGTTTGATCTTTGCCAAGAACGTGTATACGTTGCACATTGGTTTCGTAGGCCCCTAAAGGCATAGACTTCTACACGTTTAGGACATGGGCATCCGATTTCAGCCAAACCTCCTTATGCGTGGCAGGTAACAGTGGTTCTATTCTTTACACCCCAAATTTGGGCCCGGTAACCACACGGGTGATATTTTTTTATCATGTTTCAGTCAGATGTTTAGGGGCCTGCCAAACCAATGTGAGAGCCGCGGTAGCGTAGTTGTTAGTGAACTCGCTCTCAAGGCTGGTGGTCTGGGTTCAACTCCCGCAGTGTGCGTGGAATTTTTCCCGACCTCGACGGCTCTCAGGTCGACTCAGCCTCAACTGGGTACCAGACATGCTCTGGGAAAGTAAAGGCGGGTGATGTGATGACATCACCCATCGTGTGCCGATGGTCAATGAAAATACAGGCCTAACACTGTATTGCCCTATATACCACGAGGTATGAAAGGGTTCCTTTACTTTTACAAACCAATGTGCGACGTATACACGTTCTTGGCAAAGATCAAACTATCACAAAGAGTGATTAAAATTGGTCGTAAAGAATGAACGCAAGAAGTCACATGTTATGTCATGACTATTATCTTCGTCTCATTTTAACCCTGACATTGCATTCATTTTTAAAAATTAACACATTTGTGTAAACTCTGTGTAGCAACAAAATATTGAGAGCAGTCCTTTTTTTTTCTTTTATTTGCTCGCTATGAATTCAGGCATAGTCTAATATGGCACCTCTGACTCATTTTTGCATGAAGGCTAGCTTTTCTTATCATCTATGTCACTCGCCATTCAGGCAAACCTCATCTGACTTCTGAGGCACTTGTAATTTAGATCACCAAGTAAAGGATCAGGAAACCTGCAGACCAACTGTGTGCACATCACCAATTTTTTTTTCTCCCAAGTTGGCTCTGAACCTTGAAATTAGCATAGCATATGGTTACTAGCGAAGCCTGATACTGACTTCGCTACTGCACACCGATACCTAGAAAACCCTTGCAGTAATATTATCCCAATGAATGGAAATCATGGCATATCCTTTACAGGATAACACCATCAACCACAGTTATCGAGTTGTTGATTTTATTTCCACAACTTAAACGTTCAGTAGTTTGCTATAGCTTTCTGAACGATGATGTCCATTTTTACCATTCGGAATGATACACGGAAACAAATTTGCTTTCAAACTACCCGCCACGGAGTTTGAACCATGTACTCTTGGGTTGTTATCGAGCTCACTATCGCTAAGCCACAGATGCCCACATTATCCCTCTACTCAAGTTGTCATTCTGCGCCTTAGAACATGACACAATCAACCCCACAACAAAATTCAAGATCTGCAATTAAGCCATATGTTGGCAATTCAGCCATGGGTACATGTGGACATACACATCAGACTGCAGAGCACATACTTCAAAACTGCCTTGAATATCATATACTGAGACAAACTCACTGGCCTAATTAAACAATACTTGACAGAAAACTACACGTACTTCTGTGTGAGCTACAAAAGACAGTGAAATTTATACAAGAGGCAACGTTGAATATATATACAATATTTCAAACGAATGAAAGGAAGGATTCCTCTACCAGTTTCAAATAAACAGTGTTCCTACCAATTTTAGTACAAACAAAGCAAAACTTGATTTTTGTTGACATGTACATAATGTGTACTACACTTTGTATGTATTGTTGTATATGTCAGACTGTACAGTGACATACATATCAGATAGAATTCTGATAGGACCAGTATTAATGAATTACTGAACAAATGTCTGAATATTTGCTCCATATTTTTTGGGTAAGAAAATTAACCTGGAGTGATATTCATTATTTTGTTTAATCAGAGAGACAAGTGAATTCATTATTTTGTTTGTTCAGAGAGCGAGAGACAAGTGAATTCATTATTTTGTTTGTTCAGAGAGTGAGAGACAAGTGAATTCATTATTTTGTTTGTTCAGAAAGAAAGAGAAAGTGAATTCATTATTTTGTTTGTTCAGAAAGAGAGAAGTGAATTCATTATTTTGTTTGTTCAGAAAAAGAGAGAAGTGAATTCATTATTTTGTTTGTTCAGAGAGCGAGAGACAAGTGAATTCATTATTTCATTTGTTCAGAGAGAGACAAGTGAATGCATTGTATGTTAATAAATATAAGTATCGAATTAATGTTTGTATGTGGCTACATTTATTGTGAATTATTATTATTGCATATGTTTCTCAGTTTCTGGAATGAAATATTTGATATGTCGATTTAAAATTTGATAAAATTTGTAACTTATTATATTTAAAAAATGATTGTTTAAAATGTTTACAAAATAATTATGCGGCGATATAGAACAGGTTTAATGAATATGAAGAAATGGTTCTTATTGTTTAGCTAAAATGAAACCAGGTCAGGTAATAGAGTGAGAGCTCCTTGCCTGAGAGTCATGAGGAGGACAAGAATAATAAAGTGGGATGGAAGATTTAAAACATGTTTAGAGATGGTATTCTTCCTCACCCTTCAACCCTAGGGAGGCATAGGTCAGCAACCAAGGTCTTCCAAGCTCTCCTATCCAAGGCCATCTTTTCTAGATCTTTCTAATCTCTCCCAATTTTCTTGCATTCAATCTCCAACTCCTGCCTACATGTCTTACCTTTCCTCTATTATGCTAGGGAGTTCCATCGGCGGACCTGTCTCGTGATGCTGTCAGGGGGTTTCCTCAGTGTGTGTCCTAGCCATCATAACGTTCTTTCCCTTATCTCTTGTTCCACCTGCCGTTGTCCCACTCTATCTTCCCAATTGAGAGGTTAGGTCGACCTGAGAGTCGTTACAGTTGGAAAAATATGAAGTGCAAATATTCCAGTAAATTGTTGTTGAACTGTCATGGTTGTCCATTCCTCCAGAGGGCGGTGTTGTCCCTTAACTCATTGAAACATCAACTTTACGTCAACATATCATATGTACATTTATCATTCATTCACACCGTAAACCCATGCAAACTTTCTATTTATTGCAGACGTAAAACATTTATTGTAAAAACATCCACAGAAGAGTTTGAATCTCTCAGGAAAATGACAAGGAGGCAAGTCACTACAACAATTGTTATACTCAAAATGTTTGTTAGCTCCTGGCACTTGTTGTTTTAATTCCATATCAATAATTAATATGCACCCTTGAATTCTGTAAACACAAGGCATGTCGTAGAAGACAACTGAGATAGGGGCCTAGGGAAGCTACCCTGGTAAGTAAAAAGCGTCGTAGAAATCAAATTTGTTAGCCTCATTGTAGGCGCATAACTGGCACAACGCGCAATCGATCGTAGGTTCAGATCAAGTACAAATCAAAAAGAGCGGTTTAACACGTGATCGATGAGTTTTCAAAGAAAGGATTCTGTAACAAAAAAACATAGTAGATTCCAACAGAGTTACTTTAGTTAGACATACCAGATTTTACTCCATAACTATTTTGTATGATAACTGAACATTATTTTCAGAGTTTTGTATCATACCTCTGAAGTTGGAGAAGGCACGTCTGTCTGGGGACACTATTAGAAAGGAAAGCAAGTCTTCACGCAAAAATCAGTTGGAAGCCCCACACAAAACTCCATGACTACGCCTGAATTCAATGGGACGAACTCAAAAATAAGAGTTTGGTTGTGAATACAAACAAATGCTTGTTCAAGTTTGATACAATGGAGCAGCAGTTATGCAAAATCAAGTTGATTTACAAGCAATAATCACTTTAAAAAAAAGAAGGGTCTAAAACGTGAGGACTGACTTCATTGCACCGGGCTTACCCATATGGCTCCGCCAGTCTCTACAGAAATGGCACGCCACAAGCCAAAAGAGTTTGTGCTCTGCCGCTGAGATATTCCTATGTAAGAAAGAGATTGCAGCAAACATACTCACCAAAGTGCAACGATGAAGGTCTCACCAATCAATCATAAAATTAACATCTAAATCTAGAATTTAAAAAAGTGAGAAATATTCTGAGCTGGGGATCAACAACATTGTTGATACAAGCAAAATTGATTGAAAGGTTTCAATAATTGATCCGCCCGAGTGGTTACCGGGCCCAAATTTGGGGTGTAAAGAATAGAACCACTGTTACCTGCCACGCATGTCGTAAGAGGCGACTAAGGAGGTTTGGCTGAAATCGGATGCATGTGTCCTAAACGTGTAGAAGTCTATGCGTTTAGGGGCCTACCAAACCAATGTGTAACGTATACACGTTCTTGGCAAAGATCAAACATATCACAAAGAGTGATTAAAATTGGTCGAAGAACGAACGCAAAGAAGAAGAAGAAGAATAATTGATCGATCAATCATTCATTGAAATTGATAGTAGTACTAAGTGTTAGATCTCACCCTCAAGTGCAGACATATGCAGGGTCAACATATCCCCTGCAACTGCTTTAGACTATTAGAACTTCTTCTTCTTCTGATCACCCGCTATGAAATAGGCATAGTCGGAGTGCTGTTGCGTGAAACCTTGCTTTCTTTCCTTATTATCAGTCTTCGAATTATTAGTTAATTATGAACTTTCCTTTTTTCCCGATCCAGAAGCACTTGAGCTTTTCAGCTCTTTGGCTCGGTGCCATGGACATCGTAACCTTTCGGTTTGGTGTCACGAACAACGTAAATCTGGAGAACCTGTAGCTTTTCTGCCCGCCCGCGGAATTGAACCCGCACTCACAGAGGGCTTGTCACCCATCATCCAGCGCACTACGAACACGTTGGGCAGACAGGCAATTATGAACGTTATAGATTAACATTTTGTCCCTCCACTTAGGTAAGCCAGAGCCCCTATCAGCCTTCGACCTGGCAGTCTCTCAGTCTACACCACTGGAAGGTTAGGTTGACTTGTGTATTCTACAGGTCATCAGTAGGCTACTAATTTTCCTTTTATGCCCTTCTAAGACAGACTAGCTGACCACAACTCTGCTTCATACAGAGCCATACGCAGAACACACCTTGTTGACCATTTTGTTATTTAAATCTTGATTCAGTTGTTCTACAGAATTCAAGGGTTGCATATTTTTTTAACTAGAGGCGATAGAACTACATCAAAAACTTGCACTTAAAATGGGCAGCGGAACAATGATAGATACTGTACGTTTATATATGTTAATATTATCTTATATGATCATGTTTTTTAATTGCTTTTATATAAATACTGTAAATATTCTGCTGGATGAACATCTAGTTTCTGTTAATTCTGATTTGTTTATTTTGGTTTTGTAACTTACTACACCCTTAAAAGATGATGCTTTGCGTTTTTGTTTAATTTATGAGCACTTTTTAATGTTTGTGTCTAATTTTGTACATGTTTTATTCCTTATTTTATAGTACTGTCGTACAGTTATTTTGTGCGTGCGTGTGTGATGTATTACGGAAACTGTGATTGTAAAATTAATGAATAAATTCAGAATTATTTCTATAAAAATAAGCTGTTATACAACGGAGTGGTCATCACATTTTGCTTACAAATGGTAACATAATAATTCCCCTCGTAACGCTATACGTTACATAGGGCCTGCATGCAATTTCTCTATACTCCTGTATCCTGGGCAACTCGCTCAATCTCCTCCATGGAACTGAGACTTCTTGCCTCTCACAGAAATGTTTGTTTCAGGGTCTCCTTAGGTCATCCTCTCTTTCTTTAACCCTTTGCATCCCACTTCAATGCCTGCTTTGATATTCTTTGATCATTTCTTCTCAAGGTGTGTCCAATATATCTTCTTATAACAGTTGTTACTAGTGGTTGACCAGACATTTCTCTGATTTCATCACTTCTCCTGAATTTGTTCCATTTTATATTTATTATTTTCGCAGACATCTATTATCAAATGCATTCAACTTACTTTCTATATCTTTAGTTATTTTCCAATGGTAACATACATTATTTTCTTCTGCTTTACTCTTCACCCCAAAGAGGCATAGGTCCGGTCCGCAACCAAGGTTTTCCAAGCCACCCTATCCAAGGTTATCTTTTTCAGGTCTCTCCCCATTTTCTTGCATTCTGTTTCCAACTTCTGCCTCCAGGTGTTACTGGGTCTTCTGTTACCTCTTTTTTTTTTTTTTTTTTCTACGTCCGCTTTCAACTCAGGCGAGTTTCATCTCTGAAACTGATTTTTGCATGAAAATCCGTTTTTCCAATTTCTTACAATGGCAGCAGCGTGCACATTGTAAATTACTTTACACTGGCAGCCGTGTGCTCAATGTACTCGTAATTAGTATTCCTCGCCATACAGGCAGATTTTCTCCGACTTCAGAGGTACTCACGTTATCGTCCTGAGTAAGACCAGGGGACTCGAACAAATGCCGGACAGTAGGTTCGAACCCGAGCTATGAGGGGTCTCACAGCTAGCAGGCCGAGCTACTATCAACTACTCTAGGCAGTCCCCTCTGTTACCTCTATTACCCTGGGGTTCCATTGGAAGGTCTGTCTTGTGATGCTGTCAGGAGGTTTCCTCAGTGTATGTCCTATCCATCGCCAACTATTGCCTCTTATCTCTTGTTCTACATGTCATTGTCCTACCGTTCTTTGTTTATGATCTTGCGCAGGCATCTATTGATGAATTTCAGAATCTTTTTTGGTGTTTCCCTTAATTGTTATTCATATCTCTGTATATCCATATACAGACGGACAGCCATATGTTTTTTAAAGTTAAAAGTAACGGTACAATCTGTGTCAACGCAATCATTGTTCTATTAGTGCTCAATACCTTTTTATTAGCTAGACTGCCGCGTGCCCAGCGTGTTCGTAGCGCGTTGGACTGTGGGTGACTAGCCCTCTGTGTGTACGGGTTCAATTCCGTGGGCAGGCAGAAAAAGCCACAGATTCCCAAGATTCACGGTGTTCGTGGCACCGAACCGAAGGGTTACGATGTCCATGGCACCGAGCGAAGAGCTGAAAAGCTCAAGTGCTTCTGGATCGGAAAAAAAAAAAAAAAAAATTTGCTAGACTCAAATGTCAGTATTAGACTGCTTGCACTGTAGTTTCAGCAAAAATTCTGAGATAATTGACTACATGTATTTGACCACCATCCACCAGTGCTCACATCCAGTTTAACGCCACTAAATTATACAGACTTATGAAAGGACAGCTAAAAAATCTAAGTTCAAGAGGAGTAAGTTCTCCTAATTGGAGAGACAGCATCTCAGTTTTGCTGTTTATGTGATGTAGAGTCCACTGCCCCCATTGTTGACAATTTTTAATGAAAGAATTATCAATGAACACTTGTGATAAATACATTGTTCTTGAAGCATACAGAGCGACAGACTGCTGTCATGCTTTACTTTGTATGTCTCTAGAAGTGGTCAATTGCTGTCTTTCTATTCTCTTGTATTTTTTAAATCTCAGTTGGATCATAGGTCCTCAACCAACTCTTCATATCTTTAGCTATGCTATCTCTTACAGCTGCTTCAGAATCAGTCATTTCTGCCTACAAATCTCATCTACACATATTTCTAGACTTTTTTCTCATTAGATTTCCCTGCGAGTTTCTGAAAATGATCCGTTGTGTTATATTTTTTTAGGGTTGTCTTTTTCAGCACGTGTCTTTCCTTGACCTCTGGCTGACTATAATCTGTCCTGTTCTCTCTATAAGCTCCTCATTTGTGACCATATCATACCATCTCAATCTGTCTAATTTGCTTGTTTTTGACTTGTTCATGGTTGGTTGGATTTTGTAGCTAGTTCTACTGAATGTGGTAGCCAACCACAAGCCCTATCTAATCCGCCTCTTATGTCATGCCTTGTAGATCACAGTGTTACATTTCTTTGCTTCACTTGTGGGTCGCAGCTACACACTGGTAAATTATTATTGCATATAGGCATGCATATTTCTATGTCCAGTCTACTTCTTTACTCTATTCCTGTACTGTCTTTCAGCATTCAAGATATGCAAAGAGTTAAATGCCATTGAGTGTGTCTCATATATGGTGTTTCTTTTTTTTTTTTTTCTTTCGATCCAGAAGCAAGAAGAGTTAATCTCTGTCTCGAAATATCTTCTCTGAATATTTGTTTTCCTGTAGGGTTTCATATAAGGGCCTGTCTTGTTATATTCCTTTCGGGTTTTCACTGTTAAGTTTTAATGTGACTAAAATATTCAAGTTTCGAATACTTTTTCTTCTTCTGCGTTCTCACTAGATTGGAATTTTCTAATAAAGGTAGCCGTCTGTCTCAGATTATCAGCCACGCCATACAGCTTGTCTTTGACGCTGGTGTAAGTGGGCCACCTCTTTCTTCTCAAGTCTGCATACTGGGGGCAGTTCTGTAGGATATAATTTTTTTTTTCCGATCCAGAAGCACTTGAGCTCTTCGCTCGTGTCATGGACATCATAACCCTTCGGTTCGGTGCGACGAACACCGTAAATCTGGGAAATGTTGCTGTTTCTGCCATCCCGCAGAATTGAACCTGCACACACAGAGGGATAGTCACCTGTAGTCCAACGCACTACGAACACGCTGGGCAGACGGGCATATGGTGTTTCTTACCGCAACTCATATTTCTGTAGTACATTGTTTGTGACGTGGCGTCTGTGGCCTAGGGGTTAGTGACTCTGTCTATTAACCCGGACGTTCTGAGTTCGAATCACGCTGCGGACAGTTTGCTTGCAAATTGTTTCCGTGATTTTAACAAAAGGACGATGGCGCCACCGTTCAGAAAGCAATGGCAAACTACTGAACGTATAAGTGGTGCCTAGAAAATCAACGACTTGTTTACTGTGGTTGATGGCTATGTCCTTTGGGATATGCCACGATTTTTCACATTGTTTGTGTAGGCAATTTTTAGCCTTGAAAGCATTGTATCAGAATAGCAGTGCTTGTTATGATCAAGTCTCCATAAAATTAAACTGTAGTTACTGCCTGTAATACCGCCTGTTAGTGTGGTATAGGACAGCAGCAGCATGTGCCTATGAAATTTAATGGTTGTGCGGCTAGTGCAGTCGCAGCAAAACTGTTCAGGTTACGATTTGCCGCCTGTAATACTTCTTTGCGTTCGTCTCTCGACCAATTTTAATCACTCTTGTGATATGTTTGATCTTTGCCAAGAACGTGTATACGTTGCACATTGGTTTGGTAGGCCCCTAAACGCATAGAAATCTACACATTTAGGACACATGCATCCGATTTCAGCCAAACCTCCTTAGTCGCTCTTACGACATGCATGGCAGGTAACAGTGGTTCTATTCTTTACACCCCAAATTTGGGCCCGGTAACCACTCGGGCGCGCCTATAATACAACTTTTTGAGGTGGTGTGGGCCGGGGAGAAATGTGCCTGTGGAATTTAATGGTTGTGCGGCTAGTGCAGTCGCCGCAAAACTGTTCAGGTTAGGATTTGCCTATATGCCTCAGACGGAAGAAAAAACATGTCTTACCAAGGATTGAACCCGGGTCTTCCACGCTCTAATCCATTCAACCAGACGCTCCACTTCATCCAAACAAAACACAATAATTATAAGTAACCAATAGTTTTAACAAACAAAAGAACAATATAAACACAAGATTACCTGATCTATGACAGCTTCTGAGAATTGTAACGTGTAAGTGTGCTTTGCTCATGACATTTATATGTATATCTATTTTATATGTATCCGTGTGGGGTTACATCACCAGAGAATTGTATTTCTATGAATGAAATTAATTCTCTGAAAATGTGCCTCCCTATTTGTCTCAAGTTCGCACAGAACTGGTAAGACAAAAATTGCCACATTATTATTGCTGTTGTATGATTCGTATTTAGTTGTTAACATTCATTTTATTGTTCATGTTCCTTTTTTGTTCATCATCATCAAGGTGCGTATCTTTATAGGACGTTGCTCTCTTTGCAGCACATCTGAAATTCACTGTCTCTAGCCAGTTCACCCACTTTGTCGATGGTCATATTCATGGTTTCTTTAATGTCTTGTAGCCATCTTCTACTTGGTCTGCCTCTGCCCTCTAATATTGTTCTCTCCAGGCCATCATGACGCTTGATGTGATCAAAGTATCTTCTTTGTACACCCGATATTAATTTGTGCGCAGTCATGCCTAATATGGCATCTCTTGGGTGTTTTTTGCATGAAGGTTTGCTTTCCTTATTGCCAATGTCCTTCGCCATTACTCCGACACTTCAGAGGTACTTTCTTGTTGACATAAATTGTAGAATCTAGATATATATTTCCTAGCTTTACATCTATGCATTGTGAGCCTATTCTCCGCACTGTTGCATTGTGTCTCTTTAACCCTTTCGCTCCCATCGTTCTTTGGACACATCCAGACGCATTTATTTTGCAATGTATACTGAATTAGCCAGTATACTGGCTTTGTGTAATCTTTAGAACTAACACTAGCAAGAATATCAGCTCAGAAGGGTGAAAGAGTTCTTCCTGAGTTTATCTGCTATGAATTCGACTAATCAGATTGCCTGGTATGTGGCTTCTCAATTTTGCATGAAAGTATGCTTTTCTTATTATCAGTCTTCTTTGCTGTTCTTTACGACCAAATTTAATCACTCTTGTGATATGTTTGATCATTACCAAGAACGTGTACACGTTGCACATTGGTTTGGTAGACCCCTAAACAGACTTGTACATGTTTAGAACATGTGCATCCGATTTCAGCTAAACCTCCGTAGTCGCCTCTTACAACATGCGTGGCAGGTAAGAGTGGTTCTATTCTTTACACCCCAAATTTGGGCTCCGGTAACACTTGTACGTTATCAGGTGTTCCTCGCTCATGCCTCCTCACTTCAGAAGTAGGTGAAAATGTTAAAACAGGAATGTCTATCAAGTTTGTTCTTAACATTTGACTACCCGTTGCTTTGCTAGCTGTCCTTTATCTATGTCTATTAGTCATAAAATCTATATAATAAACAAATATTACTATGATCACCATAACTAAAATAACACAGCTTTTGTCTATTCATCTATTTTCTCTATTTCTATTTTTCATTGCCTATTTTGTCTATCAATTTTTCCTTTATTATGTATTCCTCGTTATATAAGGTCTGCAAGTAATTTCTCCATACCACTCAGTCCTCAGCAACTCACTCTATCTCTTCCATGAAACTTGAGTCCGATATTTCTTGCCACTCAGCAAAATTTGTTTCAGGGTTTATCTAGGGCATCCTCTCTTTCTTGAACCCTTTGTCTCCCACTTCAATACTTGCTTTATTACGCACATTTTTGGTGTTTTTTTTTTAAATCTACTCTGCTCTAGCAGAGCTTGGCCTATTTTACCGCTTTGTAGTCATTTTTTTACTGTAACACTGCAAATCATTATAAAACCATAATTTCACTCACTACATCTGTCCATATACATAAATTATTGACTACTGTAAAAATTGTTTTTTTAAACATGTAGTGGGTAGCTAATTTTTAATGCTTGACAAATGGCAGCGCAACTGAGATTTGATGCATAACTTTAAATGTTTGTACAATACCATTAGTGTCTGCAGATTGAGGACACTATTTCTGTATACAATTTAACTTGGTGCAATATTTATTTCTATGTCCAGAATCTTTGTGTTGGTCAAATGATACAAATTTATAATAAAGTGTGGAACAGATACTTGAGTTGGTTTTATTGTGCTTAGGACTTGCTGTTTAGAAAGAGGGCTGCCGATAACGAACGTGATGTGCTTTGCTAGTAATCATCCGTAGTGATAATTCCGGGGCTCACGCTCAACTTGAGCCTAAAAATTATAACATTTTGGTGTGCACCAGGTTGAACTACAGGCTTCCTGATCCTTTATTACTGAGCAATGTTACTCTGATACAGTGGATGCAAAGCAAAAGATTGTTCCGCAAATGGTGGACCATCTGAGATAACAGGCGACAAAACACTATAAAGCATACATTTGTCTTATCCCACGATGTGAAGCAAAACAGGTATGGAGAAATGATGATGTGTCTCGAGTAACATTTTGCAACATTTCTACTTCCATGTTATACTCTGAACAAGAAATCTTCATAGCCTAATGTCATAGTGAACTTTTTCCATCCTGCACTTTTTAAACACAAATAAATAAATCTGTTCTACACATGTATGGTACCATACACATGATGGGGCCTAAAAATCAGGGCGCAACATTTAGTTCTTGGCAAAGATCAATTTTCGCAATAAGAATAATAAAATTGGTCATAAAGAACGGACACAAACTAATAAACATATATATGTATATATATAAAAGGCAACAATGTCTTCATGTAACAACAAATAATTTTTATTGAATCCAGTTTGAAGATTTTAATTTGCAGAACATCATTGATATCCCGTAAAGAAACTGGTGAATTTTAGCTTCCTTTCTGACACATACAACAATTTGTTGTTACTGAGGTTAGACCCAGGAGGGCAGAAAGTTTACTTCAGCTTCTTCTTGGGGCGGATGTTGCTGGTATGTCCACACTTTCTCTTGCGGCAATTTGTGGCACGGGGATGCAGACGAGCATAGCACCTGTGGACATATTTTTGTAATTAATCTAACACTCAATACAAAAAAAATAGTGCAAACTATATAAAACAAAACACCATTACAATAGAGCAAATATGCATGCCAACAAATCAGTAAATAAGAAATTTCACTAAACTAATAGGTAATGGAGAACTATGATAGAGATTTCTACAGACGCATGGCTAACCCTAACCACAGTAGACTAGAAATCATTTACCACATGTACTGTCAGACAAGACCAGATAAATAGAACAATATATGGAACAAAGTAACCACTTACACCAAACATATATACGGCATGTGGTCACAAGGAGAACCCAAGAGCAAGTAAATCATTGAAGAATAAGCATGATGTAAACAATCTAAGTTGTGAGAGAATGTCACTGTAGCAACTCTTCCTGCAAATTATATTATTTTTTGTAACACTTGCTTTCGGCAGAATAAAATGAAACCACTTCAATATTGAAAAAACACACAAAGTTATAGTAAATGTAGGTTAGACAAGAGCAAAAGAATTAAGACATTGGATAGTCTATGTATAAGAGAAGTAAATCAGAACAGTTTTTGTATCTCTGCAACTAATAGCAAATAGCTAACATTTCCAAATAGAATAGATAATAGCAAATGGAGCACTTGAGTGGAACCAGCAAGGAAAAAGAAGATGCCCTAAACAGAACTGGAGACAAAGACTTCTTGAGGAACTAGAGTGCTCGACTATCATGGGACCATAAAGAAAACAGCCTCAGAGACCGAGGGCAGGGGAGAACAACTGTTGAGGCCATATGCTCCATGGGGAGTGGAGAGGAATAAGTAAATAGTTTAGTTTCGTCATCGGATCACCATCACTGCACGTCAAAACAAATTAGTCCATAAGTGCTCTGATCTCTCCCTCAGTATGTTCCTCAGGTGGCACTAACAACACTGGTTCTTTGTTGGTTTACAATTCTTCTTTGTCTGCCGACATAGCGTTCTTGTCGAGCTAAACCACACTTAACTTTTAGTTCTTGCAGTCTGGTTAGAGTTGTAGATTCACTGCTATTACGTGAATCATGTACATGTCCTCTCTCCATTAGGGAATTTATAATATCAGACTGGTCCGTTGCTCGCCCACTTTGTACAGCAGCCATACCTGCAAGCCTATCCGCACGTTCATTTCCCCTTACACCTGCATGCCCTGGCACAAAAATAAGTGATCTTTGTCAGCTTAGACCTCCCCAGCAGGGAACTGCCTAAAGTAGTTGATAGTAGCTCGGCCTGCTAGCTGTGAGACGCCTATAGCTCGGGTTCGAACCTACTGTCCGGCATTTGTTCGAGTCCCCTGGTCTTACTCAGGACGATAACGTGAGTACCTCTGAAGTCGGAGAAAATCTGCCTGTATGGCGAGGGAATACTAATTACGAGTACATTGAGCACACGGCTGCCAGTGTAAGTAATTTACAATGTGCACGCTGCTGCCATTGTAAGAAATTGAAAACAAACGGATTTTCACGCAAAAATCAGTTTCAGAGATGAAACTTCGCCTGAGTTGAAAGCGGACAAAAGAAAAAAAGGGGAAAAAAAGACCTCCCAGCGACTCCATCCAATGTCTCCTAGCCCACCCTGTTTTCAATCTTCCTGAGCATACTCATTTGAGTCACGATAAATATGCATGGATAAAAGTATGTGATTCCAGCCACATCATTGCTTTAGTAACCGCCATGATTTCCATAGTGAGACTACTCGTAGTCACAGCAAAACCACCACTGTCTTCCTTCACAACATCCCTCCGACCTGAGCAGTGAAAGCCCACGAGCCCGCACATGTCGAATCACTGAACCATCCGTATAAATGATTACATCATGCTCAGATGCGTTCACAGAAATTAATGCCTGAACTGCTGCCTCCACGACAAGTGGGTTGTCTTGTCTGCATTCTTTGACGCATACACAAAAAGATGTATTGATTCCTGTTGGCACTGGTATCCATTCTTCACCGGGATCAATGTCTCAAGTGCTGCAAGATACAGTCCTCGGCCTGACCCATCCAAGATTTTCCTCTTTTAACCTTTCCTTTTGTCTCATTTCCATGTGCAGAGGATGTTGTGTATCAGCATTGACTCAAAGGTATGTCTGCACAGCCCATCAGTGTTCTATATTCCATATAGTAGGATAATCAAGAAGATAGCGCATCGCACTGCATGACGTGTCTTTAGTGCATCCAAGTATAATGCACCATCGCCTCGTTCTGTATTCTTTCCAGATGTTCCATCTGACTGACACAGTCAGGATCGCCAGAGCATACTCAAGCACAGAAAGGACCAGACCCTGGTATAAAAGACAAAGATGGCACTGCTTCACAATCCGCCGCAGCCATTACCCTCAACGCAGTCAAACCTTTTCTCACCATTATGACATGTTGGCAGGTAACAGTGGTTCTATTCTTTACACCCCAAATTTGGGCGCCAGTAACCACTCTGGTGACATTCAATATCATCATTTCATATAGCCGTTCAAAGAACGTCCTGTGTGTGTGATCGAGTTTAAAATTATATAAATACATCGCCCGAGTGGTTACCGGGCCCAAATTTGGGTGTAAAGAATAGAACCACTGTTACCTGCCATGCATGTCGAAGAGGCGACTAAGGAGGTTTGGCTGAAATCGGATGCATGTGTCCTAAACGTGAAGAAGTCTATGTGTTTAGGGCCTACCAAACCAATGTGCAACGTATACACGTTCTTGGCAAAGATCAAACAAACATATCACAAAGAGTGATTAAAATTGGTTGTAAAGAACAACGCAAAGAAGAAGAAGATATAAATACATTGGTCAGCCTTGTTCCTTGTGCCCACTACTAATTATATTCTGAAAACTGTACATACCAATGTATTTTTACTGTTACAAATATGACCATTAGTGCTTGTAAAAATTGTATATGTATTATTTTTTACTAGTAACCTGATGACATAACAATACTTAATCTCAACTCACTTTCTGCAAATCATCTTATCGCAGTTGAATTTGGAAGCAAGAATCCTCAGAGAGGGCTCAATGATTCCTCCTCTCAATCGTAGAACAAGATGAAGGGTAGACTCTGTAACATAAATATACAATATTCTATTAGAAATTTGGTTGATATAGTAATGTGATTTGACAGCATGCATAGACAACGCAGCACATGAAAAATTCTCAGAGAGCCTTAGAAATTCCCAGCAAAAGTCACAATTATCTTCTTCTTCTTCAATGATCCAGCGGCACTTGAGCTTTTGCCCTTCGCCCAATGCTATGTAGTGGTATCTGCATGTGTCTGTAAGTTGTTCTTTTGTTCCGTATAGTGTGTTCCATTTATCTGGCCTTGGAGGAAGTAGAGTCTTTCTGATGTCTTCTAGTGCTTGACACTTGAAGAGGTGGTGGTGAACGGTTTCATGATGATGTGCACACAGGTGGCACTCTGGAGTGTGTTGTGGATGAATTCTGTTCAAGTGTTTATTAAGTGTTATGTGTTGGGTTCGGAGTCTAAAAATGGTGCTCTGATCTCTTCTTGTAAGGTGGTTGATGTTGTCATTAAGGTTAGGGCTGGCCATATGGGTGTACACATCTCTTCCTGTGTTTCCCATGGCCCATCTGTTCAGCCAAATTTCTTTATTTGTTGTCATTAGGATTTGCTTCGCTGTATGGAGAGTTGTTGCTGTGATTGGTTGTTCCTGTGTTGACCCTTTCTTGGCTAGCCTATCTGCTTTGTCATTTCCAGGTGTGTTTGAATGTCCAGGGATCCACTGCATGGTTATTTTGATGTCATGTGATGTAATAAGTCTGTCAATATCTAGGGCTATATGGGATAGTTCAGATTTACAATGTCCACCATCCTCTAGGGCTTGAAGGGCAGACATTGAATCTGTGAAGATAATTATGTTTTGTGCCTTTGATGGAAAGGCATCAAAAACAGTCTTCAGGTGGTACAATGCTGCTTCTATCGCATGAATTTCAGCCTCATAATCTGGGGGTAGTGAAGAATCGAAACACATTCTCTCGCTGATACTAAAACCATATAGAGCTTGATAGCCTATATATTTGTTAAAAAAAACCATACATGTAAAACCACTTTTTAGGTCAGTGTAGGATAGTGGGGACATGAGCCTGAGCAAGTGCAGTCTCTGCAAAACTGTTGGTTAGGATTTTTCTTTGATGCCTGACAGAAAAACGTCCTTGGCCTTAAGGTGGATTGAACACTAATCCCCACATGGAGCCACATTCTTATCCATTTGGTCAGATGCTCCTCCCAGCCATGTATAACATGCCTATTTCCAACACAATGAATTTATATGTATGCTAGTAATATAGATAATCGAAAATAACAACAAAACCTATGAACATTTATGGGTTAATGCACACAAAAATAACTTGAAATTTACTTTTTTGAAATGATGTATGCCCAAAATGGCAACGGAATCTTCAAATGTGTTCTCTAAATATGCCTATCTCACCTTTTTGAATATTGTAGTCTGACAAAGTGCGACCATCTTCTAGTTGTTTACCAGCGAAGATCAGCCTCTGTTGATCAGGAGGAATACCTGAAAAAGAAGTAACACGTTTTAGTTTTTAAAATGTACTCTCAATGTTAGGTTGGTTGTAGTGATAAACCTTGCAATTGTTCCCAGACATAATACAAATCTGTTAAGAAACACATCTGAGAAGACAGCACCTCTGTGCAAGCTACAAAAGACTGAAGTTTATACAAGAGACAACATTGAATATATTTAGACAATATTTCCAGCCAACAATAGGAAGAACACTGTACAAAGACACTAATAATTTATTACAAACTTTTCGTTCCAACATGCATATTATTTAACACCAGAATTTACCTTCCTTGTCTTGAATCTTTGCCTTGACATTTTCAATTGTATCAGAAGGCTCAACCTCAAGGGTGATTGTCTTGCCCGTCAGGGTCTTCACAAAAATCTGCATTTTGTTTGCTCTCAACTGTGCTGTAGGAAATTTTAAAATAGTAAACATTATATAAAACTGCCTTAGTTAAATGATGGATGCTAAACTATGGATGAGGAACTAGCATAGATGAAAATCATCGTACTGTTGAGGCACAGAGAAAGCGAACCGAGCGAAAAGACAGAAAACACAACACCCACATGTCCAACTGTGATCATGAAGCTTACGGTAGAGTATCAAGGTAGAGGATTGTGTTCTGAGATTTAACTCTAAAGTCACCTCTAAAACACCAGTGAGTTGCAACAACAAGCATCTGTTATCGCTTGCAATGAATGGCCATTATATTTCATTTGCTTTATAATTTATTGCATCTATGTTGGAAAATCGTTAGTTCTTCCATTTGCTGAAAAAATGGACCCCAGATATGTAGTAAAGCAATCAATATTATTACTGCAGAGAGGTGGTTTGAGATGAATGCTAAAAAATCTCATGGACCGCAAAGAAAGCAAATGAGGCTTAAAACAGACCTGCACACACACAAAGTTAAAGAAACCTTATCAAAAGAATAAGAATCAGACAATCACGATCTTCGGGCACACAATCTTAACACTTCGAAAGAGGTTTAGAACATTTGGTATCTAGGTCTAGTGTTCCCAGGTGGAAGATGTAGTTGGCTGTCCACTCTCTTGCCGTTAAGCGTAGGGATGGGAGCTTTAATTTGCGTTCTAGGGCCAGATGAGTCGCACTTGTGTTATATCCGTGTTTATGTAGTGTGGTCTTGATATTGTCTATCCACCTTTTCTAGGTCTTCCTTAGCTCTAGTACCCGATCTCTTTTATTGTATGCTGTTATTGGTGATTGGTTGTATTCCATTCTCATTAAATGTTCAAACCACTGCATTTGTCTTTCGGTGTATTCACACATTTGGTGTCAACGGATAAATTCGAGATTGTGGAAGGAGATGGATAGTCTGAATAATCAGAATATTAAATTATAAATTTAACATATAGCAAAAATAATAGTAATTTGAGTAATAACACTAATCTAATTCTAATGAAGTGTTTTAAATTAATAACATACGGTACAGACTTACGCAAGCAAGAAAAGTTTACTATAATGCATGTATAAATTGCTAAAGTTTATTAACATCAAGTTGGAAATGAACTCGGACACATCGTCCATGCCATGAGTTATCGATAACAGGTTACGAAATAACCAAAGATACGTCTATTACTCTATTGCCTACACTCGAATATTTGGTGTACATTTTAAACAATATCATTATCACAAACTATCAGATGTCTTTTTGTAACAATCTCTCATATCAAGCTATAGAATAATAAGCAAATAAAGTGTGTAAGTTTCAATATATATGAGAGGACAATCAACACAGCCACTCACCACGATCGCATGTGAGAAAAAGGAAATAGTTTACGGTAACATAAAATGTTGTCAACTGAATGAGGAAATGTGCACGAAATAAATAATTTTAAGATTGAACACGGACTTGTAAATTTATTTTCATTCTATATCGCAAAACGTTAATTTCAAATCCTAAATATGGTCTTTCCTAAATTTGATAACATATCTCTTGGGTTCTCCGAAAAGAGTTACTTCTTATTTTTTGTACCTGTTGGCCTACAAGCTCTGATATAACAAAAACAAGGTTCGTTCTTAGTCCTTAGGGTTATCATTATGTGGGAAAAGGCGCGCCTTGGCTTCTTCACCTCTGCCCCTTAGGAAGCATAGGTCTGCAAACAAGGCTTTCCAAGCCCGCATTTTCGATGCCATTTTTTCCAGACCTTCCCACTCTATTTTCTAGCATTCTGTCTCCAACTCCCGTCTCCTGGTGTTCCTATGTTTTCCCTGGGTGAGCGTCTATAGCTCAAACGGTAGTGAGCTCGATCACGGACCCTGGCGTTCCTGGTTCAAACTGGTAAGTTTGGAAGCAAATTCGTTTCCATGGAACTTTTACAAAAGGTAAAAATAGACTTCACCGTTCAGAAAGCAATGGCAAACTACTGAACGTATAAGTGGTGTCTAGAAACGACTTGTTTTCTGTGGTTGATGGCTACGTCCTTTAGAATATGACACGATTTTCACTTTCATTTCATATTACCCTGGGGGTTCCATATGAGAGCCTGTAGAGTGATGCTGTTAGGGGGTCTCCTAAGTGTGTGTCCTATCCATCGCCATCTTCTGCCCTTTATCTCTTGTTCCACTTGTCGTTGTCCCGCTTCTTCTTCTTTGCGTTCGTTCTTTATGACCAATTATAATCACTCTTTGTCTTCTTCTTCTTCGCGTTCGTTCTTTACGACCAATTTTAATCACTCTTTGTGATATGTACGATCTTTGCCAAGAAAGTGTATACGTTGCATATTGGTTTAGTAGGCCCCTAAACGCATAGACTTCTACATGTTTAAGACACGTGCATCCGATTTCAGCTAAATCTAATTAGTCGTCTTTTACGACATGCGTGGCAGATAATAGTGATTCCATTCTTTAAACACTACATTCGGGCCCCGGTAACCACTCGAGCGTCTCATGACGTTGTCAGGCGGTCTCCTATCCATCGTCACCTTCTGTCCGTTATCCCTTGTTCCACCTGTCGTTGTCCCGCTCTACCCACAGTTGCTTGTGATCTTGTCATACCGTCGCAGATGGAGTATTCTGCTCAGACATCTATTGATGAATGTCTGCAACATTTTGGTGTTCCCCTTAGTTGTTCTCCATGTCTCCGCTCCATAAACCTGTACAACTAAGATTTTTAAAAAAGGAAAACATAATTCGACTACAGCGTATTTTTTCAATGCGATAGTCAATGTGTTGAATTTGTGCCAGAGAGGGATGGATCAATATTTTTTTTAAGTAGAAAACACCTCTCATCAAATACCACATTAGGAGAACTGGATAAGGTGCAAAACCAGGCGCTTCGTGTCATCACAGGAGCAATGAAACAACACCAATAGTGGAGATGGAAAGAGTGGGGGAATACAAGCACTGAGAGAACGCAGACACAAAAGTGATGACGCAGGCAGAAAAGTTTCTGAGTATGCCAAGCCACCCAATGGAAAACAGATTCCAAAATCTAGCATTAGGGCGGCTGAAAAGAAGCAGCTTTATTCACCAGGCCAAAAGACTGAATAGGCAAACCTCAGACCTACCAAAGTTGGCATTCCCCTAAAGTCTGTGCCAGAGCAAACCCTTTGGAGAGAGGAGACTGAACCAGAAGTATGTATCCAGACAGAAGTGAAAGGAATACTCGACAAGGATGAGCAGAACAGCATACAACGCAAGACAGTCACTCTCAGTTTACTTGATGAAGAATACCCACATGACCTCTGGGTCCGGGTATACACGGATGGGTCAGCAGAAAATGCAGTGAAGAATGGAGGAGCAGGAGTGTACATAGAATACCCAAACAACGCTAGAGATGCGACTGAAGTACCAATGGGGAAATTCTGTCACAACTATGATGCATAAATTCAGGAAATGAAGGTGGCAACTGAAAAACTGTTGAATACCAGACCCGATCCTCAACCTGTTGTATTTTTGACTGATGCACCTACTGTCTAAATTGTCCAAGCATCGCAGGGTCGTCTTGCAGTGGATACGCTCTCACTGTGGAATACCAGGAAATGAAACAGCAGACCGATTGGCCAAGGAAAGTGCTGCAGGAAAGCAACCGGATGTGCCAGTTACCTACCACCAAAAGAAAAGGATGATTAAATCAATGAGAAAGCCACACATACCAACACAAGACGATTACTATAATATGAGCAGATTGGAACAAGTTGTTATTCTGCGCCTTAGAACAGGACACAATCGGCTCCGCAGCCACATGTATACAAAATTCAAGATTGGCAATTCAGCCATGTGTACATGTGGACAGGCAAACCAGACTGCAGAGCACATACTTCAAGACTGCCCTGAATATGATACACTGAGGCAAACTCACTGGCCTAACGAAACAACACTCGACATAAAACTACACGGACCTCTGTGTGAGCTACAAAAGACAGTGAAGTTCATACAAGAGACAACATTGAATATATAAACAAATTTCAAGCGAACGAAAGGAAGGAAGGAAACACCTCTCTCACGTCGCCCTTTGTAAGTCTGCTAAGTTTTTGGCGGTTCTTCATGCATCGAAACTTTTCATGCTGTGTGTGGAGATGTTTGTAACATTTCTTCTCTTCCACTGACTTCTACATGGAGGAGTTGTCATAGAGTAAAAGAACCATTTCTATACCAGGTGGGCAAACAGAAAACAGCACACAACAATCTTTCGCCTACGAACAGATCACTGCAGGCTCAACCACCATATGCACAGAATAAAGCCTGCTCCGACTGCACAGTGTGCATCTTTCTTTCTTTCTTTCTTTCTCGAATCCTGTATGCCTCACAGCGTCAGGTCAGGAAGAGATTTCTAAAACGGGCCCTAGTATGCGCTTCGTAGATAGTCTCTTTCGTCGCCTCTGTTATCTCTGAGGTCCATCTTTTGCGTGGCCGGCCTTTTGCTTTGTACCCATTGTATCGGAGCAGCATTGCTCTTTGGGTGCACTGTCTGATGGTAATCTGCTTACGTGACCGAACCATTTAATTTGTTGTTTCTTGATGAAGTCTAGTACTGATGTTGTACCCACTTTTTCCTGATGTCTTCATTTCTCAACCGGTCTCTTCTTGTTACACCAGCATTCTGCGTAGACACTTCATCTCTGTTGTGACTAGTTTTCTTCTATCGTTTGTTGTCAGCGTCCAGGTTTGGCACTGGTAACATAATGTGGGGAGAAAGATTGTGTTGAACATTGCTCTTTTGTGTTCATGGTGACGTGTTTGCATCTTAAAATTGGCGCCATTTGCCCTATCATTTGATTTGCTTTGTTGCATCTGTGTTGAATTTCATTAGTTATTCTTCCATTTGCTGAAAAAATGCTCCCAGGTATGTGAAATCTTTTGCTTGATTTAGTAGATGATTATCGATGGAGATGTGCATGCCAGACAGAAACACAGACTCCAGAGCACATTCTGCAGTCATGTCCATCATACATACACCAAAGAAACAAAATATGACCTCATGAACAAAGCTTACAGAGCAAACTATGGGGAGCTCTCTAAGAACTCCAACTGACATGCAGCTTCATAGAGGCAACCAATCTCATAGTTTAGATGAGCAAATGAAACCGAACGCGAAGAAGATACCAGGTGGTATATAGGGCAATCCGGTGTTAGGTCATTATTTTTCACTGACCGTCGGCATACGATGGCGGTGTGGTTAATATCAAGCCGGGCGCCTTTACTTCCCAGTGCTTTTCTTGCTACCCAATTGAGGCTGGGTCGACCTGAGAGCCATTGCGGTCGGAACAAATTTCACGCCTACAATCTTCTTCTTCTTTGCGTTCGTCCTTACGACCAATTTTAATCACTCTTTGTGATATGTTTGGTCTTTGCCAAGAACGTGTATACGTTGCACATTGGTTTGGTAGGCCCTAAACGCATAGACCTCTACACGTTTAGGACATGTGCATCCGATTTCAGCCATACCTCCTTAGTCGCCTCCTACGACATGCATGGCAGGTAACAGTGGTTCCATTCTTTACACCCAAATTTGGGCCCAGGTAACCACTCGGGCGACGCCTACAATGATATTGAACCTGGACTACAATATATACTAGTATAAGTAGCGAGTTCACTAACAACTACACTACTGAGGATTCTCACGTAGTTGTCATATTGTCTGTTATAATTCTAAGGTTCTGTTATTTTAAGACATCTTGTTAATGTAACGTTTTGCTGCAGTACCACAAGCTCACATTCGGCATTTCAAAGCTAATCTTCTGTCGAAGAGCAATTGTACTTTGTTCCAGTTATGCGCCTATAAGTAGGCCCACACATCCGATTTCTGCTATGTTTTTAATTTATTAGGATAGCTTCCCTAAGCCCTACATTAGTCGCTCTTACTCTTCCTCTCGCGATCCCGGCCTAGACTGATGAACCAACTTTTATCATGAATTTTACCGTGGTTTTAAGGGACTCCGTTCCTCCGTACAGCTTCTCGCTAAGCTCTGTTTGGGGCCAGGTTTATTTTCTTAGGCCTGCTATCAGTTGACAATCTTGCAGTACGTGCTCTGCCGTCATGTCCGCCTTTTCGCAGGGGCACAGGCTAGTTGTGCCAATTTTAAATTTGTTAAACATGTGGCCGGAGCTTGTTGTGGCCGGTACGGAGTATAGCAACTTGTTCACTACGAGACAGACCATAGTACCCATCACTGTTGTTGTACTGAGGATGGTCTTTTGATCATTTGTCTTTATATTCCCAGCCGATGGTTGTTCTGGCTTCCTCTTAACTGATCTCGAGATCAGTCTGAGGTAGTTGCCCGCCTTCTTTAGCTAGCTTGTCGGCGTGTTCATTTCCGCTTATATTGCAGTGTGATGGTATCCACTGAATGACGGTGCGTTTGAGTGAGTACACTAGTGCATCGAGGGTCGCTTTCAGCTCATTGAGCTTTGTTTTGCCTACGCTTTTGAGTGCCGTGATGACCGATAGAGCATCGGTGAATATCACGACTTTGTTTCGAGAGGTGCCTCTTCTCTCTAGGATCATTTCGGTCGCTGTTCTTATTACCTCTGCTCGGTAGTTATTTGAGTTGTCACCTCTTACGACATGCCTTGCAGGCTGCAGTTGTACGATTCTTTGCTTCCCTTGCGGGCCCTGGCACTACACGGACGAATGTGTATCTAATATTTCTCTCGTACCGTTATACTTTACATACCGCTCGTTTTTCTTCATCGAACGCTCCCTATCGACCACTTGTTAACCACTCTTTGTGATTTGTATGTGATCTGAGCCTAAGGGTGATTGTGTAAGTTATGCGCCTACAAGTAGGCCAGCACATCCGATTTCTACGACGCTTTTTATTTACTAGGGTAGCTTCCTAGACTCCTACCTCAGTTGCCTCTTCGCCCGAGTGGTTACCGGGGCCCAAATTTGGGGTGTAAAGAATAGAACCACTGTTACCTGCCACGCATGTCGTAAGAGGCGACAAAGGAGGTTTGGCTGAAATCGGATGCATGTGTCCTAAACGTGTAGAAGTTCTATGCGTTTAGGGGTCTACCAAACCAATATGCAACGTATACACGTTCTTGGCAAAGATCAAACATATCACAAAGAGTGATTAAAATTGGTCGTAAAGAACGAACGCAAAGAAGAAGTTGCCTCTTACGACATGCCTTGTAGGTCGCAGTGGTACTATTCGTTGCCTCTCTTGCAAGCCCCAGCGCTACACAGGTCTAACTGGAGTGCAATATACTCACTTTAAACATCAACAAAGTTAAATCCTATGTGTGTGGTTTGTGCAGAAAACGTGAATATATTGTTTATAGGTACCTGGTTACCCGCGCCAATGCTGTGTTTATGACTGTACCGCGCCAATGCTGCAAAGTTTGTGCACTGCCGCTGAGATCTGACTAAGTAAGAAAGAGATCGAGAACACATGGTTACTCACCGAAGTGCAATGATGATAGTCTGTAGGACAGGATCATCCAAAACCCTTTGGTCAAGTTAAACTTCATTTACACTCTTCCTCTTTGTGTTCGTTCTTTACGAGCAATTTTAATCACTCTTTGTGATATGTTTGATCTTTGCCAAGAACGTGTATACGTTGCACATTGGTTTGGAGGCCCCTAAACGTATAGACATCTACAAATTTAGGACAGGTGCATCCGATTCCAGTCAAACCTACTTAGCGCCTCTTACGACATGCGTGGCAGGTAACAGTGGTGCTATTCTTTACACCCACATTTGGGCCTCGGTAACCACTCGGGCGACTTCATTCACACACCAGTCATCACATTGACACGGTAAAAGAAATCTTCTCAAAGCACAGGACATATGTATTTGAACATTTATTATCATGTATTATGTCAAAACAGAGTTGATCAATCAATACTTTCACAACAATATAGACTTTTGAGCATGTTAATACTTTATATGTTTATTATGTTCTAATATTTGCATTCTGAATTCATCTATTTCTTTAACTTTCACTTCAACATCAAATAGCTTGTCATAAGCAGAACTTTGCCACCCTTCAGAATTTCTCTCATACTCCAGATGTCTCACCTCTGCAGCCGTCATGCTCAAATCATCAGTTAAATCCTGAATCTATCTTCTCGCTTCTCTTTGCAGATTGCCCATTGGTCTTCCAACCCTTCTTGTCTCTTTATATGTCCAAAACACTTCAAATTTCTCAATCTTATTTGTATGCTTTCACTAACATGTCAATATATATTATTCTCATCATACATGACAATTTAGAGGATTTCAATTGAATGTAGTCATTCTTAAATTGACAGCATTTCTCAAAGTCTAACAAAACAACTTTCAATGAAAAAAAACCCAGAAGAAATGTGAAGATAAAATATCGACAAAATAATGAATCAGCAATAATGTATATCATCAGACAGTCATAAAGTGTTCAAATCAATTATTTCATGAGATCTCTAGGATTGTCGCTGGAGTTACAGAGTTCATGGTTTGTGTAACACTCTCGGCAGATGGTGTGACATTTCTGCCAGAAAGAAAATAGCCATACAGGGAATCACGGTGCAATGAAGTCAATCCTTTGCCGTTAGCCTCTTTATCCAAAAAACAACAGCAGAATTTATGAGGCAATCTGATACATCAGTCTAAGCGGGGATCGTGAGAGAGACCCTTTATGAGACTGGAGACAAAATTACCCGACAATGGCTCTTCACTAAACTCTGCCATCAACAGATCTCTTATCTGGTTAGATAGTTTGAAGACTGGCAACAAAGTAATCAGAATTCTCTCAAATGTACCATGTTCTCTGCTGCTCTCTTACTACCTGTATAATTTTAGCCCTATGTCACTACATGGGGCAATGCTACTCAACTTACATTAGACACAAGGTAAAAGGTAGCCCACAAAATCTGTTCTTATTCTGGCGCTGTATGTCTGCTCAATAATTCTTTTTGCGTTCGGCTGCTATGAATTCAAGCACCCAGTGCGCTTGGTACAGCGTTTCTGACTGATTTTTGTGTGAAGACATGCTTTCTCCAACTTCAGACGTGTCTGCTCAATGAAATTGTATCTTGGATGTTCTCTTCCCTTGAATTTTGCCTTCTATTATTATATAGCAGACAAATTTGTCAACCAACAACAAACAAAGTAAAAAAAGTATATTTTTATATACACTACGGCAAGGTCTGAAGAAAAAAACCACACAAACCTATGACACTATATTTACATATGTGAATGTTTTTACAAGATATACAATACACGTATTTACATAAAATGCAAAATTGGTAAAAATAGTTGGATTTCTGTCACTAACCTGTAGGATATATTTCAATAACCAAGCAAGTAATGTTCAACACAGTTTTCTTGTCAACTCTGCTATCAGTGTCAGACCTGGACACTGACAAACAAATGAGAAAATAAGAATCCAAACGACAGAGATGAAGTGTTTACAACAAACTCGAAATGTAACAAGAAGAGACACTACCAGAAAAGATGAAATCAGAAGAAGAGTGAGATCCTTGACTATACTACAATATATAAAGAAACAACAGTTAAAATGGTTCAGAACAGTATCAATGTTACCACAAGACAGTCTCTCACAAAAAGCACTATCACTCAAGATACAACAGCAACAGAGGACGTCCATGTAACCGATGGATTGACAGAATACCCAAGGAACAAAATTCGACATTGTAAAAAGCGCATGAGGCTTGCTCCAATGGTCTTTTTTTTCCTTCAACCTGACGCCAAAACAGGATCAGAGAACAGATAGACAACAACAAGCTATCTTCAATAAAATATGTTGTTAAATAATACTGAATAACTACGTTGAGTTATAGGCACTATATTTGCAGTGACTTTCACAGCATAGAAGTATGAACTGGAAACTGATGGTATGTGATAAGCAGTGAAGTGAACTAAATAATTGTTAAAAAAATCATGACATAAATATACTTTGCATTGTTTTCAGTGTTATGATCGCCCGTGTGGTGCCGGGCCTGAAAGGGAAGCAAAGAATAGTACCACTGCAACCTGCAATGTATGCCGTAAGAGGCGACTGATATATAGGTCCTAGGGATGATACCCTTGTAAATAAGTAGCAGCGCAGAAATCAGATGTGCTGGCCTACTTGTAGCTGCATAACTGGCACCAAGTACAATCGCTCTTAGGCTCAGATCACATACAAATCAGAGTGGTGGACAAGTGGTCGATATGGAGCATTCAAAGAAGACGTGTTATGATAATTCATTATACATGTTATCAATAAATGAGATCAATACTTATGGATATAAACTACAAGCACCTCTAAAGTTGGGGAAAGTACGCCTGTATTGTGGGAAACACTGATAACAATGAAAGAGAATCAATGAGTAATTAACATTTTTCATTCACCTGCCATGAATTTACGGTGACCAGTATGGTGAACCTGAGTTTTGCATGAAGGACATGCTTTACTTATAACAGTGTTCCTCGCCATTCAGGCGAGCCTTCCCCAACTTCAGACGTAAATTAATAACTATATTATAAATGCAGCAACGCATCACATATTTTTTATACGTTGAATATATTCAATAAAAAAAACGGAAAACATGATAGACAACAAATCTGCACAATAGAGAGCTATCAGTTTGTTTTGTTGAATGGAAGCATTTTTAACATTTCTGTTGATTAAAAGACACTTGCCATTTTTTGTGTGCAGTAGGGCAAGAATTTTAAAACAATTTCTAACGATAAGCAGAGAAAAGGTTATCACTAAACTGGAACCAGAAACAAAGACTATCCACCGAACAAGCGTCAGTTTATTCTTCACCTTTCAACGTAGCACATGTCTTCAACAAACTTCTTCCAGCTCTTTCTGTCTCCTGCCCTCCGTTTCAAGTTTTACTTATCCTTTTAAAATCGGTCTCCATCTCCAGGTATGTCTAGTAGGCCTTCCTCTTTCCCTGTAAGTTCCAAAACAGTGCCTGTCTTGATATGTTTCCAGTTGGTCTTCTTAAAGTGTGTCCTATTCATCGCCAGTGCCTCTTCCATAGCTCTTTCTCCACTGGTATCTGCTTAGTTCTTTCTGTAAGTTCATTAATCGTAATCTTATCATACTATCTCAGCCCTTCTATTCTACGTAAGCATCCATTTATGAAGACCTGTAGTTTATTAAACAAACAAAAAGGGGCTATTCAAAATAAAAACAACAACATAAGATTCGTTGTTCTTCTGACCATTTAGGTTATTCTAGTTGTGATCTATAAATAATCTTTGCCAAGAACGATGTGCCCCTGTTAGGCCCCTACTAGTGTAGGACAGGCGCATCCGAAACACAAGTTTTCCACCTAAAATTCATATAGTAGGTTTAAGTAAATGTTTGATTTGCATACATTGAAACTGGGATATTATGTTGCTTATTTGTTTTATTAATATTTGATAACATATCTAAATGACAAGTTAAACAATGTAAAAATCATAAATCCAATGGTAAATGAAACAATGTAAAAATCATAAGCACAATGAAAAATTAAACCAGTTTGCACATATTAATATCTCTGACAAAATTGAGCTAAATTCACTGATGAGAATGAACGCACACATGCTAACATCTGCCACAAACATAATTGGGGGTCTATGTGGCTAAGCCTTTGCCGTCCACTCCGAAGGTAATGGGTTCGAATCAAGACCGCCTGCTCTGTTCACTAGTGCATTTTTTCATAGACCCTAAGATTGTTGCCGGAGCTTCGTGCAATACTCTCTGCAGGTGGTGTACCACTTTGTGGAGAGGGCAGAGTTATATGGGGTTTTTTTTTTTTTTTTTCGTTTTCACTCGCTTTCAACTCTGAAACTGATTTTTGCGTGAAAATCTGTTTTTCCAATATCTTACAATGGCAGCAGCGTGCACATTGTAAATTACTTTACACTGGCAGCCGTGTGCTCAATGTACTCGTAATTAGTATTCCCTCGCCATACAGGCAGATTTTCTCCGACTTCAGAGGTACTCAAGTTATCGTCCTGAGTAAGACCAGGGAACAAATGCCGGACAGTAGGTCGAACCCGAGCTATGAGGCGTCTCACAGCTAGCAGGCCGAGCTACTATCAACTACTCTAGGCAGTCCCCGTTATATGGGGCAAAACCCAGTGCAATGAAGTCAATCCTTCAACTTAAGACCTTTAAGTATAACTGAAAAATAATCACATCAAAGTTCAGATATTCTTCTTTAAATGTGAACATATGTTAATGTTGAAACGTGTAGTAAATTAAAGCTTAAAATCTAAGTTAATCAAGCAGTTATGTTATCAACATAAATAAAATAATATAAATACAGAAATGAATGAAACAACTGATATAATGGATGTACAATGTACTATATTACAAATTGCTGCCATTTACTGAAAAGCCGGTCTTGATTTCTTTGTTAGTAAAATATACCAACATGAAATTGCTAATGTTTTAGGAACGTAAGTCACATACAAGAAGGGTTAAATGAATAAATAAAAAGTAATACTAAGTGACAAAAAAAACCAAACAAGACATTGGAGCGTTTAATCGTACAGCATTGAAGAAAGTTGTTTTCTGATGTCTTCATTTCTAGTTTTGTCTTTTATTGTCACACCTGCAGTTTCCAAGACACCTAATCTCTGTCGAGCAGAAAATCATAACGCCAAAGATGAGGTGTCTTAGAAGAGCTGCAGGTGTGACAAAATTAGAAATGAAGAAATCAGAAGACTGGGTGTGAAACCAGTCATGCAATTCATAAAAGAACAACAGATTAAATGGTTTGGACACCTGACAAGAATGCCCTGGTATCGCCTACCACAGAGAGTCACACAGGAAAAGTATAATGAGTACAAAGCAAGACCACGCAAAAGATGGAGCGACGGCATCAAGAACAGCCTTCGAAAATGAATATCAGCTTACAAAGTGCCTTAAAACAAGGACACACAAGATCACTACGTTTCCACCGAACACTTCTATAAAAAAAGTAAATGGTGGAGGAGGAGATTGAAAAAGTCAACAATAGAATTTAGTTAAATGCACTACGGACAATAATCAGGACCATGATCAGATACTCTGATTTGCCGCTGGTTACGGGCCCAAATTGGGTGTAGAGAATAGAACCACTGTTTCCTGCCTCACTAGACGTTAGAGGCGAATAAGGAGGTTGGACGTGGGGGTTGCTACCTACACCGTAAAAACACTAGATGGTTACAGATCAGAGAGCGAACAGAGTAAACGCTGGTTGAAACCGGACACATCGCCGAAGGATAAGCACCAGAGCTCCAAATGGTGCTGAAGATGTGACATAAAACACACCAATGCTAAGGCTGCAGGAATCAGATTTCCACATGAATAGAATTTATGGGGAGATCTGGTGCATCGGTCTGGGCGGTGATCGAGAGAGATACTGATTAAGATATGTAAAGGAAACCTTTTACACCAGGTGCTACTGCCTGTATGGTGTCTGGGCTCGCAAGGGAAGCAAAGAATAGTACCACTGTGACCTACAAGGCATGTCATAAGAGGCGACTGATGTTGGACCTAGGGAAGCTACCATAGTAAATAAAAAGCGTCACATAAATCAGATTGCTGGCCTACTTGTAGGCGCATAACTGGCACAATGTAGTCACTTTTAGGCTCAGATCACATACAAATCACACAGAGTGGTTAACAAGTGGTCGATATGGAACATTCAAAGCAGAATATCAGGTGGTATTTTGGGCAATATGGTGTTGGGCAACAATATGGTGAAGGTATTTTTCATTAACCATTGGCACTCGATGGATGATGTTAACATCACGCCGACCACCTTTACCCCCAGTGCTTTTCTGGTATCAAATTGAGGCTGGGTCAACCTGGGAGTCGTTACGGTCTGAAAAAAATTCACCGCCCACTGTGGAATTAAACCTGGACCACCAGCATAAGAAGCAAGTTCACTATCAACTACATTACTGTGACTCTCAGTTGATATATGGAATGTGTGTTTAAATGAATGAGAATGCCCGTCTGCCCAGGCGTTGACTACGGGGACTATCCCTCTGTGTGTGCGGGTTCAATTCCGCGGGATGGCAGAAAAAGCCAGATTCCCAAGATTTATGGTGTTCGTGGCACTGAACCGAAGGGTTACGATGTCCATGGCACCGAGACGAAGAGCTGAAAATCTCAAGTGCTTCTGGATCGAAAAAAAAAAAAAAAGAATGAATGAGAATAACCATGATGGGTCTGCTCAAATGGTTTTCTCAAACACATCTTTCAATTGAAGGAACAAAGATGACAGAACTAAATGGAAATATTTCAACAATACACCTACCGACTAAGACAAGTCTTGTTACGATTTTCCATCTGTAGTCATCACAACACAGTAAAACAACACAACATTTGTAGTGGTATGTATTACATGATTATTCCATTCATAAACTTGACACAAGTAAAAATAAAAACTGTGATTACAGTTGTCACAGTAGAAAACGATTCACAAATACATTTTGTCGTTAGCCGCAGGAAACATTTAGTCAAGTAAGGTATATCAGACAAGCTAAGGGGTCAAAGGCTCATGAGGTCATGGTGGTAACATGAGCCAGGGTTAGCGAGGCGCCTAACCAAGACCCTGCCCCAACCTCCATGCGGTGACCCTGGAAACAGACTATGGTTCCGGTCTGGCTAAGAGGGGCAGGGATCGGGAGAAAAAACTACTGGTAGGGGTAGCAGTGCAAGATCGGAAACACGATAAAGATACATACAAAGAAAATGCACAAATCTCCTGACCGATGTCCAACAAGATATTGCCCAAGTCCCTGAACGCAAAGAAACAGCAACGAAACGTCTCAGACATGGATGAGAGGTGCATCCAGTGACCAAACGTATGCCCACGTAGGAGAAGCTCAAGCCCTGAGGAGGGGCAAACATTGCCAGCCCGTCGGCAAGAATAAATAAAACAGGACCGTAACGAATAAAAGTCTACCCTCGTGTTGGTGCGAGAGAAGATTGCAGCTGACCCCGCATTGGTAGCCCGGTGCAGATACATGTACTGGGCAAGGTTTGCGAGCAAAAGAACAAGTTGCGTTTAGTGCATAACGAAACTACCCGCCCTGGGAAAACCTTGCAAGGTACTGTGCGATTAAAATTAACATCCCGGAAGAACTGAGGTTGGTGATGCCTAACGGAACTGCCAGCCTTGGGGCACCGGCAAGGTTCGATGCAGTCGTAACTAACATCCCTGGAATAACTGGGCGGGTGATGGCGGCGCGCAAAATCCTCAGTTACGCTGATAGTGCCGACTGAAACGACCCTCTACATTGTTTGTACTCGGCCCCATGCCTTCGAGGTTAATTGCAAATTGCCACGTACCAATAAGCGTCTAGAAGAGGCTGAGAATGTTCCTTCCCCGGATCAAACTCAAAATGTACGGTAAAGCAAGGCCGACAATGTACGGATCAAACAGGAAGTTCGGGTCTGAACATTGGCGAAGGCCGATACTTTACACGGTGTCTTATACGAGTAAGACGCCGTCCGAGGATAAGCTAACAAGCCCCGAGAAATATTTCTCAGTCAGAACGGGCATAAGCAGCGTAACTCACTGTCCCGGCGTAGATCACAAAGCCCAAAAATACGGCAAAGCTGATCGAACCCTAGGGAAAGCTCACCCTAGTAAATCAAAAGCTGGCTGAAAACGAACACCCCACCGAAGGATAAGCAACTGGGCTCCAATAGGTGCTGAAGGCTGGTGCACGTACATCACGTTCTGATGTGTGGCTGTTTATATATCACAATGAGAATGATTAAAACAGGCCTAGAACGATCGAAGAAGACAAGCTAAGAACATTTAAGGAACAAAATGCAAGCCAATGATATTGAAAAACATATCACAGATGTAATTATTTGCAACAGAATTATGACAAAAATATGATTAATTATAATGGAAAATAAAAAAGATTTTACCAAGTGGAATCATGTAACCAAACGCAGAACATAAAACAATCTTGCATGAGGACTAACAAAAAGGTAACCACATAAGAAGTAAAGGTGGAAGGTGTGATGTTGACCAGATCATCCATTCTGTGCTGTTGGTGGAAAAAATATGAGTGCCTAACAGTGTATTCCCTAATATACTTTGTTATTTCCCCCCGTTTGCCTGCTATGAATCTGGCGTAGTCACAGGGGCCTAATACTCTTACTTATTTTTTCTTCAAGGCTTGCTCTCCTTATCTTCAGTGTCCCTAGTCATTCTGGCGAGTCTGACTCAGACGACTTCGGAGACATTGGTAATTTAAATCCCCAAGTAAAGGATCGGGAAACATGTAGTCCAGCTCATCATGTGCCACACTGAAAAGTTTGTCGGTCCAAGTTGGCCTCGAACTCCGGCAAGTGGTTACTAGTAAAGTGTGTTATTGACTTCGCTAAAGGTGACCTGAGCTTATGGTATGAAAACGTGGTTCCTTACTTTACCAATGGAATCATTATTGAAAATATCAAAGAAATATAGTAAACATCACATGGATCATTTGCCTCTATTCATTACCCAGAGATGTCAATGAAGTGTCATCTAATATAGAAGAACATGAAATGAACCACATTCAGCCTGCTGCCTTGTAGGTCGGCTGGGGAATTCAAAGGCTGTCAGAAAGTGAACCCAGTAAACGCTGGTTGAAACTGGACACTTCGCCGAAGGACAAGTACCAGAGCTCCAAATGGTACTGGAGATGTGACGTAAAAAAAAAAAAAAAATGTTCTTGGCAAAGCTGTTTATATATCACAATAAGAATGATCAAAATGGCAGAAAAGAACGATCAAGAGAACCACATTTAGCACAGGTAATCGCCTGAGTGGTTACCGGGCCCAAATTTGGGGTGTAAAGAATAGAACCACTGTTACCAGGCACGCATGTCGTAAGAGGCGACTAAGGAGGTTTGGCTGAAATCGGATGCACATGTCCTAAACATGTAGAAATATATGCGTTTGAGGGGCCTCCAAAACCAATGTGCAAGCGTATATACACGTCTCTCGTGTGCTAAGAATCAAACATATCACAAAGAGTGATTAAAACTTGAGTCGAAAGAACGTAATGACAAGAAGAAGAAGCACAGGTAATGATACTATATGTTTAAAAGCGACTTCTGAATGTAATTGTGGCTCTAATAAATATTAATAGCTTAATGTTGGTTACAACAGTTTACACAGCAGTCACAAAAGTAGCACGTAAGAGACAAGCTCAACGATCATCTTTTTCAGCCTTCTACTGATACGTTTTTTCCTGAAAGATTGTCACCTGATGAATCAACTGGAGAAAGAACAATGGTTAACAGAGACAAACATCCATCCAAAGCTGTTTGGAAGCCTTGATGAACTAGCAAACACAACATACATCCAGAGAACCGAACTTGTGTTGACATTGAACAACAGCGAACGAGAAGACTACCACTGTTTTTTTGGTCAATGTTCATCCCAGCATCTGAAAGTATGTGCAAAAAAACCCCTCAAAAACATAAATTTAGAAGACAAAATAGCTTTGGTATCACTGTGAAAATAAGAATTAAAACAACAGACAGTAATAAATAAAATATATATGGGAGCAAACATGACTTAGAATAACCATGTATGCTAGTACCTTCGTTAGAAGATTGACTATACTGTTGCACTGACAAGGTCATACTTCAGTGAAATAAAAAAGGGTTGGATATTCTTTGCCATGAAAATAAATAATAAGAAATGGCGATTATATTTACAGCTGAACGGTCATCTCAGAATATCTCATAGGAGAGAAAAAGGTATTGCCAGACCGCTAAATACTAGGACAGTTGATGCTACAAAAATGATAAATACCGCAAAAGAATACAAAATGAGTACATTTGAAAAGAATACTATGACAGTTCCCCTACAAAAACGATAAAATACAATTTTTCTATGCTTGATCTGAACTAACTAATTATTTCTCTATCTTATTGGTTTGCCCGCCTGCCCGCGCATTCGTACGCGTTTGACTACGGGTGACAAGTTATCTGTGAGTGCGGGTTCAATTCCGCAGACTGGCAGAAAAGCCACAGGTTCTCCAGATTTATGATGTCCATGGCACTGAGCCGAAGAGCTTTCAGCTCAAGTGCTTCTGGATTGGGAAAAAAATCATCTTGGTTTAGTTAATCTTCAGTTCATAGAAGCATGGCAAACCAGACTCACAATTCAGATGATCTTTCTCTCTATTCACACAACGTATTTAAATATTTGTAACAAAATACAATTTTCTTCTCAGAAACACAAGTGAACATAAGTAAACTTAAGATAATTATGTGAAAGTGCATCACAATGTAGTAGAAATGTCTAACAAGTCTCCCCATCATTTTTATGCAGCAGAAACAGTATATTTAAACATTGAAAAAAGATGAAACATTTGGGCATATATTATAAATCAATACATCATATTCAATCATAAACAATAACAGTATTGACGTAATACTTTTTTATCAACAGAAATTATAATCAAGTCACATGCCTGGACCGAACAAAAAAAAAATCCCATATAAGTCCAAACTTTGGTTCATAATAATTATTCTAAAGACTTTCCCTGGTCTATCCCACTGCAACAGAAGCTTGCTGACCAACTCCACTTGGTTCTGTCTGTGACTTTGGCAAAGGACGTCGGAAGAGAAGAACATGTGGTTCTGCAACAGGAAACCAGATAGTTAAATTATGAATAAGCATCTACCAATTGATCCTATTTCTAAAATTAGTGAAAAGGCCTCTCTAACCTTTAATGCCCTTAGCGCCTCTAGCAGGGATAACAGCAGACAATCATGTGTGTTCACTTCATAAAACCCAAGATTAATTTGCATCATGTTATTATTCGCCATTGTGTACATTTGAGATTTAATTTATTTGTAGCTGCTTTTTCCAACTTATTGTCCTTCCTACACTGAACAATTGTTTGTTGAGTGAGCTGTCATGTTTCTCTTACACTGACTATTTATTAGCAGATATTTTACTTTCTTAATGTAGTCTCGTCAATGTGCATATCATTAGTGACAATATCGGATGTTTCAAAGCATAACACAGGTGGTTACAATATTACTACTCGCAACAGCTTTCAAATAATTTCTCCATACCGTGCTTTCCTGGACAACTCGTCCAATGTCTTCTATTGAATGAAGTCTTATATTTCTCCCCTTAAAGAGAAATATAAATACAACAGACACAGCAATTACCCACAAAACCGTATCCTAAAGTTAGACAGAGACCAAATAACCACATTCTTTGGGATCTGCACAGGACACTAGATTACAAGTCCACCACTACAAACCTACTAATACACATGCCAAAAGGCCCCCAGACTACTGAACATACTCTACAATGACTGAATATCCTCTTCTATGACCTGAGGTCGTCACACAAATATGAACATATACAAGAGAAAAGTACAATACTTCACAGCACGGCAAAGACAGTAGGCCTCAAAACAAACACAGGAAAAACAAAAATTATGACAAACAGTGAAATCCAACAACCAGTAATGTTAGAAGATGAAACACTGGAAAGGGTTGAGCAGTTTACATATCTTGGTAGCGTACTGACACTAAATGGTGGCACAGAGGAAGATATAAAATCACGTCTGAGTAAGGCCAGAACCGCTTTTGCCAGAATGAAACCAGTATGGAAGTCCAAAATCTACAATAGGACCACAAAGCTTAAACTCTATAAAAGCATTGTTTTGCCAGTTTTGCTCTACGGATCGGAGTGTTGGAGGATGACCAAAGGAGATACTAGCAGGCTGTCAGTTTTCCACCACTCTTGTCTTCGCAGAATCTTGGGAATCTTTTGGCCAGTAAAAATATCCAATAACCAACTACTCCAAGACACAAGACAAGAGGCAATGAATGACATACTCAAAAAGAGAAGATGGAAATGGCTCGGACATGTTATGAGAATGAGACAAGAAATGCCTGCAAGGATAGCCCTCACTTGGGAAAGAGAAAGAAAGGCAGACCACGGACAACATGGAGGCGCATGATGGAAGAGGAACTGGACACCGCATCTCTGACGTGGGGCTCTGCGCTGAAGGTTGCACGGACAGGAGAGCATGGAAAGTCCTTTCTGAAGCCCCATGTGTCACTAGGCATGACGGGATTAAGTAAGTAAGTAAATGACCTGAGGTCTCAAACATGGCCCAGTGAGACTATAATCTGAAGGAGAAATTGTGTGGCAACTCATCTCGCGCCTCAGACATCGACCATAAGAAACTGATTACAGAAGCAGAATGAGATTACAGAAGTTAAACGCTAACAGGATAAACGGTCACATAAGCCAAACTGAATCAGCCTGCCCGTGTGTTACGGGGGTCCACAAGGGTTGCAAACAATAGTAACACTGCGATCTACAAAGCATGTTGTAAGAGGTGACCGAGGTAGGGACCTAAGGAAGCTACCCTAGTAAATAAAAGCACCGCAGAAATCAGATGTGCTGGCCTACTTGTAGGTGTATAGCTGAAACAACATACAATCACTCTTAGGCTCAGATCACATACAAATCACAAAGAGTGATCGATATGGAGCGGTGGAATAGATTGTTTCTGTATATTCCCCAAACTATTGTCTAACCCAGTGCACTCAAACAACTGGTTATTTGCAATTCTCCTGAGAACTTTTAATGTTTAAACAGTAGACACATATTATACCAAAAACATTTCTATATTTTTGTTCTCTAACCTGGTGCATGTACCATGTAGTGAATCCATCCTGGAGATTGCTGAACACCAAGATTTCTCCACTCGGTCTCCGTCATCAGATGATTTTTTGGTACTTGTTTTGCAATACCGCTAGGTAGAATAACATGTCTTGCAAGAAAAAACAAACAATAAGTATTAGATAACACAGATTATAATTTTAGGGTTAGTATTATGAAATACTATACTCGCAAGTGATGACAACAGTCTCAAATGTGTGTTGCTGCACCTCTCTGATGTGTTCAGAGGTGACAAAAGTACAATCCTCAAATATAATGCCTCACCACAGGTAGGGCATACACGATCAAGGTTAGACGCAGGTGTTGTGTGTTTGTCCTTTTTGTGCAGCTCACTTTCTCTGCGCCTCAACAGTGTGACGATTCTCAGCGGAGTTTCTTTTGTGTTGTTATTATAGCGCCACATTTGGCGATCTTGCGCAATGGATTTCCAGTATATGGTGTCTATATCGAAGCATTTTAGAGACACTTCAAGAGTTCTTTAAATCATTTTTTATCCCACCAACTGATCGTCTTTCAACTTTAAAGCTTGTCATACATCTCTTGTTTTGGGAAGCGTGAAATCTATAGAACAGTGTTGTCCAACATGTGTATATATTGGGACACATGTGACTGATGGTTGTGGAGGTGTGGACACCATGTGACAATTGCAATACTACCACCACCAGTAGTAATATTAATAGTATTAATATAGTTGAGATGACGCTTTCCACAATTAAAAAAATGGTAGTGTTAGGAAGGAGTAGAATGGTTACAAAATAAAACAAGATTGCAAAAGTGGGAAGATAATTTTCATGGGAGTGTTACGATTAAACTGAAAATCTTCTTTGCGTTTGTTCTTTATGACCAATTTTAATCACTCTTTGTGATATGTTTGATCTTTGCCAAGAACGTGTATACGTTGCGCATTGGTTTGGTAGGCCACTAAATGCAGACTTCTACATGTTTAGGTATGTTCCGCAAACCTCCTTAGTCGTCTCTTACGACATGTGTGGCAGGTAACAGTGGTTCTATTCTTTACACCTCAAATTTGGGCACTGTAACCACTCGGGCAAATTAACTGTTTAAAACTCGAGAAAATAACTGCATGTAGAAAGAGTTAAATTCTCCATTTAAAAGTAGACTGTAAAAAAAAATTACAACAATTAAAGTGAGCATAAACATATTGCATAAACTGGAAGCAAAAAGAAAACACTAAAATTATGTCGTTGGGAAACAAACATATACAATATTACCTATACTCATATTTGTCATCATAATACTTGTCAGAGTATGAGATTTGGTCTTGGGACATTCTAAAAGGGTCCCCAGATTATATAAATTGTCTTATATCTTGAGGACTCCCCAATAAAATGACCTTTCCTTTAACCTGCAATATAAGAACAAAATAATTATAAACTTCATATAACAAAATCTTCATTTGCTAGTCAACATTGTAGGTGGACCCATGCAGAAAGGGGTGATAGACTTAAATCGAGTACATTCACAAGTGTTGAATATTGGGACAGCCTTCTTCTTCTTTGCGTTCGTTCTTTATGCCCAATTTTGATCACTCTTTGTGATATGTTTGATCTTTGCCAAGAACGTGTATACGTTGCGCATTGGTTTTGGTAGGCCCCTAAATGCGTAGATTCTACACGTTTAGGACATGCACATCTGATTTCAGCCAAGGATAGTCATCATAAATAGAGTGTCAGCTGTAATATAAGCGCTTTATACTGAATGAATAAGCAGTCGCTGTCCAAATGGTGATGTTTTCAAAGCAGGATGGTGTGAAACAACAGATGCTCCTAATGAAATACATAGTATATATTCTGAACTACCATCTCTTCCGTATTGTTTTGCCTGATACAAGTCTAAGTAATGTTAAATCTAATGCAGTCTGTCCCACGTCTTGTTTTAACCCTTAGAACCCGGGCTCCCGATATTTTGGGATTGAATATAAGCGCTGTATGCTCTGAGCTCCCGATATATCGGTTTGAGCATATTTTCACTATTTTCACTATTTGAAAATAAATTGTGTACAAATGTGACGTAAACACAAACCCATGTGTTCTATATCGTTTTATGAGATGGCAGACGCTGTTGTGTGATTTTATTGTACTGATAAGATAATTAAATTAAGTATTTTCATGATAAAAAGATTATTTTCGGAAATGGTTATTCTAAAAGTATAACAGAGCAAGCTGCTGAACTTGTTTTGAATGAATCTGAAGATAAATTAGACTTAGACTATGATTATTCTGATAAGAATATAGAAAGAGAGTTAGATATTTAAACGACAAAGAATTGTTTTAATTGATATTCAAGCTATATATATCTTCAATAAGGAGAAACATTTTCATATACTGGTTTAGTATTCTGCAAATATATAATAAGCAGGAATAACAGAGATTACGGTGAAAGTCAATAACAAATTAGAGCATTTAAAAATGCTAAATTATTGGTGTTTTAATATAACTCTGATGTGGACTGTTTTGCCCAGGAGCTCCGGGTAAGATATTTTAAGGTACAATTGGCCAGGGTTCAAAGGGTTAACAGACTGCAATCAAACCGTTCCTCAATCTTTTGGGGACCAAAATCATAATTACTAGAGTTTTAATAAAGTCAAAAGTAAAGGAAGAAAGTGTGACCGATTTGGAAAAATTGGCTCACAATTATAATGAATATGAAAATCATTTTTAAATGATCTCAACTTTTCCCAGGTCTACACCACAGAGAGGTGAAATTGACTCTGGCTTGTGTGTTCTGTGGTGGATCCTCAGCAGCCTACTAGTTTAGTGCAGTTTACGTTCTTCCTATGACAGACTAGAAAATATAGGGCCCTCTTTCGCAACACACTCGACTGACAGCACCAAGCAAGGGTTAACTTATAACAAAAACAAAAAGTAACTTATAACTAAAGTAACTTATAAAAGTTATAAGTATAAAGTAAAATAAAGGCGGGCACACATCACACGACCAAGATTCTACCTCATTTCCCTCACTAAATCAGCACAACGTAACTCAACTGATTAATTGGTGAGCCTCATTGGTGAGGTAGCGATAGATGAATTAGATTGAAAGTAGCCAGTGTAAGAAAGGTGCATTTTAGTACTGCAATGAAGTTCAATGATTTATTATTATTATATGATTGTTTCATGGCTGCTCCCGACAACTTAGCTAATAATAATTAATAATATTAACTCTACTGACTACGTCTGTCGTCTACTAAAAAGTCTACTACTTTTTACCCTGCGTGACCCTCCCGTCCGCCGTTACGTTATAATTATAATCGGTTATATCAAATCTTAACAAAATTAAACATCCCGTCATTCAAATAACACTGAGAAAAACAAAGAAACTTTAACTGCCTCGTCGCATAAAAAAACTTAATTACAATTAAAATGCCCTTACTCACCACAACGGTTCACAACGTTTATTTACTTATTTTTCTCCGTGCCAATCAAATTGAATATGGCGCGCAGCAGTAAGATTGAATTTCTCGCTCACTTCATGAAACTCACGTCACCGTTATTCTGGTAGCCAGATTTTCGTACCACACATTGCTAATTTCTATATATATATATATATGAAAATCGTTGCATATCCTTTACAAGACGTCGCCATCAATCACAGTTAACGAGTCGTCGATTTTCTAGGCACCATTTGTACGTTCAGTAGTTTGCCATTGCTTTCTGAACGGTGGATGTCTATTTTTAACCGTTCGTTACCACGGGCACACATTTGCTTCCAAACTGACCTCCACGAACGGGCTTCAGGTACACTTGGGTTGTGTTTGAGCTCACTGAAGCTATATATATATATATATATATATATATATATATATATATATATATATATATATATATATATAAGTGGCGGCTCGTCATTAAGGGCCAGTGGGGCAGGCCCCACCAAAAATAATGTGTAACGTGTATTTATTATTTTATAAATTAAAACATAACAACCAAAACCATGATTTTTCTGAAAAAATGTATGTCTGGCCCCACCAATAAAAATTATCACGAGCCGCCACTGATATATATATATTCTTCTTCTTCTGTGTTCGCCCGCTCTGAATTCAGGCGTAGCCATGCACCTGGTATGGCGCTTCTGACTAATTTTCGCGTGAAAAGCCTGCTAACCGTTTTATTGGTTTCCTCGCCATACAGGCGGGTCTTCTCCGACTTCAGAGGTACTGATATATATAAAAATATATATAATATATATAATATATTCCTCTCGTACCGTTAAACATTACCATACTGAGAGATGGATGTCGATATTGATAAAACCCGAAAAGAAAGACACCAAATATGAATGAAATGAGGTCGAACAGCGTTTTGGGCCTCTGGACGCCGCCGGATATGCTGAGGCGGGGATCGGAGCACATATCGACATCGCATTCGGAGTTCTATGATGAAAGTCCTCATATAACTGATAATCCTAATACGTCACATTTGGCCTGCAAGTTTTTTTTTTGCGTCCGCTTTCAACGAATCACGCAGAATGCACACATGAGTGTAGTTATGTGACTCCAGTCAGAGTAGTGTCTTAGTCACCGCTAGCACTTCCATTGTCATGCTACTTGTTGTCGTACTAAATGCACCACTGACTTCCTTGACCTTTCCGCCACATGGGCTTACAAAGAAGGCACCCGCTGACTTTTCGTGGTGAACCGATCCATCCATGTAAATCACAACATCGCCTTCATTATAGTTTTCATTAATGATAGCACGAAACTTCTTCTTCTTCTTCAGCGATCTCTGGTCATGCGCTTAATTTACTGTGGACCACAAACTGGGCAGACAGCTTCAGGTCTGTCAGGTTTCCCAAAGCTTAGTTTTCAGGTCGACTGGGTGTGGCCACATGTTGCTTCTCAACTCACACAGAAGAGGACAGTCTTGCAGGATATGCTCTGGTGTCTGTTCTGCCTGCTGACACTGGCAGAGAGCTGTTTGACTTATTCCTAGTCTGTATAAGTGTTTGTTGAGTCTGCAGTGTCCGGTGCGTAGTCGAAATATAATGACCTGGTCTTCCAGTCTACTGCGTATTTTCTCTGTATGAGGGTTTTGACCTCTTGAAAAGACAAGGGTTGGTAAATTTGCTCTTTGGCACTGCCCTCCTTAGCTAAGACATCAGCACTCTCATTGCCTGCAATGCCACAGTGAGATGGAATCCACTGCAAGTGAATTTCTGCCTTTTCTGAAAGCTGAGCAAGTTCTCTTTGTAGTTTTTGTACTGTGCTGTCAGTGGATTTAGCCTCCAGGGCTTGTATAGCTGACAATGAGTCTGTAGAAATACCATCTTGCTTGCAGCTGCTTGCAGCTTATTCATGTGCTGTGCTGCCATCAGAAGGGCTATGAGTTCTGCTTTGTAGTTGGAACATATTCTTCCAGTAGGAGCTGCTAGAGACACAGTGGTAGCATCTGGGTGCCTAATGTACACTCCTGCTCCACCATTCATGGTTGCCTCCATTGCCGATCCATCTGTGTAAATTCTTATCCAGCTGTCTTCTGGAAACATGTAATGGAGATGTTCCATTGTAATTGCTTTTTCACTAGATTAGGCTCGGCATCTTTGCTTAATAATTTAGGGATGGAGGTTGAGAAGTTTAGTGGTACTGAGTCTGGTTCACAGTGATCAAAAAGCAATTCTTCAGGTATGGAATTATGATTTAGTAGTTCCAAGTATTGAAACACGTACAAACAAAGTACTATAGTTTTACAAAATACAGAAACAGTGACGATAAACAGCAACGTTTCGACCAACAAGGCCTTTATCAAGCAAACGAACAAACAGGAGTGACAAATTAAAATGAAACACAAATGGACGACCAAATACCAACGTATCTAAGGAAAATCTGGAATGAAAACGAATAACGAAATAAATGTAACACAAAAACACACATAAAAACTAGAAATAGAACGGAAAAGAAACAATGAAACATCTAGTAAATATATAACTTGAATACACGCAACATATACCCATATAGATTACAAAGCATGGGAAGAGAAAGTACTAAGAAGCATAAGAATGTAATACATGCAACATATACCCATATAGATTACAAAGCATGGGAAGAGAAAGTACTAAGAAGCATAAGAATGTAATACGTTGAGCCCGCGTGGTCGCAAGGTACCATACAAAGAAATCAACCGATTCACCAGAACAAATCGACTACGATCATCAGAGGAACATGATCGGATGGCTGTGACCTGGACATCGCAAGCTCCTGAATGGCCAGTATCATTGAAATGGTAGCTACAGGAGTCACAGAGCATTGGCGTATATCGCGCAAGTGTTGGGCGAATCGGTCACTGAGTCTCCTGCCGGTTTCCCAATATAGGCCTTGTTGCACGGCTTGCAGATAATGGCATAGATAATATTACGGGACTCGCACGTGAAACTGTCTTCAACAACGAACGTGGCTTTGGAAAAGACACCGTGCGGGTCTGTATTACATAAGCACAAGTGTTGCAGCGCCGACGGCCACACTGGATGGTGCCAAAATGACTCTGGATATGAGGCTTGAGGCGACTGTGAACCAACATATCCTTAAGGCTTCTGTCCCGTCTGTACGCCACCAAAGGATAGTGTTGGAAGATTGAACGTGTCTCAGGATCAGACTGAAGAATGGAGAGATGACGGAATAAGACTTTCTTCACAAGGGAACTATGGGGGTGGAAAGTTAAAACAAGTTTCACCCTGTCAGAATTGGAAGTTCTATGCTGGTTAGAGAGAGCCTCCTGGCGAGAAATTTGCTGAACGCGCCGCATAGCAGAAGCAAGCACCTTATCCGGGTATAAGCGCTTACGAAAGAAATCCAGCATCTCGTGAGCTTTATCAAGAAAATCGTCGTCCTCGCTACAGAGGCGACGAAGGCGCAAGAGTTGAGAGAATGGTAAAGAATCACGACAAGCCTGGGAATGGGAAGAGGTATAAAGAAGAAAACTATGTGCATCAGTAGGCTTGTAGTATACTGATGTAGTGATGGTGGATAGGCTGATAGTGATAGTGATATCAAGAAAGTTGACACAAGAGGTAGAGATGTGAGATGTAAACCGAATAGCCGGATTGAAGACATTAATGAAATTAATGAAGCGTGACAAATCGGCTTCAGGCATATCGGTTTACATCTCACATCTCTACCTCTTGTGTCAACTTTGCTCTTTGGCACTGCCCTCCTTAGCTAAGACATCAGCACTCTCATTGCCTTCAGCAAATTTCTCGCCAGGAGGCTCTCTCTAACCAGCATAGAACTTCCAATTCTGACAGGGTGAAACTTGTCTTAACTTTCCACCCCATAGTTCCCTTGTGAAGAAAGTCTTATTCCGTCATCTCTCCATTCTTCAGTCTGATCCTGAGACACGTTCAATCTTCCAACACTATCCTTTGGTGGCGTACAGACGGGACAGAAGCCTTAAGGATATGTTGGTTCACAGTCGCCTCAAGCCTCATATCCAGAGTCATTTTGGCACCATCCAGTGTGGCCGTCGGCGCTGCAACACTTGTGCTTATGTAATACAGACCCGCACGGTGTCTTTTCCAAAAGCCACGTTCGTTGTTGAAGACAGTTTCACGTGCGAGTCCCGTAATATTATCTATGCCATTATCTGCAAGCGGTGCAACAAGACCTATATTGGGAAAACCGGCAGGAGACTCAGTGACCGATTCGCCCAACACTTGCGCGATATACGCCAATGCTCTGTGACCCATGTAGCTACCCATTTCAATGATACTGGCCATTCAGGAGCTTGCGATGTCCAGGTCACAGCCATCCGATCATGTTCCTCTGATGATCGTAGTCGATTTGCTCTGGAGAATCGGTTGATTTCTTTGTATGGTACCTTGCGACCACGCGGGCTCAACGTATTACATTCTTATAGGGGGACTGCCTAGAGTAGTTGATAGTAGCTCGGCCTGCTAGCTGTGAGACGCCTCATAGCTCGGGTTCGAACCTACTGTCCAGCATTTGTTCGAGTCCCTGGTCTTACTCAGGACGATAACGTGAGTACCTCTGAAGTCGGAGAAAATCTGCCTTTATGGCGAGGGAATACTAATTACGAGTACATTGAGCACACGGCTGCCAGTGTAAAGTAATTTACAATGTGCACGCTGCTGCCATTGTAAGAAATTGAAAACAAACGGATTTTCACGCAAAAATCAGTTTCAGAGATGAAACTTCGTCTGAGTTGAAAGCGGACGAAAGAAAAAAAAAAACCATTCTTATGCTTCTTAGTACTTTCTCTTCCCATGCTTTGTAATCTATATGGGTATATGTTGCGTGTATTCAAGTTATATATTTACTAGATGTTTCATTGTTTCTTTTCCGTTCTATTTCTAGTTTTTATGTGTGTTTTTGTGTTACATTTATTTCGTTATTCGTTTTCATTCCAGATTTTCCTTAGATACGTTGGTATTTGGTCGTCCATTTGTGTTTCATTTTAATTTGTCACTCCTGTTTGTTCGTTTGCTTGATAAAGGCCTTGTTGGTCGAAACGTTGCTGTTTATCGTCACTGTTTCTGTATTTTGTAAAACTATAGTACTTTGTTTGTACGTGTTTCACTATTTACCAAGTTTTACTGCAGTCTTCCCCTATTTCGACTTTTTGGTTCCAAGTATGACTTTCCTATTTCTTTTGCTTTGTGGTTTAGACTTGTGCGCTTTAGTCTGTTCTTTGTTCTAGCCGCCATTTTTCATGCAGTGGATGGTGAGGCATTCTTTTGATCCTTTCAGTCTGTAGAATCACTTTTCTCCTTCTTCTGTCTTCCAAGGGCTGGATGTTGGCTGCCTTTTCCATTTCTACAATTGGTGTAGATTTCATGGCTCCCAAAATAGTACGCAGACACCTGTTTTGTGTTTTTCCAGTATCGATTTGTTTGAATGGGCTGCTGATATCCATGTCGATGATGCATATTCGAGGTCGGTCTAACTGCACCAGTGTACACCTGACTCAGGATTCGAATATCAGCTCCCAGGTAGTTCCAGCCAGCTTCCGCATCACACTTTGTTTCCTCATAGCCTTTCTGTTTGTTTCCATTATGTGATGTTTCCATGTCAGACGACTGTCAAGCTTAACTCCCAAAAGGTTGGAGTATGGGAACGGGGAACGATATCATCGTTAAATTTCAGTCTGAAGTGTTCTTCCTTTGTTGACAATGAGAAAAGCGTTGCTATAGTTTTGCTCCGGTTTATTTCTAGACCCCATTTACTTGCCTACATTATGACGCTGTTCAGGCTGGCCTGGAGTTTAAAGATGGCAGGACCCAGAAACTCGGAGGTGTACCACACAGCTAGATCATCAGCATGGAGAGAGTGTGATACATGTCTGGGCAGAGTTTGTGGCAGATCATTAATATATACCAGGAAAAGCAATGGGGACAGTACGCTGCCTTGTGGGACTCCTGCTCTTAATTTGAATCTGGGACTGTGCACTCCATCCAATTTACAGATGCTTGTCTATGGGTAAGAAAGTCTTTATCCAATAGTACATTCTACCCCGTATTCCACTGCGTAAGAGCTTGAGTAGCAAATCATCTTTCCAGAATTTGTCGAAGGCCTTAGACATGTCGAAGAACACTGTGAGGGTTTTCTTCTTTTCTTGGAAGCCATTTTCTATGTCCTGTGCGAGGTATGCCACTTGGTCATCAGTGCTTCTATGCTGCCTGTAGCCTGTCTGGGCTGGATCCAGTTTATGGTTGGATTCTAAAACCACTGGAGTCTAGTGGTTATCACTCTCTCCAGCAGTTTTGCAGTGCAACTTAGCAAACTTATAGGTCTGTAGCTCTGCGGATCCTTTTGTCTTTTCCACTTTTGAAAATTGGGTGGATTGTGGCATTTTCCAGATGTCTGGGACTCTCCCCTGTCTCCAACTATTGTTAAAAATCTGGAGTAGAAGACTCTGTGCTATTGGGCCTATTTGTTTGAGCATGTCGTTTGATACTCCATCTGGTCCCGGGCCTTTTTACGATTGAGCTTTTTCAGTGCTCTCTGCAGCTCAGTCAGTGTGATGTCTACCTCCATACAGGGTTCACTTGTTGCTTTTTGAATGTAGCATTTATCTCACTTCTGACTTCTTTCCTTTGCTCCTGACTTATTGAGCATGAGCTTTCTTGCTTGTAACACTGGGCCATCAGGGTGGCTGCTCGCTTTCCTGTGAGAAGTTGTTCTCCTTGCTGGAGAACTGTTTTCCTCTAGATGGGTTGTCATCGTTCAGGGCTTTGTAAGTCTCCACAACTTTTGAGTATCTTTTTCCATGTTCAAAGAGGCTGTCTTTTCTTTCCAGGATTTTCTACACTGCTGGTTTCTTTCTCTAACATAAAGGGCCCTTGCTCTATTGTGTTGCATTACATTTGGTCCGTTGGTGCGAGTTCCATTGTATTTCTGGCACTGCAAAGCGAGCTATGGAGAACTTCCATCTCTGGTGTCCAATATGGCTTGTAGTTTTTCTCCTCCCTCTGGGTATAGCCTTTTTTGCAGCATCTAAAATAGCTTTATTGAATGAACGTGCATCTCTGTCCACTTTTCCTGATTGATTAATTTGATAGCACGAAACAACACTCGACAGAAAACTACACGGACCTCTGTGTGAGCTACAAAAGACAGTGAAGTTTATACACGAGACAACATTGAATATATAGACAAATTTCAAGCGAACGAAAGGAAGGAAGGATTAATGATAGCCTTGACGTCTGCACCCAACGCCACAGGATTTCTCTCTCTGCAACCGTTGTCAAATTTAATGAAAGTCGAAAAGGTGTTCCTGAATATTGAAGGCACAGTCGCCCAGTGGTTACTGGGGCCTAAATTTGGGGTGTAAAGAATAGAACCACTGTTACCAGCCACGCATGTCGTAAGAGGGGACTAAGGAGGTTTGGCTGATGATTTGCACGTGTCCTAAACATGTAGAAGTATATGAGCTTAGGGGCCTACCAAACCAATGTACAACGTATACACGTTCTTGGAAAAGACCAAACATATCACAAAGAGTGATTACAATTGGATATAAAGATTTGATTTGATATAAAGAACGAATGCAAAGAAGAAGAAGAAGGCACCGGTATCCCAACTTCCTTGGGTCGATATTTGTGAAGTGAACAGGCTCAGCAGCCCGACTAACACAACTTTAACCGATTTCCACTACTGATGCCGAGGAACATGTGCAACGGGTGATCATTTTTAGCACTCATTTTGAGATACCTATTTTGAGATACCTATTTTGAGCGTGGCCTTCGATAACATACAGCCGGCGGGCTCAGGTAAAAATTCTAGGATATGAGACCACAACCGTCGCGTGATCCTCGCATTCCAGTATTGTTGTATAAAGATCGAGGTTATATTATGTTACAAATTAAGCTTAAAGCTAAGGAATATCAGTATTATTAACATTTTGCATCAATAAATAACCACGGACTCATAGAATTTAGTACAATTGCAAAAAAAAATTTAGTGTTCTATCAAACATATACAAAAACCAGTCCCCATTAAATAGGAATTTGCGATGTTCCGTCTGAGCTAGTCGGCTAATGTTGCCAGGAGCCATGGTTTTAAGATACTTAATTTGAAAGTGTTTCAAGATATTTATTTTGAGTGTATTTCCTTGCCTACATTTACCATTGTTTTATTGTGTACATTTCATTTAAGATGTTGCTTTCTGTATGTTTTTAAAGATTTATTTCTTGTGTACATTTCTTCTTCTTTGCGTTCGTTCTTTACGACCAATTTTAACCCCTCTTTGTGATATGTTTGATCTTTACCAAGAACGTGTATATGTTGCACATTGGTTTGGTAGGCACCTAAATGCATAGACTTATATACATTTAAGACACGTGCATCCGATTTCAACCAAACCTCCTTAGTTGCCTTTTACGACATGCATTGCAGGAAACTGTGGTCTATTCTTTACACCTCAAATGTGGGCTCCGGCAACCACTCGGGCGGTGTACATTTAATTTAAGATGTTGCTTTCTGTTTATTTTTAAAGATTTCTTTCTTGTGTACATTTCCTTTAACATTGCTTTCTACTGCACGGTTATATTTTGTTTTATCTCGACTTCATGACTCTTCTTTTTCGAATGCTCCATATCCACTACCTGCTAAACCACTCTATGATTTGTATGTGACCTGAGCCTAAGAGCAATTGTACGTTGTGCCAGTTATGCACATACAAGTAGGCCAGCACATCCGATTTCTGTTACACTTTTTATTTACTAGGGTAGCTTTACTAGGTCTCTACCTCAGTTGCCTCTTATGACATGCCTTGAAGGTCAGTGTCACTATTCTTTACTCCCCTTGAGAGCCCTTACAACACACATGTGATTTCATGATGTCAAAATAACTAAAATATTTATGAAATAGTAACAAAACAAAATAGTAAGAAAACAAACACGTCAAATGTGTTATTCAACATCAATTTTAATTCCATGGCATTTAAACAAAATTAATTTAGGGAATGCTAACCTGAAACAAATGCTTGAGAAACGGATGCACCAGGCCGTAAGGAGCATAACACGGTGCAGCGACCCTTCACAATTAGGAATGGGATAGAGATTCTCGGTCAATCTGCCTAGAGATTTAGCCACGAGTAAGGAGCTGTGAGACGCCTCATAGCTCGGGTTCGATCCTACTGTCCGGCATTTGTTCAAGTACCCTGGTCTTACTCAGGACGATAACTTGAGTACCTCTGAAGTCGGAGAAAATCTGCCTGTATGGCGAGGAATACTAATTCACAGTACATTGAGCACACGGCTGCCAGTGTAAAGTAATTTACAATGTGCAGCGTTGCTGCCATTGTAAGAAATTGGAAAAACAGATTTTCACGCAAAATCAGTTTCAGAGATGAAACTTCGTCTGAGTTGAAAGCGGACAAAAAAAAAAAAGGAATGGGATAACGGATTCTACGGTCGCCAATCTGCCTCGGAGATTTAGCCACGCAGTAAGAATATCAGACCTACCATCACGAGGGTGGCCAAAAATTTACTGCGGGAAGAGGTCGGCACAAACGGGAAACAGAAATCATATGGATTATATCCTACAGAACTGTCCTCAGTAAGCAGACTTGAGAAAAAGAGGTGGCCCACTTACACTAGCATCCAAGACAAACTGTATGGCGTGGCTGATAATCTAAGGCAGACGGCTGCCTTTATTAGAGAATCCGAAATCCCAATCTGGTGAGAATGCAGAAGAAGAAGAAACAAAATTAATTTAAATTAAAGTTCTACATCGATCGTGCAGTGGAAATAAAACATTTGCTTGGCAGACGTTATTAATAAATGACTTATATGTGGATTCTGGATGGAACAAAGCTATAATGAATGAATGCTACACATGGATACAACAATAACAACAAGCTAAAGGAAAAGAGGAATTGTATAGATAGTGAATGTCAGAAATAACGTTTTATCAGTTGGACCAAATACAGAATCCTTAACTCAGAATCATCACCGGAGGTCTGAGAAGTAAACCAATCTCTCTCTCACGATCACTGCCTAGACCGATATACCAGAATTCCCCATAAATTCTATTCATGTGGAAATCTGATTCATGCAGCCGTAGCTTGGTGTGTTTTACGTCACATCTTCAGCCCCATTTGGAGCCCTGGTTTTGAGTCAGCGTTTATTCGGTTTGCTTGCCGTTCTGTAGCCATCTAGTGTTTTTACGGTGTGGGGTAGCTAGCTCCACACCCAACCTCCTTAGTCACCTCTTATGGCATGAGTGGCAGGTAACAGTGGTTCTATTCTTTACACCCCAATTTGGGCCCGGTAACCATACACCAATCAAAGACATGGAGGCAACTTCTGCCCCGAGAGCCTGGGACAATGGAGGGAAAATAAAATACTTACTCTAACAAAAAAGTTCAAGCACATAGAAAATAACCCTATGCAAAGAACGTGGAATGAAAGCCACGGTAGCGTAGTTGTTAGTGAGCTCGCTTCTTAGGCTAGTGATCCGGGTTCAATTCCACAGTGGGTGTGGAATTTTTCAGACTGTAACGGCTCTCAGGTCGACCCAGCCTCAATTAGGTACCAGGAAAAGAACTGGGAAGTAAAGGCGGCTGGCATGATGTTGACTACATCATCCATTGTGTGCCGACAGTCAATGAAAAATATAGGCCTAACACTGTATTACCAATTACCCTATATATCACATTGTATAACAGGGGCTCTTGACTTTGTTTTTACAAACTTAGAACAGTCAATTAACCAATCAACCACCTAAACAGGCACAGCTTGCATCCCTGTTGAAATCACTCTTTGCAAAGAACAGTGACAGCCTCTGAAAAACCCAGCAACCTGAGAAATGATACTACCATAAAACAACACAGACCTACAACTCAATTTCACAGTGATAGCAACAATTCCAGACTTTGACAAAAAAAAAAAGCTGAAGAAACTTACCCCATCCTGAGAGCAAAGACACTTCAGCACGTCCAAATCTCATACTCCGACCTGAGTGGACCCATATATACAGCTATGGATCACTGGACAAGACAATGAGGAAAGTAGGTGCTGATATCATCATCATACTCCAAAATGGCACAACATTAAAAAATTCAAATGCTACAGAAGAACTCTCAACAAATTTCAGAGCTGAGCAACAGGCAACTGTTGATGCCATGAAAATACTACAGGAAAGAAATGTACAAAATAAAAACATGAAGACTGCCTGACTTGCAACAGTGCACTCAACACAACATTGAAATCCAGTGGCACTTTGAGATTTGAAAACAAGCACTTGCTAACTACACCATCAGATGTAGTCAACAGAAGAAAGATCTACAGGGAGCTTCTTCAGTTATCAGTTATATGAGGACTATCATCATAGCACTCAGGACACACCCATAGGTGCTCCGATCTCCGCCTCAACAAATCCAACAGCGTCCAGCGCTCAACACGCCAGTTCAATGTTCTTTTTAAATGGGAGAATTGTAGATTTACAACGTCCACCATCTTCTAGAGCTTGAAAGGCAGACATTGTATCTGTAAAAACAATAATGTTTTGTGCCTTTGATAAAAAGACATCAAATAGAATCTTCAGATGGTACAAATAAAGACTAAAAGACCAAGTACTGATGAATCATTGATAAAAAATAAAATATTTTATGAACAGTCTTAATTTTGAATGCATATTTATTCGATAACAAATTTCTTCTTCTGCATTCTCACTAGATTGGGATTTCGGACTCTCTAATAAAGGCCGCCATCTGCCTCAGATTATCAGCCACGCCATACAGTTTGTCTTGAACGCTGGTGTAAGTGGGCCACTTCTTTCTTCTCAGGTCTGCATACTGGGGGCAGTTCTGTAGGATATGTTCTGTTGTCATACTTGCCAAGCCACAGGTCGTTGGTGCCTATCTTGAATTTAGTGTACAGGTGGTGTCTCATTCTGTTGTGACCCGTCCAGAGGCGAAGTATGGCTGTTTGGTCCCTTCTGGACAGTTGGTAATATCCATCATTCTTGTTGTGTTTTGGGTGTTCTTTATCCCATTTTGCTTTGTAGTGCCCTTTGGTGAGGGTTTTTGCTTCTTCATAGCTAACCAGGTTGTCATCTTGGGGCATTCCTGCTCCCTCTTTAGCCAGTCTGTCAGCATCTTCATTCCCTTGATCTTGCAGTGTGAGGGTATCCACTGGATTACTACCCTCTCAGATTCATGGGATAACTAGGCTAAGGTTGACCTGAGATCACTGAGTTCTGTGTTCCTTTCAGATTTCAGTGCTGAGATAGCAGAGAATGCGTCAGTCAAGAGCACTATTTTTCCATGTATTTGGTTCATATTTTGTAGTGCCATTTTTGCAGCTGCACTGAGGGCCTCTACCTTAGCCCTGAAATTAGTTGAGAACTTGCCGGTGGCCAGAGCTAAGGTAGTTCTACTGATCACAAATTAATATGGTCTCCTTATTATCACATAACATAGATTAAAAATAATAGTAATACATCATCAATAGTATATTTTTTAAACCTGACATTTGTATTTCCTTGCAATAAAATTAAAAAGACTGTCAAAAGTGATGAAATACATTCATATAAATTGTCTTTAGCACTGCCAAATATATAGATTTAGGAAAGTAAAAATTATAAAAAAACCTATCAGACTAAAGATATCAGCACAGAGTAGCAAAATAAAATGCTAGAAACAAGTACTCTAAAAATATGTGCATTAAACAACAGAAAAAATATGTGGTCAGCGATAGGAGATTCAGAATTAAAGACATGCTTGTTTAAATGGGTTTATGCCTCTTTGCTACAAATAAACTGCTCGGCAGTATTAGAGTTAAGGATATTATTTAATTATGTGAAGAACTTTATTATGATGAACCTCACACATATTTGTTATTCATTTGCATTCACTCTAGAGATGCGCTGTCCAACTCGGTGCCCCTAGGCACAATGGCGCATGTGTCATACATTCATGGTGCTCTACTTTTACTCAGCCGGCTTTAAGGTTTATCAGAATTCAAGAAAACAATTTATTTTTCAGTTTGTTTTCATCCGTTTTTTCTCAGCACTCCCATTTACACGATCTTCCCACTTTTGCAATCTTGTTTTATTTTATAACCATTCTACTGCCCTCTAACCCAACTCTGCTTTTTCATTGGAGAAAGAGTTGGCATCTAAATTATATTAATATTGCTATTAATATTGAAAAATGAAACGACTCGTATTAATATTACTATCATTATTATTAGGATTAGCAGCATTCCATACATCACATGAAATCTAAATAACCATCAGTCAGATGCGCCCCAATATATGAACACGTTTGACAGCAGCACTCTTGACTAACCACTTTTTAACCAATCTTTATAATTTGTGCCAAAGAGAGTAAATAAACTGTGCTGTAGTTGGAAGCAGCTAAGCTGAGATATTTTGCACCTTTAAATCTATTCACAAAATAGATGATACTACAGTAAAACTATTTGATTGGCAACACATGTAATCACAAAGTACTGTAGTTTTACAAATAACAAAAACAATGACAAAATACAGCAACATTTCGACCAACAGATTCCCAGATTTTCATTCGAAACGTTTGTATTTGGCCGTCCATTTGTTTTTTTAAATTTGTCACTTCTGTTGTTCGTTTGCTTGATAAAGGCCTTGTTGGTCGAAATGTTGCTGTATATTTTTCATTGTTTTTGTAATTTGTAAAACTACAGTACTTTGTGATTACATGTTTTACCTTCAAACCTAGTACATCTGATATTATTGGGATCTATATTCCTTAGCTGAAAGACCAAAGTGTGAAAGATTTGACTAACTGCAAGAGTTCACCAAGTTCTTAAACACATTTAGCTACAGCTGTAAGGTAAAGCCAGCACTCTGATATGTCTTATTCCGGTTTTAAATATTTGGGTTTTAGTAGCGCTATATGTTACTAACCACCTCCCTCCTCTGAGCCAATAAGTTGGCTCGACCATATTTCTTGAAATGATGCAAAGTCAGTATATTGCAATATAAGTACATCCGAAGGTACAAACAGTGTGGCGTAGAGGTTAGGTGCTCACCTCTTATTCCAAAGGTACTCAGTTTGCTCCCTAGTGTAGCCACTGAGAAATTTTTTCAGAGATCCATGATCTTAGTGTATTTGAGATCAAGTTCCTAGTCCTCTTGGAGATGGACGATAAAATGTAGGTCCTGAAGAACCAGTTCAAAAACTGAGAAGAGTAGGCTGAAAAGCCGCTGCCCAAGTAAAATTTATTAGAAAGATTTTAAAAATAAAAATTGGAAATGCCAAATTGGTAACCTTGATATAAACATGCACAAATCAAACACCAAAGATGTTATATAATATTACAGAATTTTTAAAAGGCACATAAGAGCAAGAAGTCATTAAACACATGTTTTGTGCAGTCAGATAACTATGGAAAATTATATGTCAATCTACTGTCACGCAATACAATGGTGTCATTTGGTAAAATTTTCTGACTTTGAAGACTCTTTTCATCCTCAAGAGCAATCGCTTGGTGAATCAGTTTGATGAATTCCATAGGCACATTGATCAAATTTGCAAGATCAGTCTTCAAGCCTTCTGCAGTTATTGTAGGGTTGAGTGTCAAGGTCATATGAAGACCTGTACCCTGTGGCTGCTCATAAATGATGAGGATTCTTATTTCTGGAGATGCTTCTGAAAATAAAATAGGTAAAAAAAAAACATGCCGTAAATATTTATAATGCTTCAATAACCAATAACATCACTTAACGAGTGAGAAAGGAATAACATTATCAAAGTGTGCAATGGGTATTAATTATTACTGTCACTAGAGGATGAAATTTGTACTATTTTGATGCTGCCACTACAGAAGAGTGACTTTTATTATAATGTAAAAAATATAAATAAATTTAAGAAAATATCCTTCTTACTTTGTGTTACCAGAGCCAAACATGGACAATGAGCAAAGTCTTCTTCACCTTTCAACTCCCAACAGAGCACAGGTCTTCAACAAACTTTTTCCAGCTCTTTCTCTCTCTTGCCATCCCTTCCAATTATTTCCATGTTTTACCTATCCTTTTAATATCAGCCTCCAGCTCTCTTCTCCAGGTCTGTCTAGGTCTTCCCTACTCCTCTTTCCCTACGGGTTCCAAAACAGTGCCTGTCTTGCAATGTTTCCCGTCGGTCTTCTCAATGTATGTCCTATCCATCACCAGCGTCTCTTTCTCCACTGGTATCTGCTTTATTCTTTCTCTGAGTTCCTTGTTTGTAATCGTGTCATACCATCTCAGTCCCTCTATTCTATGTAAACATCTATTTACGAATGTCTGCAGTTTTCTGATGGTTTCCTTTGTTGTCTTTCATGCTTCTGAGCCATAGAACAGCACTGACTTCACATTTGATTGAAAGATTCTCAGCTTCATGTTTGTTTTTATCTCCTTTGACTTCCATATCTTACTCAATGCAATAAAGTTTCCCTTGCTTTTTGTATTCTTATCTTGACATCTTTGTTTGTTCCTCCTTCTGTGTCTATGTTGCTACCAAGGTATGTGTATGATTCTACATCTTGTAGAGCAGTTTTCCCATGCATAATCTGGTTTACATTTACTGCATTTATTCTCATGACCTTGGTCTTTCCCTGTGTATTTTCAAACCTAGTTGCTGAGACTTATTATTTAGGGTATTCATTTTATCTTTGATCTGTGCGTGATTGTGGGGCAGCAATGCCAGATCGTTTGCAAAATCCAGGTCCTCTAGTTATTTCATAAGTGTCCATTGTATTCCCCATCCGTTATCTGTTGTTGTTGATTTCATGAACCAATCTATGGCCAGCAAGAGCAGGAATGGTGATAACAGGTATCCCTGCCTCACCCCCATAATGAGCAAAGTACAGTCCCAAAAAATAATTACCTGTGAAATGCAATGTCTATGAAAAGTACTACAAACAACACCAGAAAAGACAGAGTCACTAACATCGGCTGCCCGAGTGGTTACCGGGCCCAAATTTGGGGTGTAAAGAATAGAACCACTGTTACCTGCCCCGCATGTTATAAGAGGCGACTAAGGAGGTTTGGCTGAAATCGGATGCATGTGTCGCTAGGGAATGCTAACCCGAAACAAATGCTTGCAGAAAACAGATGCACCAGGCCATAAGACGCATAACATGGTGCAACGACTCCTCACAATGAGGAATGGGATAACGGATTCTACGGCTGCCAATCTGTCTCAGAGATTTAGCCACGCAGTAAGAATGTCAGACCCACCATCACGAGGGTGGCCAAAACTTACTGCTGGAAGAGGTCGGCACAAATGGGGAAGCTGAAATCATAGGAATTATATCCTACAGAACTGCCCCCAGTAAGCAGACTTGAGAAGAAAGTGGTGGCCCACTTACACCAGCGTCCAAGACAAACTGTATGGCGTGGCTGATAATCTGAGGCAGACGGCTGCCTTTATTAGAGAATCTGAAATTCCAATCTAGTGAGATTGCAGAAGAAGACAGAAGAATTACATTGTGAAACAAAGAATGAGGTAGTTCAGCCACTTAATAAGAATGCAGCCAAACTCCACTGTAAATAAAGTCTTCTATACTTCTGAAGTTGAAGAAGGACTGCCTATATGGCAGAAACCAATAAAATGGTAAGCAGGCTTTCACGCAAAAATCAGTCAGAAACGCCAGACTAGTCGCCACAGCTATGCCTGAATTCATAGCAGGCGAACTCAGAAGAAGAGTCTTCTACAACAGAACATCAGGAAAGAAGGCAAGAAAAAGACCACCAAAAATATGGCTAGGTGGCATAGCAGAATCCTGTCAAAAATCACACAAGCCACTGGAGCAGCACAATACAAAAACAGAAAATCATGGTACTGGGCAACAACCCAGTAACAGTGTGACAACAAAAGAAGATGAAGTAAAAAATAACTTACCGGGATAAATACAGTCTTCTTTATTCTCATTATCCTCATCTGTAATAGTAAACAAGTTAAGAAATGTTATTATTGTGATCTTTGCTGTGATAAAAAACAATATACACAACATACAAACAGAATGTAGTGGCATGAGACAGATCTCATGCCAAATCAGATCTGATACCAGCTACATTATAAGTCCAAATCTGGTACTTTAAAGTGCTCACAAAATAGATGAGAAAGCAGTAAAACTTTGATTGGCAAAACATGTAATCACAAAGTACTGTAGTTTTACAAATTACAAAAACAATGACAAAATACAGCAACGTTTCGACCAACAAGGCCTTTATCAAGAAAATGAACAACAGGAGTGACAAATTTTGTCATTGTTTTTATAATTTGTAAAACTACAGTACTTTGTGATTACATGTTTTACTTTAAAGTGGAGTTTTCCTGTTTGTAAACTCTGGCAGTTAGCCATAAAAAAATGTGTGTCCTGTTGGATAATATGCATACACTTTGATGGCTACACCCTGTTAAAGGATATGCCACGATTAAATTCTTTTTCATGCTATATAACATCCTTTTTCTTCTTCTTCAAATGCTCCATGGGGGTCAAAGGCGCAAGGAAAGAGTGGCGCGCCAGATTAGTGAGCTGGCACTAATCCACTGCCCTCACCTCCACATGGTGACCCTGGTAACAGACGGTAGGTCCGGCCTGGCTAAGAGGGCAGGTGCCGTGGGAGAGCTACTCTGGGGCAAGTAGAGATGCAAAGGTAGTCACGCTAGATGGGATTCGCTCGCAACACAGACGAGTGAACTTCCAGAGTGACTATTAATGCTCGCCTCTACCGGCCGATGGAAAAAGATGGAAAGATGAACATGGAACGCGGGCGAAACTCGGAGCCGCGCATGCTCTCTCTTGAGCCGATGAGTATGCTGGGTGTCGAGTTGAGCTGCATGTTGGTCCACATAGCTCAAAACTCTGGCACGATTCAAAGCCTTCGAAGAGATGTCGACCCGCGAGGGGTGAAATTCGGAATCCGCGCATGCTCTCTCTTGAGCCGATGAGTATGCTGGCTGTCGAGTTGAGCCGCAAGTTGGTCCACATAGGTCAAAACTCTGGCACGACTCAAAGCCTTCGAAGAGATGTCGACCCGTGAGGGTGAATTCGGAATCCGCGCATGCTCTCTCTTGAGCCGATGAGCATGCTGGGAGTCGAGTTGAGCTGCTCGTGGGTCCTCAGTGGGAATTGATGGAAATGGTGAGGTAGGCACCAGGGCAGAGTGTGCACGCATGCGAGCGATGCACAGGTGGGCCCTCAGGTGGCGAAACCTGTGACCCCATCACAGGGGTGGGAGACCGGGTTGAGTCGCAGGCGGCAAAATTCCAGGCAAATGGAAGCACGATACGGAAGGCACGAAAAATGTGAGCATGGCGAGAACTGATGGTGACCAGGCACCAGGGCAGAGCTAGCACGCATGTTGGTGATGCCATAGTGGGCCCCACCGAGGGGCAGGCGAGCATGGCGCGGCATGCATGGCAAGCGAGGCAGGCACGGTAAGCATGGTACAGCACAGCAAGCGCGGCAGTAGAGGGTGTGCGTCCCACCCAAATGTGCAGAACAACTGGAAAGCCCAGCAGAGGTAAAGCCAGTTCTGCTCGCAGGGAACTACTGCTGCCTTGTAGTTGATTGGGGACAATCAAAGGCTAGTGGAGCAAATTGTACACAAAACTGGATGGTAGGCAAACCAAGCAGTCCATTAACAAGACTGGTATAGCTGGGCAGATGACGCTCATCAGCCCGGGAGGGCAGGTCGTCTACGGGTAGCTGCCCTGAAAGACAATAGCAACCTGCTGGCCTGTGGGTTTTGGCTGGGGACAGCAAAAGGCTAGCGGAGAGCGAACCGTACACAAACGCTGGTTGAAATCGAACACACCACCGAAAGATAAGCACCTGAGCTCCAATTGGTACTGGAGGCTTGTGCATGTACATCACGTTCTGATGTTTGGCTGTTTATATATCACAATAGAATGATAAAAACGGCTTAACTCTTAGTGGACCAGGGGCAAAAGTCACGTTTTTACAAGCGCTTTCACGTTTTGATAAGCAAACGCCACTTAGAGTGGCGGAATGTAAAAATGCGTTCACTTCAAACGCCACTTAACGTGGTGCTTGGTCCACTAAGAGTTAAGAACGATCGCGCGCGAGAGAGAGAATGCCCCATTTTGACCACTTGTTAACCACTCTGTGTGATTTGCATGTGATCTGAGCCTAAGAGCGATTGTACATTGTGCCAGTTATGCGTCTACAAGTATGCCAGCCCATCCGATTTCTGCAATACTTTTTAGTTACTAGGGTAGTTTCCCCTAGGTCCTACATCAGTCGCCTCTTATGACATGCCTAGTAGGTTGCAGTGGTACTATTCTTTGCTTCCCTTGAGGACCCTGGCACCAAACGGGCGATATAACATCCAATGAAAATCATGACATATCCTTTACAGGGCTTAGCAATCAACCACAGTAAACGAGTCGTTGATGTTCTATGCACCCCTTATATGTTCAGTAGTTTGTCATTGCTTTCTGAACGGTGAGGTCTAATATTAGTGTTCGTAAAAATCCATAGGAATGAATTTGCTTCCAAAATGTTTGAACCAGGCATGCTTGGTTTGTGTTTAAGCTCACTACTGCTTAAGACACCCACGTTATATAACATATAGGAGTAAATTAAAGAAATGAATATTAACAATAATGTTTTCAATGGTATCCATTTTGGTTATTTATTTTTATCCTTCATGTAATATTCTTTTCAGTGTTTATATGTCTTCTCTAGTATCATATTCTTCTTCAGACTTACTTATCTTGGAAGCACACTGTCCCAAAATGTCACCATAGATGATGAAATAAATACCAGAATCTCTAAAGCTAGCAGCACCTTTGGCAGACTACATAGAAATGTCTCGCACAGATGTGGTATTGGCCAAGCCACAAAACTGAAGGTATATCGAGCTGTCGTGCTCCCAGTCCTTCTTCACGCATGCGAAACTTGGACTGTATATCAGAGACACGCAAGGAAGCTAAACCACTTTCACACAGTCTGCCTTAGGAAAATAATGAACATCAAATGGCAGGATATGATCCTAGATACAGAGGTCCTAAAAGAGCTGCTTCCCCAGCATCTACACAATCTTGATGCAGTCCCAGACAAGATGGGCAGGACATGTGGCTCGAATGCCAGATTGCAGAATACCCAAACGACTCTTTTATGGTGAGCTGCAAAGTGGTAAACGCTCACAGGGGGCCAGAAAAAGCGATTCAAAGATACACTCAAGAACTCGATGAAATCTTTTGGCATAGATGTCAACAACTGGGAGAATGCTGCTCAAGACAGATCAGCCTGGCGCACACTTCTTTGACACGGTTCCTCGGCCTGCGAGGCAGATAGAACAGCACGGATGGAGCAAAGACGTCAAAACAGAAAGACAGTAAAACTTCCCACAACTGCAAGTATACCTTGCCCTCACTGTACACGAACATTTCAAGCCCGTATCGGGCTCACTAGTCACCTACGCACACACAGACAAACATAGCGCAACTACATTCCCTTGGATGAAAATTTGTGTGGTCATCCTCACCTGTGATGGACGAGCATCAATCAATCAATTCTTCTTCAGCTTGTTCTTGTCCACAAACTGATAACATAGATGTCAAAACGCATTGTTTGCATAGTGTCAACAAGAGAATATGAGCACCATCATTCAAAATAAGATGTTGGTTATAGATCAGATATGTGATACGCATAGAGACAAACTCTAGCATGAAAACTGCACTGAGCTGGACAACAAATCATAAAAGAAAACGTAGAAGACCCAAAACAACCTGGAGGAGAACAAGAACTGAAAGAAATGAATGGGGGACTTCCTAGAGAAGTTGATAGTGGCTCGGCCTGCTAGCTGTGAGACGCCTCATAGCTCGGGTTCGAACCTACTGTCCGGCATTTGTTCGAGTCCCTGGTCTTACTTAAGACGTTAAAGTGAGTACCTCTGAAGTCGGAGAAAATCTGCCTGAATGGCGAGGGAATACTAATTACGAGTACATTGAGCACACGGCTGCCAGTGTAAAGTAATTTACAATGTGCACGCTGCTGCCATTGTAAGAAATTGGAAAACGGATTTTCACGCAAAATCAGTTTCAGAGATGAAACTTCGTCTGAGTTGAAAGCAGACGAAAAAAAAAAAAAAAGAAATGAATCATGGCTGGAACACAATACAGGGTATAGCCAAGAATAGATAAGAATGTTGTGTACTTATTGCTTCCCTAATAGCTGGAGGCATCACAGGTTGAAGAGAGGGAGACACAAATAGAGACATGCATTGTGACCTCTTGTAGATAACAACAAAATATATCCACTTTGCTTGGTCATTGATCTTTATCGAAGTGAAAGAACAGGATTTAAAACTGATACTTCTATCTATGCCATCATAAATTGTAGAGATAAATCTTGCTTTCTTACTTCCTATTGCAGCTTTGATTGTTCTTCTCTTTTAATCTGGCTATGCAAACACTAAAGATCAACAAATCAGCAACAAAACAAACACATTGAAATAGCAGGATGTTAGATGATTACTCACCATAATTTGCAAGGATGCTAAAAGCTGCTCCCATATTTGAATGAAGTGATGTGTTCATGTGTAGTGTTGGTGTGCTCATTTTATGACCTCAGCTAATGATAAATGAAAAATAAAATCTCTTAAAATGCAATGAAAAACAACAAGATTGTGTTGAGTCCCTTCTTCTTCTTGTTCTGAAATCATTAGTCCAAACATAGAAATGCTACTTACATGAATTCATGATAGTCCATAGTGACAGTGCCATTCCATGTAAGATATATGAGATAGCGAAGAAGAGGGTCTCTGTGGCTAAGTGGTTATGCCATTTGCTTTTGATGGTTATGGGTCCTGGTGAAGACCACACATTTCTGTTCACTAGTGCACTTTCCCCCAAAGATCCATAGATTCTTGCAGAAGATACAGAGTTTGTGCTCTCCGCAGGTGGCGTGCTATTTCTGCAGAGAGGACCCGAGCCATATAGGGAAATCTGGTGCATTGTTGTCAAACCTTCGTCTTAAGTTTCAATTTGGAAAATCTTCATTGCACTCTGGACACGTCCAGAGGTGCTCTGATATCCTTTGCAATATCCACAACATCAGTACTGAACTTCATCAAGAAAAACAAATTAAATGGTTTCGCTACATAAGCAGATTAGCAGCAGACAGTGTGCATCAAAAAGCAATGCTACTCTGATACAGTGGATACAAAGCAAAGGCTGACCACGCAAAGGTGGACCTCAGAGATAACAGAGGCGACGAAAGACATTGTTTATGAAGCCAACACAAAAGTCTGTTCTAGAAATATCTTCTTATCCTGACGCTGTTAGGAAAAACAGGATTAGAGAAAAAAAGAAGAAATGCATGTAAATATTATTCCATTCCTTCTTTGTAAAACGCACTTTGGAAATTCCTTTCCTACTAATAATAGTATTGGAATGACATAAATATGGAAGGGGTTAATGACTTATCTGGTTATAATAATGAATATTTATTCAGGCACGACGGTTGCTTAAAAAATGACATTCATTTAGGTTAGACACGAAAGAGGCAACAATCAATTGACGAACACATATATTGAATTGATTGAAATATCATTTGAAGAAAGGAAACATGAACAAAGAAATGTTGCGTTTGATTAAAGAAATATTAAAAATTTTATTTTGCCTGCTACCTATAGATAGTATGGAACTGAGAACACACATCAGTGACATCCTATTCTTATTATCAGATAATTGTAATTATAATAATAATCATAATAATTAAATGATCCGTAGAAGTTCAATCCTCACCTTATGATGATTTTCACCTTCAATTGCCGAAATCTCAACACGGACAATTATGGAGTATAGAACATAAACTATTAACAGAGAAGTCAGTAATACAATGGGAGTGACACAACTGGATTATACTTTGTATGTGGTAATCCGGAAATCATGTAAGGGAATTCCTAATTGTAATAAACAGTGAACTATGTTCTCACGGCCAACTCTAGCAGAAGCACATTATCCGAGCCGGGAAATCGGAAATTCCCGTCGGAGTGTCAACTTTTACGTTTTATATGAAACTAGCAGTTTTACCCATTCTTCGCACGGGGAATTTAGTTTAAATCTATTTGTAAAGCCCCTTAAAGAAACATGTCACATTGCCTCAAAATCGGCTTGCCCTCCCATTAAAAACAATACGTTTTCTCTCTATGCTTGGTTTGAAAACTTTGTCGGTTGGCCACAAAAGATTAAAATGTTTCTCATTCCGATTGTCAGTAAAACCTGATACAATAGAATTCCCGTTCCCGTGAAAGTTGAATTTAGTTTAAATCTAGTTGTAATATTTAACCACTTTTAAAGTTACATTTGTTAACCTTTTCCGCTGATCTTCCGAGCCCACATAAATTGTCTCTCTTACCGATTGCTAGTAAAACCTGATACAATTGAATTCCCGTGAAAGTTGAAAAAGAACAATTGGCATATTAAATTTATTCAGATTATCGACGTGTTTAACTTATCGACGTATTGAAATATGGTTATAAAAAGGAACAAATAGTTCAGTTTGATAATTTTTACTTCTTCATATGTATGAAAGCTACCCTCTTGCCAAATTTCAAGCTCGTAAGATGTCCAGATACCTTCAAAAAATTGGGACATACATACAGTTCCATTCATCTTTGTCTTATATATATATATATATATATATATAGATTTGATGATTTATTGAAATTTTATACGGTTCTACGAAACCGTAGTTGTTTATTGATTAAAGGGACAAGGGGCCAAGATGTTATTTTCCCATTTGCTCGTGTATTTTGTTATGACATACCCATGCGCGAAAGTATGTCATATATATGAAGTAGCTTCTTCTTCTTCTTCCAACGTTTTCAGACATCGATTTGTATACTTTTAAAGTAGTTAGTAGTCAACCAGAATCTATGTACATCTCCGTATAGCTTGTCTTGGACTGACGTCGATTTGTATACTTTTAAAGTAGTTAGTGGTCAACCGGAGTCTATGTACATCTCCGTATAGCTTGTCATAGACTGACATCGATTTGTATACTTTTAAAGTAGTTAGTGGTCAACCGGAGTCTTTGTACATCTCCGTATAGCTTGTCTTGGACTGACATCGATTTGTATACTTTTAAAGTAGTTAGTGGTCAACCGGAGTCCATGTACATCTCCGTATAGCTTGTCTTGGACTGATATGGGGATTGGCCATGTGTTTTCTCTCTGTTCCGTGTATGTTGGACATTCTTGCAGTATGTGTGTCTCTGTCATCTTGCTGGTGCCACATGTACATATGTCAGATGGGCCTATTTTATACTTGTTAAACAGATGGTACCTCAGTCTATTGTGCCCTGTTCGTAGACGAAAAATTACAACCTGCTCCTCTCTGCTTAGTTGGTGGTATGCATCGTCCTTTTCATGCCCTGGGTGATCTCTCAGCCATTTGTTCTTGTAGGTCATTTTTATCCGTACATTTGCTTCGTCATATGTCATACTGGTGTCTGTCTGTGATGAAGAAGCGACAAACCTGGGTCATCTTACATGTGTCTACTGTTTTTATAACACTTACATTTGTGGTAATAACAGAATTGTCAGGTTGACTTTGAAAGAACTAAACGTGAATTCGTTAGATGTAAACAAAAGGTGTAGGGCATACTGAAGTCATCAAAAGACGACAAGGATGATAACACAAAGGGCTCTAATACATCTACGTGAAGATTGAATAACGCAACAAATAGTGTTTTGATTTTTGGAATTGAAAAAAACAAACATGTTCAATAGACAAGACAAGTGAGAAAAGGAACCGGCACATTAACGTTCTGCATGCTTAATTTCAGTGGCGGCTCGTGATCATTTTTGCTGGTGGGGCCAATGGTTTCCATTTTCTGAAAAATCATGGTTTTGTTTTAGGTTATATTTTAATTTATTAAAAAATACAGTTACACATTAGGGTGGGGTCTGGCCCCGTAGGCCCTTAATGACGAGCCGCCACTGCTTAATTTAGAAATGTCAAGGAACAGGCAGTTGAACATAACAGTCTGCAAAGACTACATACCATTTTCAAGTAATCTGAAGCTGTCACGTTCAACACGCTTAAATGGACTGAGCTACAAATGGGGGTTATTTGATTGTAAAAAGGACACTTTTAACAACATCTTCCATGTTTATATAAACAAATTAGATTGCCAAGAATAATTCTCTTTTACATTGCGTAAGGAATATCCTTGTCTCTTAATACAAGTTGGTAAAACCATATATTTGTGTCTCCTAGTGTTAAAATTATTCTCTATGTCATGTTGTTATTATTCTTTTCTTGCGTTTGTCATTCTCTGCTTTTTTGCCGTTAGTCGTACCAGGTTTAACTGATAATCGGTTTCCGAGATAGTGCACGCTCTGGTGTTTGATATACTGTGGTATTGTGAAGTCTTAAGATGTCTGAAACTCGATCAACCCATCTTTCTCTTGGTCTGCCCCTTCCTCCCGACGATTCCACCATCAAGCCGTATGCTCTTGAAACTGGTCACTTGGGTTCATTCTCACCAAGCGGTCAAACCACCCGTCTCTCTTTTTCCATTAATCTAACAGCAGGTGCCACTCCGACTGTTTCTCTAACCTTCTCATTTCTCATATGGTCTCTTTCAGTTTTATTCACTGCTTTCCTCAAGCATCTCATTTCACATGTGGCAATTTATCATGTTCTTTTGTCTATGCCCATATTTGGCACTGGTAGCACAGTGTTGGCATGAAGATTGCATTCACAATCTGTCATTCAGTCTCCACTGGAATTGCTGAGCGTTTCAAGATTGGGGCAAGTTGGTATGCAATGTTGTTGGATTCCAGCCTCAATCTTTTTGCCCAATCTAACATCAGACAGAGCCAACTATAAGGTTATCTAGAGTTGACTGTGCATCAGATGTGAAGGTGAATGTTATTATTCAATTAATCAAGCGCCGTGCCTGCCAGCGTAGGCGATCATATCTCTCCACAACTCTCATTTCTTGGTGCATGTAATCAGTTCTGACATAGATCTTTTGTCGAACCATGATGTCAGGCCATCCAACAACTTCTCTCTGTCTTCCACGATCTCTCCTACCCTGAATTATTGTCACCAAATGTTCTAAACCTTCTCTTCGCATTATATGCCCGAAGAATCTTGATTGTCTGATTCTTATTCTTTTGATAAGGTTTCTCTGTGTGCCGGTCTAATTAAAAACCTCCTCATTTGTTTTCTTTGAAGTCCATGGAGTTTTCAGCATTCTTCTGTTAAACCACATCTCTGTGGCTTAAAATGATCTTATTGATTGTTATTATTATTGATGGCTAAAAAAACCCTGATCAGCTTACTTGGCAACACGATTTGTTTATCAACGAAGACTTTTATTAACGAAGACCGAGCGTGTTCGCCGAGTGTAAACAAGAGGGCAAAACAAAATACTCGACTGCGCGTGCGTACGAAATGTCGTCCCCTAGGCAACACTCAGTAAATCAAAATGGAGAGCAGCGAAGAAATCATAGAAGGTGAATAGATCACGTAGATATTTAATCCATTTTGGGAAAATTAAAGTGAATATTTTAGTTTAAAAACATACTTAGCACTGTTTCACAATTATAATTAGTATGCATTATTGAGTTTTCATACTTAATTCGGTAACACCGTTATTTAATTGACTTTAATAACATTTAAAAATATATTGTTCTCAATTGTCTTCTATAATTTACAATAACAACGTATTACAGTCGGTAAACTATAAAACTTATTCATACAAAATATTTTCATTGTCTTCTAAACTACATTGAGGACCCTCGCCGGTGCTACGGAGTTCGTGCACTGCCGCTGAGATTTTCCTGTGTAAGAAAGAGATCTGAGCCCACATGGTTACTCACCGAAGTGCAATAATGATGGTTCAATCAATCAGTACTGCTTGCCTCTCTCTCTTCAAAAGTGCTCAGTTCATTTTCTGCATGGAGCAATCAGGCTATAGTCTAGTGATCCTTGTTCTCATTGTATGCAAGATCTAGTTTATAGTTCTATTAGAGACGCACGTTGATATGTAGGTCCTGCCGCCCGAGTGGTTACTGGGGCCCAAATTTGGGATGTAAAGAATAGAACCACTGTTACCTGCCACGCATGTCGTAAGAGGTGACTAAGGAGGTTGGCTGAAATCGGATGCATGTGTCCTAAACGTGTAGAAGTCTATGCGCTTAGGGTATACCAAACCAATGTGCAACATATACACGTTCTTGGCAAAGATCAAACATATCACAAAGAGTGATTAAAATTGTCGTAAAGAACGAACGCAAAGAAGAAAAGGAGGAGATGTAGGGCCTACGTTCATGCTACTAGAACTCATGGCAGTTTAAAGCTGATAAAAGTGGACTGGAACTCTTTCCAAGGCAAAATTCATAAACAAATAAAAAATACAATTTATTCAAATTTTCATCATCATTAAAATTATGTAATGTATCCTCACCGACGTTACAAAGTTTGTGCGCTGCTGCTGAGATCTTTCAGAGTAAGAAAGAGAGCAGAGCACACTTGGTTATTCACTGAAGTGTAATGATAATGGATCAATTAATCAGCTTTTAACATTCCCATTTCATTGAAAACTAGCTAATGTATTTCACATAAATTCTTAACTCAATTTATTAAATATTTGACAGGTAACCAGTCTGAAGAAGACAGTGACGATGGGCAGAAAGAGCAGATAATAAATCAAGAAGAAGGAGATGAGAATATTAAGGAAGAAACAAGTGACTATGAACAGAAAGAGCAGATAATAAATCAAGAAGAAGGAGATGAGAATGTTAAAGAACAAGTCAGTGACGATGAGCAGAACGAGCAAATAACAAATCAAGGAGATGAGAATATTAAGGAAGAAGCCAGTGATGATGAACAGAAAGAGCAGATAATAAATCAAGAAGAAGGAGATGAGAATGTTAAGGAAGAAGCCAGTGATGATGAACAGAAAGAGCAGATAATAAATCAAGAAGAAGGAGATGAGAATGTTAAGGAAGAAGCCAGTGAAACATTTAGTGCCAGTACAGATCAAGATGTGATTGAACACAAACATGAGTCTGAACTTGAAGAGTTAGCAGGTATAACAGATGATTCTGTTCTGGCTGAAGAAAATAAGACTGAGATAGATGAAAGTAAAGATGATACTGAGCCTCAAAGAGAAGACAATCAAGTGTCCCCTCCTATTTTAGAAAACAGTAAGTAATTATACCTATTTTGTTTTTGTCTCTGCTTCTCTACTATGTAAATGTAGTTGCTGGTGTCTTTGTTGTCAGTCTAACAGTCAACTTACATGTTCACTGGCGACAGTCGGCAGTGTATTGCTGGGACCCACAGGGAGCAAAAATATTAACACTGTGACCTACAAGGCATGTTGTAAGAGGTGACTGAGGTAGGGGTCTAGGAAGCTACTCCTAGTAAATAAAAGCATAGCAGAAATCGGATGTGCTGGCCTACTTGTAGGCGCATAACTGGCACAACATAAAAATCACAAAGAGTGGTTAACGTGTGGTCGATATGGAGCGTTCGAAGAAGACTGGTGCCAGTTATTCTGGAATTCTGGCAGAGACAACACATCCCAGCTGTGGCATTCCACAATCAACAGGAATTACACTCCACTTGAGGTGCACTCTAACCAGCCAAGCTTCATTATATATCTAACTAACCATCGTCCATAACCAACACTCTTCAAAGTAAAGTAAATGAATGGATGTGAGAGACAGATCTGACCCAATCCATCATGTCGTAAAACTCCCCACAAGTGCAAGTATACCTTGCCAACACTGTACAAGAACATTTCAAACCCACATCGGCTCACTAGTTATCTACGCCACACAGACAAGCATAACGCAACTACATTCCCTTGGATGTAAATTGTGTGATCATCATCACCCGTGATGGACGAGCATCACATGTGGACATGCACCCCTTAATCCAAACATGTTAGTTTAACATTTAATAGTTAACTCTTTCCACGCGCAGTTAGTCCCGCTATTTTTAAGCAGTTAATTCAAGGAAGGTAAAAAAAAACAAGGAAAAAAAAAACCGATCCCAACTACTCGTCAATAAATAAACATAAATGTATTATTATATACTAAATTGAAGAAAACTGAACAACCCAATGGAATAACAAGGTTGAAAAGTAGTATAAGTAAAACAGTAGAAGTAAAACTAGAAAGACTTCTTATAAGGAAAGCAACTCTATGGCGTAGTGACTAATAGCGTAACGGACTTCCGTGCGCAGTATCGCAAAGCGTGGAAAGAGTTAATATATTAAAAAATATTACAGTGTTTCAGAATCCATAAATAAATATTCCTTTATTTCTTCAAGCTATAAGTTATGTTTCTTTGATTGTATATCAGGCTACATATTTCCATCCATTTGTGCATTTATGCCATTCTGTTTGACTATGGTAAATAATTAACTTTCTAATTTCAGAAATAAATCAAGATGAAGAAATTAGGACTCCAAACAAGGAGGAAGAAGAAGAGTCTGATGTCGATTCAGATGATGAAAAAACTAAAGAGGAGGATGAGAAGACTGAACAGGAAAAAGAAGAGGAGAGTGAAGAAGAAGATGAGGAAAGTGAAAGTCATAAAAAGAAAGAAGATGATGAAAACTTTATTCCTGCAGACTTTTACTACAGTTTTGAAGAGCTGGCATCTAAACCAGTAGTATCTCAGGACTCTGGTTTACCATTAAATATGCTGGAGCTGAAGTGAGTTCCTTTTCAAATATAAAAAAATTAAATTGCTCTGAGTTCAGTATATTTGTCTTTGAAATAAAATAACATGGCCTCAAACAATGATTGGAGATACGAGTAACGTAGTTGTTAGTGAACTAGCTTGTTAGGATTGTGGTCGGGGGACTGCCTAGAGTAGTTGATAGTAGCTCGGCCTGCTAGCTGTGAGACGCCTCATAGCTTGGGTTCGAACCTACTGTCCGGCATTTGTTCGTGTCCCCTGGTCTTACTCAGGACGATAACGTGAGTACCTCTGAAGTCGAGAAAATCTGCCTGTATGGCGAGGAATACTAATTACGAGTACATTGAGCACACGGCTGCCAGTGTAAAGTAATTTACAATGTGCATGCTGCTGCCATTGTAAGAAATTGGAAAAACAGATTTTCACGCAAAAATCAGTTTCAGAGATGAAACTTCGTCTGAGTTGAAAGCGGATGAAAGAAAAAAAAGAAAAAAAGAAAGAAAAAAAAAAAAAAAAAAAGAAAGAGATAAAAAAAAAAAGAAAAAAAAAAAAAAAAAAAGGATTGTGGTCTGGGTTCAATTACACATGTGGACATGGAATATTTTCCAACCGTAACGGCTCTCAGATCGACCCAGCCTCAATTAGGTACCAGGAAAAGTGCTGGGAAGTAAAAGCGGCCATCGTGATGTTGACCACATCACCCATTGTGTGCTGACGGTCAATGAAAAATACGGCTCTAATGCCATATTACCCAACATACCACACGGTATAAAACTTTAGTTTTTTTTAACAAACAATGATTGTAAAATTGTTCAATTTTTAGACAGTTTTTGAGACTTGGAAACTGCATGTGATAATAACTTCAAACATTATTCAGTGGTAACTAACAATAGGAAGTTTCTGTGGCTGAGTGGTTAAGCCCTTTGCCTTGCGAGTCAAAAGGGTTGTGGGTTTGAATCCTGGACCGTGCCGCTCTGTTTGCGAGTGCAGTTTTTCCAGATTGTTGCCGGGCTACAGAGTTTGTGCTATGTGCAATACTCTCGGCAGGTGGCGTGCCATTTCTACGGAGAGGAACCGAGCCATTTGGGGTAAAACCCAGTGCAATGAAGTCAATCCTTTGGCTTTTAAACCCTTTTACCAGTAGGAAAAATAATGGTTTTATATCTTGTGAATATTATTTTTGATTTTCATGACAGTAAACAAAATAACAGTGCTAGTTTTACGTATAGGTATTTCTAAAAGTTGAACTGTAACACGAAAAAATAGCATTAATGACTATGTCCCATAAGCATTACTTCTTTAGGCATCCTAAGTCTTTATTTGCAGGCACAAATAAAAATAATATAAGTCTTTATCTTATGTAGACTTCTCTTTGCCTGCAGGAACATAAACAAATAACAAAAGTATTTACATTTCATAGACATTCCTATGGTTACGACTGTAAACAAAGAAACAACCTTCACCTCTTGGATGAGAGAACTGTAATTTTTGCTGCTGGAAATTTGGTACAGATCCTTGATTTGCAAACACAGGCACAGCAGTATCTCAGATCAACAGGCGGTTGTGGAATTGGAGCAATTTGTGTAAGTTGATAAATAAAAAATTGTTTAGTGATTTCCTGCCCGTGTGTTGCCGGAGCCCGCAAAGAGAGCAAAGAATAGTAACACTGCGACCTATAAGGCATGTCGTAAGAGGGGACTGAGGCAGGGGCCTAGGAAGTACCCTGGTAAATAAAAAGAGTTGCAGAAATCAGATATGCTGGCTTACTTGTAGGCACATAACTGGCACAACATACAATTGTTCTTGGACTCAGATCACATACAAATCACAAAGAGCGGCGTAACAAGTGATCGATATGGAGCGTTTGAAGAAGAAGGAGTGCTGTCAATCCTTGAGAGTCCAGTTGACAATGAGTGCCCAGACTTTCAAATATGAGAAAAATTTAAAATTGCCAACAGAGCTAGTGAACTAGTGCTCTGCAGCTGACACTTTTAACTGGCTGGGATGGAGGAGGGGGAACACCTGGACATTCACCTATTACATTTCTAAGCTCTGAAATCAAAGAAGTGTCTTTTCAAGAGCTCATACAGAGAAACCTTCATACACAGAAAAGTTGCAGTAGACTGAAAGACAAACACTGAATATTCTTCTTCTTCTGCATTTGCCGCTGTGAATTCGGGCATTAGCCATGATGCCTGGTAGGCACTTCTAATTGATTTTTGCGTGAAAGCCTACACTGAATATGATTATGGAATAGACTTCCTCAAAGACCTAACTAGAACAGAGTCATTATATTTCGCCTGTGTACCGGATGCTACAGACTCAACAGACACTTACATAGACTAGAAGTAAGTCAACCAGCTCTCTGCCAGTGTCAGCAGGCAGAACGGACATGAGAACATGTCCTGCAAGACTGTCCTCTCCTGGGTGAGCTGAGAAGCAACATGTGTCCACACGCAGTTGACCTTAAAAACTAAGTATTGTGAAATCTGAAGCTGTCTGCCCAGTTTGTGGCCTACAGTAAACTAAGCACATGACCAGAGATCGCTGAAGAAGAAGAATAAATCAAAGTAGGAAAGAAAAGAAGAAGATAAAATAGAGCAATTAAAATTGTTAAGAATAATGTGCTTACTGTTTTAAGGTTCACCCATCCCGCAAGTACTTTGCAGTTGGAGAGAAAGGAAATGCACCAAACATCAACATTTTTGAGTTCCCATCTCTCAAATTATATAGAATTTTAAGAGGAGGTACGGAACAGTTGTATACATCCCTCACTTTCAGGTAAGATCATCATCGTCATCCTTTATTTGATGCAACAGTTAAGCGATAGTTGCTGTTGCAGTTTATTTTAAGACAATTATACAAAAATCACAAAGTAATGTTAAAACCAAAATTAATAATTAAAATATTGAATTCCAATGTTAAAGAATTTCTGTTGTACGGATCAGAAACATGAAAAGGAAATAAAACAATAACAAATAAACTGCAAAAATTCATCAACTGGTGTCTGCGCAGAATAGAGGGACTGGGATGGTATGATAGGGTCACAAATGAGAAGCTTATGGTGAGAATGGGAAATACCCAAAGATGCGGGCACTGAATAGGACATACCTTGAGAAAACCTGAGGGAAATATTACAAGTAGGCCCTTACCTGGAACCTGCATGAAAAGAAAAGAGAGAGAAGCCTAAATATAGATGGAGAAAAGATTTGGAGGCAGAAATTTGAAGAAGAGCTGGAGGGACCTACGAGAGATAGCTAAAGATAGAGCGAATTTGCATGAATTGGTTGAGGGCCTATATCCCAATCGGGGTTAAAAGGCACAAGAGATAATGAGAGAAAGAGAATGTGATGAAACTGGTGGATGAAAAGTAGTGTTAAGTTTTGAGTATCTTGAGTGTTATGTAAATATTGCCATTAGGACATATGCTCTTAGAACATCATGTTTATATATACATTCTTCTTTTCTGCAGCCCAGATGGGGAGCTACTGGCAACACAGGGTGGGGAGCCTGACTTTATGCTGACTGTATGGAACTGGAGGTTTGAAAAAACAACTCTGAGAACTAAATCTTTTTCCCAGGATGTTTATCGAGTCTCATTTGCTCGAGAGTTGGAAGGTCAACTGACAACAGCAGGTTCTGGTCATATCAGGTAAGACATCACATATCTTAACAGCGCAACTTATTGTCTACCCCGTATGTATATTTTGAATTAATTTATTCTTCTTTATTAGACTCTGGTCAACCTCTCGCCTACCACAGAGAGCCACACAGAAAAAGTATAACAAGTACAAAGCAAGAGGAAGACCATACAAAAGATGGAGCGACAGCATCAAGAACAGCCTTACAAAAATGAATATCAGCTTGCAAAGTGCCTTAAAACAAGCACACGCAAGATCACTACGATTCTCCCCAACACTTCTATAAAGAAGTAAATGGTGGAAGAGAAGAAGAAGATCAACCTCTAAAGAGATCCACAGTAGCATAGTTGTTAGTGAATTCGCTTTTTAGACTAGTGGTCAGGGTTCAATTCCACAGTGGGTGTGACATTTTTTCTGACCATAACTGCTCTCAGGTCGATCCATTCTCAATGTGGTACTAGGAAAAGCACTGGAAAGTAAAGGCGGTCAGATTGATGCTAACCACATCATCCATCATTTGCCGATGGTCAATGAAAAATATGGGCCTAATACCGTATTGCCCTATATACCATGTTGTATAAAAAAGTTCCTTTACTATTTTTTTTTAACGTTACAACCCTTGAAGTTGGAGAAAGCACACATATTATGGACATGAAAACTGCAAACTCTCCTATTGCTTAACTTTAGTGCAAACAAAGTCTATAAAGTAAAAAAGAGATGTGCCATTTCACATCAAATTGACAGCATGAATGGAGCAACTGTCAACTTATTTTGAAATATTTTCCACATTTGACTTAGATGAGAGCTACAATAAATTTAGCAAGTTGAAAATTACATCACAGTGCACTAATGTCAAAGCAACATATTTTACAAATTGAACACTTCTTGCGCCTGTGTGGTGCCTGGGCATAAGGAAGCAAATAATATTACAACTGCGACCTACAAGGCATGTTATAAGAGGCGACTGATGTAGAACCTAGGGAAGCTGCCGTCGTAAATAAAAAGCATAGTAGAAATCAGATGTGCTGGCCTATTTGTAGACGCATAAATGGCACAACATACAATCACTCTTAGGCTCAGATCACATGCAAATCACACAGAGTGGTTAATAAGTTGTCAATATGGACTGTTTGAAGAAGAAGAAGAACACTTCTTGGATATATGTCGCCAGTGGTTCCCGGGGGCCCAAATTTGGGATGTAAAGAATAGAACCACTGTTACCTGCCACGCATGTCGTAAGAGGCGACTAAGGAGGTTTGGTTGAAATCGGATGCATGTGTCCGTTAGGGAATGCTAACCAGAAACAAATGCTTGCAGAAAACCGATGCACCAGGCCGTAAGGCGCATAACATGGTGCAACGACCCTCACAATGCGGAATGGGATAACGGATTCTACGGTCACCAATCTGCCTCTGAGATTTAGCCATGCGGTAAGAATGTCAGACCCATCATCACGAGGGTGGCCAAAACTTACTGCAGGAAGAGGTCGGCACAAATGGGGAAGCAGAAATCATAGGAATTATATCCTACAGAACTGCCCCCAGTATGCAGACTTGAGAAGAAAGAGGTGGCCCACTTACACTAGCGTCCAAGACAAACTGTATGGCGTGGCTGATAATCTGAGACAGACGGCTGCCTTTATTAGAGAATCCGAAATCCCAATCTAGTAGAACGCAGAAGAAGAAGAAGAAGGATATATGTAATATGTGAAACTAAAAGTACATAATATGTGTGTATATATTTGTGTTGCAAATATAGGTTCTGGAAAATGGCAGATACTTTCACTGGTCTAAAGCTGCAGGGTGAGCTAGGAAGATTTGGGCGTACAGAAATTTCAGACATAGAGGGCTATGTGGAACTGCCGGATGGGAAGGTATAGTAAATTTGACTAAATCTCTTAGAATCCAAGCTTTGTTATAGATTGTATATAATATCTAGGCAATGCTGAATTGTCCTAGTGACCAAATATGCATATGCTTCAGGTCCCACAATTTCTAGCTTCTTTTAGTTAAATGCTTTCAAATTACAAAATCCGTTTAACTGATTCTTAACCTCTTGTTTACCAACTACGTGAGGGTGACGTAGTAAGTGGGCATTTGCTGTATCCCAACTACGAGACATTCATGTAGTAAACTCATCGGCAAAAGATGTGTAGTAACGGGAACCACTGCTACAATAGACTATCTATAGCATTGGGGACATTTTCCCTTATATAAAACATAAGTCATCATTGGTCAATTTTTCACGCCGTATAAAGGTTATTTATATCTTTGAAAGAGTGTTTCTCTTTGTCAAAAATTTTTCAAGCAAAATGGCGTGTAGGAAATCTATCAGGACGATTACACTGACAGAAAAAGCTTTGGCGTTGTTGTCATATGGTGCTGACGACATATTTAACGATGAAGATAGCGGAGATGATGATATATTCTCATTAAGTGAATCTGTTCACTCAGATTCTGAAAATTCTGTACAGGTGAGAGACACTGATGACGAAAATAGTGATACTCATGAATGTGATTTACGTCCAAGCAAGCGTTCTAGAACTGACCCTGTCGCAAGTACTAGTACTGAGCAAATAGCAAGTACTACTAGTACATAGCGCAGTACAAACACACATTTTTATTATCAAAATATACACATACATATTTTATTTCAAAATTCAAAATTTCAAACAAATATTCCAAAAAATAACAGAGTTATTAAATTTTCAAATAAGTTGGTAGAAATGCAGAAAAACGCTTGGGATGCGCTGGGCGGTTCGACCTATAACCTCAAGTAAACAAGGGGTTAATTGGTTTGTTACTATTATTTTATTAACATATTTCTCTCATACCATTATACATTACATCAGACCTCCAAGCAATTTCTCTATACCACTATATCCTTGGAGATTCTGTCAATATATACTATGGAATTTAGTCTGATAATTCTTGCCTCTCTCAGTAAAGTTTGTTTCAGACTTTCCTTAGGTCGTCCTTTTTTTTATTGAACCATTTGCCTCCCAGTTCAATGCCTGCTTTGTGATTCTTTGATCATTTCTTTTCAGAGTGTGCCCAAAATATCTCCATCTTTTCTTTCTTTTAACAGTTTCTACTAGTAGTTGACCAGACATCTATGTGTCAAGTTACAGACTTCTGCAAAGCACAAAGTAAATGTTGACTGTTTCTCATGTGCATGTGTTTATGTCAAAAGCCTGAAGGTTTTATCTACAGACATCCATATATTTTATTTGGAGTCTTCCAGCTGATCTCTTGTCTGAAATCAATTTTATATCCAATAGCAAATGACAAAAAAACTGTTATTGTTACAAAAATAACTTATTTAGCTCAAAAAACATATATTTTCATACTTAAAAAATAACTATTATGAAAATTGATAATGGAGTATATGGTATGTCCTTTTCGTTTTTTCAGACGGTCAATTGACAAGTGTGTTACTGTGACGACTTCTGAATTTACGCTTGTTTCTCTTCATTGTTTATTTGTTTATCATCTTCCTCGCACATCGGACATGTCCATAATTGGTCCAATCTCCTCCCAAGCATGTATCTCAGTGTGTTTAGGCTAACAACTCCCGTTCTGTGTTGATTGATATATCTACTGGCTTTTCTTTTGTGGTTTTCCCATCTTGCCGCACCTATCGGTATGCACAATTTGCGCAACCGAGATAGAGAATACCCTTTATCTTCTTCGTTGAAATCTTCAGAGCGTATGTTTTCTCTTAGAGCAATGATGATGTCGCTTTTGTCCATAGAAGACCCATTCTCAATTGTAGCATTGCTCGCCAGTGCATTCACTCTCTCATTGCCCTTCACCTCAGAATGACCCGGGACAAAGATAAGTGTCTGGATTGTCGAGTTTTGTATTAATTGCATCCACTGCCTTTGTACATAACTGGCCCTGATCTTCTGTCTCTCTTATAATGGGGAAGACTGCAATAAACTATATATCAAATGAAAAATGAACAATATTCACAGGTTTTATCAGGAGCAGAGTGGGGTAATCTTTTACTATGGGATGGAGGTCTCATTAAAGTTGAGATAACATGCAAAGGGAAGAAGCCCTGCCATCAAGGACCAATTATGCAGATTCTGTTAGATGAAGGAGAGCTGATGACTGTGGGAGTTGATGGATATATCAAAGTAAGTGTAACTATCTTTTATCTATATACCGCCTGAGTGGTTACTGGGGCCCTAAATTTGGGGTGTAAAGAATAGAACTACTGTTACCTGCCATGCATGTCGTAAGATTTGACTAAGGAGGTTTGGCTGAAATCGGATGAATGTGTCCACTAGGGAATGCTAACCGAAACAAATGCTTGCAGAAAATGGATGCACCAGGCTATAAGGTGCATAACATGGTGCAACGACCCCTCACAATGTGGAATGGGATAATGGATTCTACGGTCACCAATCTGCCTCAGAGATTTAGCCATGCAGTAAGAATGTCAGACCTACCATCACAAGGGTGGCCAAAACTTACTGCGGGAAGAGGTCGGCACAAAGGGGGAAGCAGAAATCATAGGAATTATATCCTACAGAACTGTCCCCAGTATGCAGACTTGAGAAGAAAGAGGTGGCCCACTTACACTAGCATCCAAGACAAACTGTATGGCGTGGCCTGATAATCTGAGGAAGACAGCTGCCTTTATTAGAGAATTCAAAATCTCAATCTAGTGTAAGACATGGGGGACGAGAGCCTGAGGAATTTAATGGCTAATGCAGTTGCCGCAAAACTGTTCAGGTTAGGGTTTTCTTTTATACCCTGACAGAAAAAATCCTTGGCCTAACTGTGGATTGAACACAGATCTCCAACTGACTTCCTAACACTAGTTAACTAGCTGACTGACTAACTGATCAATCGAATTACTGATGCAACTTACTGACTGGCCAGCAGACAGACATTCTGATATTAGCTAACTAACTGACTTGGCCTCTCTATTCCATGGAGGTAAGGTACTTGCCTCTCATTCCAAGGGTACTCGGTCCGTCTCGTGCATGGGGCAATCAGGATATTTTTCCAGAGATCATTTTAAGTGGGATTAAGTTCCTAGTCCTATCGGAGATGGGACCAATGTTCAAGTTTAGCACATAAAAGAACGAGTGACAGTTTAAAATAGGTAAGACTAGACTTCAAAACCGCTGCTTGGGCACAATTAATTAAAATAAAATTACAGCAATATTTTTTGCCATCTTAAAAATTATGTGGGACCCTGGCCGATGCTACGAAGTTTGTGCACTACAGCTGAGATCTTCATGTGTAAGAAAGAGATTGAAGCACACATGATTATTCACCAAAGTACAATGATGTTGGTCCAATCAATCAACTAACTTGACTGACTAACAAACTGACCAACTTATTAACACTAACTAACCAGGCTGACTTAATTTGTTTTTGTTAGGTTTGGGATTTAGAGACCATTGATACTGCAGATGCTATAGATGATTCTGGTATATTTGAGATTGATGCAATGAATGAACTTCATGTTGGTTCCGATGTTCAGTTGTACAGTATTGTCAAGTCAGTAGATGCTGAAAATGAGCCAACTATATGGTATGCTCAGGTAAGTAATAAAATGTCAATTAAAAAACAAATAACAGTTGTTCTGCCTGTAATAACGCTTTTTAGAGCGGGGTAGGATAGGGGGGACATGAGCCTGGGGAATTTAACCCTTTCGCTGCTACATACTTTCTGAAGGCTGAGCTAAAAATAGCTACTCTTTGTTTCTAGGTCACAAACGTGAATGTAGGCCTATAGCAGTGACAGTAGCAATGTATAACATGTTAACACGTTTTTAGCCCACAGAGGAGAGATAATTACAGATGTGTTAATGCGTCTTTAGAAGTGAATGGGAAAAACATATATCTATATACGTCCTTAGCAGCTAAAGGGTTAATGGCTGCTTGGTTAGTGCAAAACTGTTCAGGTTATGAATTTTTCTTTATGCCCTGACAGAACACAACTCCTTAGCCTTACAGAGGATCAAAGTTTAGTTTCCGAAATGGGAACCATCACTCTAATCCATTCACGGAGGCACTCCTCAAAATGTCAATACATGCAGTGGTAAATCATAGCAAATGTACACTGGTTCTTGTAGTTAGAAGGAACAATCACAACACAGATGTATTTTTGTTATTGAAGTTTATCCTGACAGCTGCTGCTTGTGTGGTGCTGGGAGCCACAAGGGAAGCAAACAATAGTACCACTGTGACCTACAAGGCATGTCATAAGAGGCAACTTAGGTAGGGAAATTGCCCTAGTGAAGGTTTAGAAAGAGCGATAATTAGGCAAGATTCCCAGAAGAAGAGGCAGGGTATGACCAAGACGCTGGTAGCAACAGGACATTAATGAAACCTTGAACATGATGATGGAGGAGGTGGGAGGATTTGTTAGAGATCAAGAGTTTTTCAGGCAGGCTGTGATGAATGCGACATTCTCCAAAGACATACTATTTGTTGATAAATATAGTAAAGTAAAAATTGTATCCAGCATAAAATATTGATGGTAACTACCATTGTTAATCTTTAGAATTATTATGTTTTGATTAAGACTTTTGATTTTGATGTTTTGATTTACAGGATGCAAATGGTGGCATATGGAGGTTGGATCTCTCTTTCTCCCATACATCTGAAGTGCCAGAGAAACTGTTCACGTTTCATGCAGGGTCAATCACAGGCTGTGCTGCATCCCCGTTGACACATTTAGCTGTGTCTAGTGGTCTTGACAGTAAGTTTGCTTGGACAAATATTCCACAATAAAAATGTTTCAGGCAACAATCTGTGCTTTGTTATTATCCCAAAAAACTAGCATGAGCAGAATTTTTCCAGTCTAATAGTCATTTGATATTTCTTACTTTCATAGGCTAGATGTTCTGCCTCTTCTGCTATCATGCTCAAATTACCTATGACATTCTGAATCAATATCTTCTTCTTCTGCGTTCTCACTAGACTGGGATTTCAGATTCTCTAATAAAGGCAGCCGTCTGCCTCAGATTATCAGCCACGCCATACAGTTTGTCTTGGACGCTAGTGTAATTGGGCCACCTCTTTCTGCTCAAGTCTGCATACTGGGGGCAGTTCTGTAGGATATAATTCCTATGATTTCTGTTTCCCGTTTGTGCCGACCTCTTCCGCAGTAAGTTTTGGCCACCCTCGTGATGGTAGGTCTGACATTCATACTGCATGGCTAAATCTCCAAGGCAGATTGGCGACAGTAGAATCCGTTATCCCATTCCTCATTGTGAGGGTTTGTTGCACCATGTTATGCGCCTTACGGCCTGGTGCATCCGTTTTCTGCAAGCATTTGTTTGGTTAGCACTCCTAGCGAACACATGCATCCGATTTCAGTCATACCTTCTTAGTCGCCTCTTACGACATGCGTGGCAGGAAACAGTGGTTCTATTCTTTACACCCCAAATTTGGGCCCGGTAACCACTTGGGTGGAATAAATATTAAATATGGTCTTCCTCTTTTCCTCACTCCATAATTATCTTCTCCAGGGTTTCATGCCTTTTTATGTGTTTAAAATACTTATATTTTCTCATTCTCATTTGTAGCATCCGCTTGTTTTCTTTAATTTTTAATTTTCTTATGGATAAATATATTTGTTCTCTTCTCTGTCCATGATATACAGAGTGCTCTTCTGTAGCACTTATATTTAAAAAAAACATGTGCTTTTCACTATCTTGTTAATTGTTCATTTTGTTTCAGGATAACTAATGGGTGTTTCTTGGAGAGTTTTACTTCCTGATTTCAAAGATGTGAAAATTATTTTAATATACATTACTGTTCTAAAAAATCAAGATACAACATATAGCAGGTTATGACACAGCATCCTTGCTACTGAAATAAGAAAAAATGTTTTGAATGGCTGCAGAATATGATGCAACAGCTTGGTGCTGGCGATTGCATCACCTTTCTGCAGTCATCTTGTATGACAAGCATTGTTCAGTCACAGTGTTAGTGCATGTCTTGCACCATGTCATTGACAGATGCCTTGCAAGTGAGTCAATTCTGCTAATCTGTTTTGTTACATGTGTTTAGGGCATTTGTGTCAAAGATGAAGCAGAGACATTCACTAGATCTGTCCGAAAATCATACCACCTATATTTTTGTTGTGGGAGAACTTGCTTGAGACAGTGAGTTTTTCAGGCAGGCTGTGATGGAACCAACATTTTGCAAGGGACATGCTACTTGACGATGATTTTGTCTACTTTTATGAGAAACCACTTTTACTATATAAAAGCTCATCTTTCTTTTGAAAAAACAAATATTGTAATGCAATGTCATAATTTTTTGTCTCAACTTTGTGTGTCTAATATAGAAACTGTGCGAGTCTATGACTACATACAGATGAAGCAATTAGCTGAAGCTAAGTTCAACTCAGGGGGAACATCGATTGAATATGTTCCTCTTTCAGTAAGTTCCTTTTCTTGGATGTTTAACAAAATCGAAGCTTATGGAAATTATAAAACATTTTTTGCACATGAAATTAAATAAAATGTGCACAGATGTAATTTTTGTATAACTAGTGAAAGCTGTTTACATAGAATAGTTTTTTCATGATTTATAGATGTATATACATATATACGTGGGTACAAGCTAAATAAATTGCAAAAAATACTGGTTTATTCACATTGTGAAACAAATATGTTTTTAAAAAAAAGTTAGTAGAGCACAATGTTTTCATTTTCTGAGAGTATGCTGGGAGATTCTATAAGACAGAGAATTAAGGTCACTAGTCCGAGGCTGTCACCATGCAGGTCAAGGTCACTCATCTGAGGCTGTCACCACACATGTACAGGTCATCAATTTATTTTCTCTCCTGCAGAAAAAAAAATGTTATGTTACAGAGGGGTCAAAGTATGAGATGTTTTGTTAGGTACCCTACCATGTTACACCATTCGACCATCATTCTCAAACATGTTTGTTGGAGAAAATATTGGAGGACTCAATCCAGGGAAATATAAAATGGGATGTACATGAACCACTTTGATTGCTCAGTCATGCCAGCAAATTGGGGTTCAGGTACTGGTTATTGATTACTGAACTGATGTCATAGGCTGGGAATGGCTGAACCCATGACCTGTAGAAGACGGGTTGTTCTGGTGACAGAAATGATGATCTAACATGACTGGATAAGACTGTAAACTTTGTCTTGGTGGTAAACTTAATCTAGTATGACCAATAACCTGTTAAAGGTAGCGAACTGTGATCTAGGGCAAGCTTGATGATCTAGCAGTGCCTATGACCTAGAGAAGGTTCTGGATTTTGTCCTGGTGAAAAAAATGACCAGTGTTCTAAATGCAGAAGGAGAATTCCATGAGTTGGTCCTAGTATTACATTCATAAAAAAACATAAACTGTCATTACTGCCTGTAGCACCGCTTTTTAGGGCAACGTGGGACGAGAGTTTGAGGAATTTCTTCTTCTTCTTTGCGTTCGTTGTTTACGACCAATTTTAATCACTCTTTGTGATATGTTTGATCTTTGCCAAACGTGTTTGCGTTGACATTGGTTTTGTAGGCCCTAAGCGCATAAGACTTCTTCACGTTTAGGACACATGCATCCGATTTCAGCCAAACCTCCTTAGTCGCCTCTTACGACATGCGTGGCAGGTAACAGTGGTTCTATTCTTTACACCCCAAATTTGGGCCCCAGTAACCACTAGGGCGGTTTGAGGAATTTAATGGTTAGTGCAGTTGCCTGAAAGCTGTTCAGATTAGGATTTTTCTTTTATGCCCACGGAAAAAATCCTTGACTATGTCATGGATTGAACACGGGTCTCCCATGGAAGCACGCTCTAATCCATTTGGCCAGCGTTCGCTATGTTCATAATTCTTTCAAAATACTTTATGACAGGATTTTATTTTGAACATGTTTTGTAGGTTGATAACAAAGGCAGCTCTGTTATTGTTGGGTTTGAGGATGGAGTCGTTCGTGCACTGACAATTAGTAGATTAGATAAGAGACATGAGGAAGCAGACATATCTCTGAAACAAGCCTTCAAACCTCACAGTAAGACTGTAACTGCTATGGTCTTTGATGGGAAAGGAGAGATATTAGCAACAGGGGTGAGTATTGAGAAAGTTGATTGGAAAAATGGGGATTCAAATTCTTCTTGCTCTTAACAATCTTATCTTATCTTAACCACATTTGCCGTGAAGCGTCGTGGGGAGAGTTAGTTTCCTATCTTGTGCCAGGTGTGTTGCGCTTGACATTGTCAGTCCATGCTTTCACAGGGACTCTGAGATGTTATCTATCCATCGTGTTCTTGGCCTGCCTCGTGAGTTCTTAACAATATCATACATAATTTTGTTAAAATAAACAGGGCATATCATTAGTTAGTTTATAAGTAGACTCTGTGGCCTAGAGGTTAGGTGCTCATCTCTCATGCCAAAGGTACCAGGTTTGTTCCCTCATGGAGCAATCTGGATATTTTTTCAGAGATCCCTGATCTCAGTGTAGGTGAGATCAAGTTCCTAGTCCTATCAGAGACATATGCTAAAACGTATGTCCCATGTTCAATTTGAGCACGTAAAAGAACCTGTGGCAGTTCAAAATCTAGAAGAGCAGGCAGAAAGACGATGCCCTGGCAAAATTCATTAGAAAAGATTAAAAATAATATTCCCACAAAAATGTCTTCACAATCTTCAAAATTACATCGTGAACCCTCGCCGGTGCATGGAGTTTGTGCACTGCCGCTGAGATCTTCCTGTGTAAGAAAGAGATCGAAGCACACATGGTTGCTCACCGAAGTGTAATGATGATGGCCCTATCGATCTATCATAGTTCATAAATTTATACTGACGAGGTCTGTAACTTTGTTCAGCGGTCGTAAAGCTAGTACCAAAGGTAATCAGATTGGTTATTGGTTGCAAACAGATATCATTGTCCATGTGTTGCTGGATCCATAACTGTTACCTACAAGGGATGTTGGTACAAATTACAGATCAAACCAAGTGAGTTTTAATTACACCAACTTATGAAATTAGGAGGCATTTGTATAGAACTACCCTGGTCACAACTACCCCGGTCATACATATACGCATACAACTACCGTGTGGTGCCAGGGCCCTAAGTGAAGCAAAGAGAAAATACCACTGCGACCTACAAAGCATGTCGTAAGAGCGACTGATGTAGGACCTAGGAAAGCTACCCTAGTAAATAATAAGCATCGCAGAAATTTGATGTGCTGGCCTACTTGTAGGTGCATGATTGGCACAACGTACAATCACTCTTAGGCTCAGGTCACATACAAATCACACAGAGTTGTTAACAAGTGGTCAAAATGGAGCGTTCAAAGAAGTATACATATGGTCATGTACATATCGGGTAGGGGATCTAGAGAAACATGGAGTCAAACTGTAAACAGAGAATGAGAAGAGGTGGGAATGATTGAATGAACTAAGCTTGCTTGCTCAAGACAGATCTGGGTGGAGGAAATTTGTTCATGTCTTATGCTTCAAGGGAATTAAAAAAGAAAATGATTTTGCCTTGTACACAAATTTAAATAAGTCACTATAACAAAAATTGTCTAGCCATTAATAATATTTGTTTTGTTGACTGAAATGAATTTCAGAGTTTGGATGGCACAGTATTCTTCATGTATGTCAGTGAAGTCTATGATCCCATTGGATTTGTTAAGGTTCCAGGGCCAGTGAGAAAGCTTATGTGGACTCCTGAGAACTTTGTAAGTTGATTATTACATTTGTTTTGTGTTAAAAATCAAATTTAATTTGGGAAAAACTGATCAAAATTACAAATCCATGGGAAACGTGAAGGACTTAAAATCAAACTGAGAGATCTTCTTCACTTTTCAACTCCCAACACAGCACAGGTCTTCAACAAACTTCTTCCAGCCTTTCCTCTCTTTTGCCATCTCTTCCAATTCTTTCCACATCTTGCCTATCCTTTAATAACAGTCTCCAGCTCTCTTCTCACTATCTTAGGTATTTCTAGACCTTCCCCATCTCCTTTTTCCCTGCAGGTTCCAAAACAGTGCCTGTCTTGCAATGTTTATGTTCAGCCTTCTCAATGTCTGTCCTAAACTGGGAGGTATGATTTACTAAAGATCTCATAAAAAAAAAGAAATGTCTGCAATAAAGACAGCTGTAAAATCCTGTGGTTCAGTTAATGGATCCAGTGCTTCATATTTTTATAAACATGGTTCTGCCAAATGGCAAGCATCTGGTACCAAAGCAGACACCCTACAGAAGTCTTAAGGAAGAGCAAGTCCTTCAATTGATGCAGAAATAGTGTGTTCACCTGTGCAAGAACATCTCATGATTCTCCACCAAGACTTGGGAGTACTTCTTGTTTTGTCATCACACTGCTACTGGGTTGTTGTCCAGTGTGGTGGTTTTCTGTTTCTGTCTTGCGTTGTTCTGGTGGCTTGGGTGGTTGTTATTTTTGCTCATAGGATTCTGCTATGCCATCTAACCATCTTTATCGTGGTCTTCCTCTCACCTTCTTTCCTGATGTTCATTCTTTGTTTCTCAATTCTTTGTGTATCTATAACTCAATTGGGAGTACAACTTGGCTAAAATAGTAATCCATCAATTTACTGTGTCTGAGATGTCTTTTATACGAGGGAAGTCAATAAGTAAGCCACAAATGGCTGTAGAAAAATAACTAAACATGATAACAACTTGAAACCAGTTTATTTTTATACATACATTGTTCCTTTATTTCTGAACATAATTTCCACCAACATTGATGCACTTATCCCATCGTTTTATCAATCCTCCCAAACCGGCTGCATAGAATTGCGGGCTCTGTTTTCTAAACCACGTTTTCACTTCACATTCAACTTCGGCGTCATTCACGAAATGTCTCCGCCAAGGTGGGTTTTCAGTGGACCAAAGAGGTGGAAATCGTTAGGGACTAAGTCGGGACTGTAAGGTTGATGTTCCAGAACTTTCCACCGTAGTTGGTTAATTTTCTCCTGAGTTAATCGAGCCGTATGTGGTCTGGCATTGTCATGAAGAAGCAACACTCCTGTAGTCAGCAGTCTTGAACATTTTTTCGAATGCATCATGAAGCATCGATAGAACTTCACAGTATGATTCAGAATTCACATTATCACCTTCTTCTTGAAATTGGTTAAAAGCACTCCTTGACAATCCCAGAACACCGTCAGCATGACTTTCCCTGCTGATGGCGTAACCTTGAATTTTGACACAATTGAAGAAAGTGTGCTCAATGTGGGTACCAGACAATTGAAGGAGGAACACAAAATGAACCGATTTGGCCTGTCCTTGCGTCATCTCTGTCGTCGAAGATGAAGGAGAAGATGTGCTGAACAGGATTGTTACTGGTCGAATCATGGGTGCATCACTACCAGCCCGAATCAAAGCGTGCTTCTATGCAGTGGAAACATCTTTCTTCGTCTTGTGTCAAAAAATTAAGGTTACGCCATCAGCAGGGAAAGTCATGCTGACGGTGTTCTGGGATTGTCAGGGAGTGCTTTTAACCAATTTCAAGAAGAAAGGTGACAATGTGAATTCTGAATCATACTGTGAAGTTCTATCGATGCTACATGATGCAATTCGAAAAAATGCCCAGGACTGCTGACTACAGGAGTGTTGCTTCTTCATGACAATGCCAGACCACATACTGCTCGATTAACTCAGGAGAAAATTAACCAACTACGGTGGAAAGTTCTGGAACATCAACCTTACAGTCCCGACTTAGCCTCTAACGATTTCCACCTTTTTGGTCCACTGAAAACCCACCTGGCGGAGACATTTCGTGAATGACGCCGAAGTTGAATGTGAAGTGAAAACATGGTTTAGAAAACAGAGCCCGCAATTCTATGCAGCCGGTTTGGGAGGATTGATAAACGATGGGATAAGTGCATCAATGTTGGTGGAAATTATGTTCAGAAATAAAGGAACAATGTATGTATAAAAATAAACTGGTTTCAAGTTGTTATCATGTTTAGTTATTTTCTACAGCCATTGTGCTTACTTATTGACTTCCCTCGTATAAGAGCATTGTCTTGTATCCCATGTTGTTCTTGTATTCTTTGTTTGACATTTTGTACTAAATTCATGCAGTCTCAGCATTGCCCCTTTCATCAGTTGAGTCATCTACTAGTTGGTCATTTGGGGACTTAAAAATGTATTCGGTGAAGTCCTAATGAGAACTGTAACCATAAGCAGGTAATGTGGCAACAAGTTTGTAAATCATTCTCAATTTAATGATATTAATAAAAAAAAACGGTTCTCGAAATCTCTTCATAATTCTACAAAAGACACTGTTTATGAGCGCACACAAAAGCTCGTTCTAGAAATCTCTTCTTATCCTGGCGCTGCAAGGCAAAATAGGATTGGAGAAAACAAAGAAAGAATGATAAACCAAATTCTTTGTTCATCATCATCAAATAACTTGTCCTGAGCAGAGCTTTACCACCCTAACAGTCCTTTAGAAATTCTGTCTCTTATAGATCAGGTCTCCTGCCTTTGAAACCATCATGATAAAATTTTCAGTTACATCCTGAATCCAGCTTCTCCGTGGTCTTCCTCTTCTCCTCTTTGCCGGGATCCCTCCTTCCATAATATTCTTCTCCAACCCTTTGTGTCTCTTTATGCGTCCAAAATACTATAATTTTCTCATTCTTATTTGTAATTCTTTGTTACTGCTACACAAACCATCTTGTTCCAAGTAAAGCATAAAGCTACAACTATCACTATCCCCATAGAACTCTGACAACCTCATGTAAGGATTTTCACCCTTTACATTTTGGTCTCCGCACTCTTCTCTTCCTATGTGGGTTTCAGTCAAGAGCGTGTTTAGTTACTTTATGAGGTTATTTGCTGATGGTATTGTCTAATCCATTGCTATTTTCTCTTTATAATTTCCAGCTGTTTTTGTTTATATTTTTTTCTCTTTCTCTTCTTATTCTTCTTGAAGCTCCATATCGACCACTTGTTAATCACTCTGTGTGATTTGCATGTGATCTGAGCCTAAGAGCGATTGTACATTGTGCCAGTTATGCGCCTACAAGTAGGTCAGTACATCCAATTTTTGCGATGATTTTTATCTACTAGGGTAGCTTCCCTAGGTCATACATCAGTCGCCTCTTACGACATACCTTGTAGGTCTCAGTGGTACTATTCTTTGCTTCCTTTGTGGCCCAACACCGAACGGCCGGCAGGTCTCTTTCTCAAATCTGCATTTAAACTGCTTGTTAATTTATATTAATTGTTATCGAATTTGTTTTGTTTCTAATCCAGAAACAAGCAGCAGTATTAGTAGTATGTGATGATGGTGTAGTTGTAGAAGTTGGGGCTCCAAAACCTGGTGACTTTGATACTTCTCATAGCTATGAGATCAAGGGACTGGCAGTGAGAACATACACGTTTAAGAGCATCAAATCTCATCTCAGGGTAGGTCATGTGTGAAGCTGTATAATTATATTATCAAATCTCATCTCAGGGTAGGTCATGTGTAAAGCTGTATAATTATATTATCAAATCTCATCTCAGGGTAGGTCATGTGTGGAGTTGTATAATTATATTATCAAATCTCATCTCAGGGTAGGTCATGTGTAAAGCTGTATAATTATATTATCAAATCTCATCTCAGGGTAGGTTATGTGTGAAGCTATATAATTATATTATCAAATCTCATCTTAGGGTAGGTCATGTGTGAAGCTGTATAATTATATTATCAAAATCTCATCTCAGGATAGGTCATGTGTGGAGTTGTATAATTATATTATCAAATCTCATCTTAGGGTAGGTCATCTTCTTCTTCTTTGCGTTTGTTCTTTACGACCAATTTTAATCACTCTTTGTGATATGTTTGATCATTGCCAAGAATGTGTATACGTTGCACATTGGTTTGGTAGGCCCTTAAATGCATAGACTTCTACACATTTAGGACATGTGCATCCAAATTCAGCCAAACCTCCTTAGGCGCCTCTTACGACATGCGTGGCAGGTAACAGTGGTTATATTCTTTACACCCCAAATTTGGGCCCGGTAACCACTTGGGCAGGGTAGGTCATGTGTGAAGCTGTATAATTGTATTATCTCATCAGTAATATATTTTGTTGATCACAATGTTTATATATCTCAGAGTATATAAATTTCAAGTTTTCAGCCTGTGTATTTATCTTCTTCTCTTGTACGCCTGCTGATAATTCAGGTGGAAAGTCGTGACGCCCGGTATTGCACTTCTGACTGATTTTTGCGTGGACCTATATTACCCTTTTACAGGCATCCCTCAGCCAAATGGACAGTCTCGCTGACTTCATAGGTACTTGAAGATTAGATCCTTCAAGGGAGATCATTACAGGAGACCTGTTTTCCTTGTAACTCTTTCTCGGACAGAGTTAGTTAGTGAAGGCAGAACTGATGACTGCTCTATCGGCTTTCCTGCCTTTGAACTGTGTATTTAACTCTTTCCACGCTTTAAGCCGCACACTGCGCCATGGCGGAAGTCCGTTGCACGCTTTAAGCCGCACACTGCAACCACAGAGTTGCTTCCCTTATAAGAAGTCTTTCTAGTTTTACTTCTTCTGTTTTACTTATAGTACTTTTAACCTTGTTATTCTGTTAGGCTGTCCAGTTTACTTCAATTTAGTATATAATAATATATATATGTTTATTTATTGATAAGTAGTTGGGATCGTAATTTTTTAAATTTTGTTTTATTACTTCCTTGAATTAACTGCTTAAAATTGAGGAAATAAATGGGCGTGGAAAGAGTTAATGTAGTTTAACATTCTAAGTTGTTCTATTTCTTATTGTGGTGGACTATGTCATGATGAAGGCAACAAATAACAATTGAACTGGGCTACATTAGATACCAGAAACAATATCAGAGGGAGCAATGGACTGAAATGGCATTCTTAACACACTGAGAGAGTTTTCGAACAGAAGAGTTTCAGGGTTGGGAGTCCCACTCGCCCCGACCAGACTGAGAGAGATGGGTATCAATATTTGTACAGCTTGAAAAGAACGACATACCAAATACGCTAAGAGATTGATTAATCAACATTGAACTGGCGTGTTGGGCCACTGGACGCTGCTGGATTTGTTGAGGTGGAGATAGGAGCACCTATGGACATGTCCAGAGTGCTATGGCGATAGTTCTCTGATAACTGATACTGGGCTACAGTGGAATCTCCTGGAACACCTAGAACACTTAGATTTTGCAGATGATGGGTGTGCCATTAGTCAAGATTTGTGTTTGAGGCTTGAACTTTACAGTCACCTCTGCACACACCAGATAGGGGCAGCAACACACGTCTGAGACTGTTGTCATCATCACTTTAGATGGACACCTGACATGCAGCTTCATAGAGGCAACCCATCTCATGATTTAGATGAGCATACGAAACCGAACGCAAAGAAGAAGAAGAAGAGATGGACACTATTATTATTATTAATCAAAGCAAAGAAAATCTGCAGCAAAAAATGAACAGGATCAATAAAATAACAAAAATAGATAGGATTAAGGATCAGTACAAATAAAAGTAAAATAATGGGGATAAACCCTAAGATCGAAGAACATATAAAAATAGACAATACCAAGCTAGAGATAATAACAGATTTTAACTAATTCTTCTTTCTTCTTCTTCAAAATGCTCCATATCGATCACTTGTTAACCAGTCTGTGTGATTTGTATGTGATCTGAGTCTAAGAACGATTGTACATTGTGCCAGTTATGCACCCACAAGTAGGCCAGCACATCCAATTTCTGCGATGCTTTTTATTTACTAGGGTAGCTTCCATAGGTCCTACATCAATCACCTCTTACGACATGCCTTGTAGGTTGCAGTGGTACGATTCTTTGCTTCCCCTGCAGGCCTCGGCACCACATGGGCGTTAACTAATTGATTAGTGCTGTTTCTTCAGATGGAAACTTTATGGTACAAATTAAAAAACAATTTAAAAACAATTACAGCCTACAGAAAGCTTTGCAACATTTGGAGATTTAACATTTATAGCACTATGACAAATCTCAGGATATAGACCTACTTGCTATAATCTTTTTCATAAAATTGAAGATCTCTATGAGAGTGCATAAACCTTAGAAACAAAGGTGAATGTCCTTGATGTATTTTTAAAGATGATTAAAATTTTAAAACTTAAAAAATTAGTATTAATTTATTTTCTACTGAAATCAGGAATTTATGGGGAAAATGTATTCCTTCACATAGGATTCAAGCCTAGTGTGTTTGAAGTATAAGATGAGCCTTGTGTCTCAATGTTACAGAGCTCCCTCAAAGTAAACAAACTTTTGATAAAAGTTGTGGAGAGACATGATTACATTATTTACTAGTTGGTACAGCAAGTGAATAGTAATAAGATTATGGCATTTAGAGTACACATGCATAGCATAAATACATTAAACATGAAAGCACAGACTGCAGTCTTCAGACTTAGAACGGAACGCTGCGGTCTCAAAGCACACCTTCATAGAATGTGTCTTAGGGACTCGACTGCCTGCACCTGTGGGGCACCAAAGCAGTCCCCAAAGCACATCCTACAAGACTGTCCCAGTCTGAGTAGCATGAGAATGGAAATCTGTCCAGTAGGAACAACCCTTCAGAACAAACTATGGGGGGCCGATGAGGACTTCAAGTGCACCGCCATGTTTATGACACATACTGGTGTAGTCACATAGCAGAAGTTGATTGCAGAATTACCCATGCGTTGCAGGGTGCAAAGAATAGTAACACTGCGACCGACAAGGCAGGTCATAAAAGGTGACTGAAGTTAGGGTCCAGGGAAGCTACCCAATTAAATAAAAAGCGTAGCAGAAATCGGATGCACTGGCCTACTTGTAGGGCATAGCTGGCACAATGTACACTCGCTTTTAGGCTCAGGTCACATACAAATCACACAGAGTGGTTAACAAGTGGTCGATATGGAGCGTTCAAAGAAGAAGAAGATTGCTGAAAAAAAAGAAGAATATACATGCTATGCATATGACACAACAGACTGAGACACCAAATGTACCATAGATACAGGGTTGGTATAGCACTTGATAAATAAAAATATGAAGAAGTGAACATGTTACAGTCAATCTATTTCTTCATTTTAGCATGAAGAGGAGCTTGAGAGACAGAGGCTCATTGAGCTAGAGATAAAGAAAAAAGAGGAGCAAGAGAGAAAAAGTAGAATCGAACGAGGGTTGGAGACAGAATCTGAGCACGGAGATGGAGAAGGTAATGTGAATGCCAGAGTTTTTGATTGCTTACATCATAAGTAAAAAAATAAAGTAAAGGAACCTTTATTCATACCATGTAGTATATAGGGTAATACAGTTTTAGGTTCGTATTTTTCATTGACCATCGGCATACGATAAGGGATGTGGTCAACATCATGCCAGCCACAATTACTTCCGAGTACTTTTTCTGGTACCCAATTGAGTCTGAGTCAATCTGAGAGCTGTTACGGTCAGAAGTAATTCCACACCCACTGTGGGAATTGAACCAGACCACCAGCCTGAGAAGCGAGTTCGCTAACAACTACACTGCTGCAGCTCCCAGCATGATTCTATCTATATCTATATCCTCTTCATGTCCTGTTTGACACATAGGCTTCCACAAGAGATTTCCATTATTGTCATTCTGCCGCCTTTCAAACAATTGTTTCCCATGTCATCTCCTTACCTCATTACTGTTTGTTCTCTTATGCATGTTTTTTTCTCATGTATGTTTATTCTTCTACGCATGTTTTATTCTCTCATTCTTTATTTCACTTTCTGCAGAGGAACAGAGGCCTAAGACTCCTCAGGCAGAGTGGCATCCCTTCATTCCTGAAGAACCTAGTCCAATTCTCAATGCATGCTATTCAGATGACAGGGAAATTCTGGTTGTCAATGGTAAGCTCTATCATGCTGAGTGATGTCATTTGATCAAGAATATCCAAATCAAGTTGCAGATAAAAATCACAAATGCTTCCATCACAAACTTGGACATTTACTGTGAACTCAAGATGCCAAACTGTCAAGGAAGACATTGATCGCCTTGCTGTAACTGCAAGCAGTCTCGCAATGGAGATCAAGGCGGTAAACATGGATATTAATGGTTACGTAAGGAGTTCACACACGCGTGTGTACTGAGCGACTCAGTAATTATGCTAAGGAAAATTCAGGCTGGCTATATAAGGCAGGAATGGCTTGACACATTGAACACATCTTGAATTGCCAATTTAACCTCTATTTTGTACTACAGCATTCAGCAGTGCCATACAATGAGCAAGCAGATAATCTGGCTGATACAGCAGTTGTCGAGAAACGACAATCAATGAATAGTGCAGACATCATTAATGTCATAGGAGAAGCAAGTCGTATAAAACCCTTTGAAAATATTTATAAATCTGCATCCCTGATCAGAGGGAATGAGATGGGAGGAAAGCTGGGAACTGCCAGAAATCAACAATTTGTTTAAGGCACAAGACATGTGATTCATCAACACAGAACGTGTGCTATCAGTCTTATATAATCTGGTGCTCGTCTGCCCAGCGTGTTCGCGATTGGACTACGGGTCACTATCTCTCTGTGTGTGCGGGTTCAATTCTGTGGGATGGCAGAAAAAGCCCAGATTCCCCAGATTTACGGTGTTCGTGGCACCGAACCGAAGGGTTACGATGTCCATGGCACCGAGCCGAAGAGCTGAAAAGCTCAAGTGCTTCTGGATTGGAAAAAAATAATATAATCTGGTAAAGATATTGGGGTGGGGATTAGAGCACTTATGATGCTCGAGTGGTTACCGGGCCCAAATTTGGGGTGTAAAGAATAGAACCACTGTTACCTGCCTTTGGGCATCACATATCCTTTTTGGGCATCACATATCCTTTACAAGACATTGCTATCAACCACAGTAAACAAGTTGTTGATTTTCTAGGCACCACTTATACATTCAGTAGTTTGCCATTGCTTTCTGAACGGTGAGGTCTATTTCTACCTTTTGTAAAAATCCACGGAAACCAATTCCAAACTGCCTGGCGCAGAGTTGGAAGAAGGTACTCTTGGGTTGTGATCGAGCTCACTACCGCTAGGCCACAGACGCTCACATGATGATCTTTATTTATCAATAATAATTTACATATGTACATGACCTTAATCTCGCAACTATCAGCTTGTTTCTATCTACAGGGAGGTTTTGATGCTGGTTATTTATATCAGTGCAAGTTTACAAGTCCAGAAGAGCAAGCGGAAATAATGCCAGATAACATTGATAAACCACTGAAAGCAGTTCCTGTACTAGAGTCTGGTGATGTTCCGATTCATGTCATCAGATTTAGGTAAGAGACATTAGTATATAAATGATGTGTATGTGCGTGTTTGCCCTTTTTCATCTCTACAGACGGTCATTTAGCATGTATGTTGCTATGACGACTTCTAAGTTTGCTATTGTTTCTCTTGCCTTTCAGCTCATCCCTAAGTTTATCTTCAAAAGATTCTGCACCTTTGCGTAATGTTGTTTTATATGTAACTTGGTGTTTGTTTGGACTGATAGAAATATATAAAAGTTCTTCGTTGAGGACTTACAAATGTTCTTATATCTGAGCAGTTGTCTGCCTTGGAGCCTCTTCCTTTTCAAAAATGCACAGAACAGTACTCTTTTTGGGCTGCTATTTTCCATTCTCACATGTCCCAATCATCTTTGTCTTCTACTGTTGAGCATTCCCATGATGGATGGCAAGTTTGCATATTGCAGTACTTCAGATCTTGTCATATCACCTGATGTCCTTAACTCTTTCCACGCCCATTTATTTTCTCAATTTTTAAGCAGTTAATTCAAGGAAGTAAAAAAAAATAAAAAATTTTAAATTACGATCCCAACTACTCGTCAATAAATAAACATATATATATTATTATATACTAAATTGAAGAAAACTGGGCAACCCATTAGAATAACAAGGTGGAAAAGTAGTATAAGTAAACCAGTAGAAGTAAAACTAGAAAGACTTCTTATAAGGGAAGCAACTCTATGGCGCAGTGTGCGGCTTAAAGCGTGCAACGGACTTCCGCGTGGCGCAGTGTGCGGCTTAAAGCGTGGAAAGAGTTAATCTTGTGGATGCATCGATGGTAAAGGATGTAAAGTCTCCTCTCATGTCTTTGAGTAAGCAGTCCATGTTTCTAAGCCATATAATAAAGAGCTAATTACACAGGCTTGATAGATATTAATATTTGTCTGAAATGTTAATTTTGTATTGTCCAAGGCAGAGACGGAAGGAGGAAATAGTTGGTGTGGTCAGTGGCACTTTAACTAAGATCACAAGTCGTTTAACAGTAGAAATAAGAGCAGTGATGGAGTCTTTGCCATTACTGGTGTCACAGAGCTTAAAAAAAAAAAAGTAAATTCTTAAATATATTTAATTGGGGGTCAGATGTTCAGCATTTCCTTTGGAGGCCTGCACACAAGCTGCATGGGCTTATAGCAGCAGCTAGCGTTGGGCTCAGCGTAAGAACAAAGCTGACCAAGACTCCACTCCACCTCCCCGTGACGGACACGGAAATAGTAGACTGCCAAGAAATCTGCTTAGACTTGGGGAGATCGAAGAGGGAGAATCTAATCCGGTACCCAAAAAAGGCTATTCTGAAGTTGGATGTGTCATGGCAAAAAGAGCAGATACCAACAGCTCCTGCTGAAAACTCAGATACAACGCATTGTGCTCTCCGAACTGCATCCTGCTATAACAAGCGGGAGTATGAGAGCGAACTAAGAAGAAGAAGAAGAAATATATATAATTAACTTTATTATGATTTTATTTTCTTAGCAACTCTGGCCAGCAAGCTTTATTTGGAATGGGAAATGGCAAGATAAGAGTTCAGCAACTATCTGAGCCTCGAGATTTGTCTGAACTTGGTCCACATTGGGCTGTAAGCATGCATGACAACAATTATGGTTATCTGACATCTGTCATTAACAGCTTTGATGGTTTGTATTAATTACATGTGTATTTGCATATTTATTTGTAAGTGGTTATTGGTTATTTGTTATTGGTTACTGAACCGACATCATTGCAGCCTGGGCAGACCCATAGGTGTCAGTCTCCCCAACAGATGTAAAGGGTATGCATACTGATAGTTCCCAAGGGCTCGCTGGTTAAACACACTCCTCAATCTTCCCCTTAGGCATCGAGCTCAAATTGTACAATGGGTAACTCCAAACTCCTAAAATTGCTGCATCTATTTTAGTATCTTCATACAACAGGCAGTCGTAAGTGTAATATTTGTAAGTGAATGTGCATTAGATACATGATATGAGTTTGAATGCTGGACTTATCTTTTATCATAAGTCTTTAATAGGACTAGGAACTTTATCTCACCTACAGTAAGATCAGGGATCACTGAAAAATAGCCGTATTGTTCCACATGGGAAGCAAACCCTTCTTCTTGAGCGATCTCTGTATTTAAAATCTACAGGGACCACACTGGAGAATTTCACTTCAATGTTTGCAAAGCTTAGTTTGTTAGTTGATTGGCCAAACATGTTGCTTCTCAGCTCACACAGAAGAGGACAGTCTTGCAGGATATGCTCTGGTGTCTGTTCTGCCTGCTGACACTGGCAGAGAGCTGTTTGACTTATTCCTAGTCTGTATAAGTGTTTGTTGAGTCTGCAGTGTCCGGTGCGTAGTCGAAATATAATGACCTGGTCTGTTCTGCTTAGGTCTTTGAGGAGTCTTTTCCATAATCATATCCAGTGTTTGTCTTCCAGTCTACTGCAGATTGGGAAGCAAACGAAACACTTATGGAGTGAGAAGCGAATACTGTATTATATCTCCATGCCACGGAGAACTCCTTAAATGTGTTGAAATCTTTTGTTTTGCTATTTGATTGACCCAAACAATGCTAGAGATGTGTTTAAAGTACCAATGGGGAAATTCTGTCACAACTATGATGCAGAAATTCAGGCAATCAAGGTGGCAACTGAAAAACTGTTGAATACCAGACCCGATCCTCAACCTGTTGTATTTTTGACTGATACAAAATCAGCACTCCAAGCACTCCAGTCCACAAAATTGCCAGGTCTACAGACTCTACTGTCTAAATTGTCCAAGCAGGGTCGTCTTGCAGTGGATACCCTCTCACTGTGGAATACCAGGAAATGAAACAGCAGACCGATTGGCCAAGGAAGGTGCTGCAGGAGAGCAACCGGATGTGCCAGTTACCTACCACCAAAAGAAAAGGATGATTAAATCAATGAGAAAGCCACAAATACCAACACAAGATGATTACTATAATATGAGCAGATTGGAACAAGTTGACATTCTGCGCCTTAGAATAGGACACAATCAGCTCCGCAGCCACATGTATACAAAATTCAAGATTGACAATTCAGCCATGTGTACATGTGGACAGACACACCAGACTGCAGAGCACATACTTCAAGACTGCCCAGAATATGATACACTGAGGCAAACTCACTGCCTAACGAAACAAAACAACACTCAACAGAAAACTACACGGACCTCTGTGTGAGCTACAAAAGACAGTGAAGTTCATACAAGAGACAACATTGAATATATAGACATATTTCAAGTGAACGAAAGGAAGGAAGGATTGACATCATGGCACATTGGGTATTCCCATGCATGCTTCGTCATCTGCTGCAGCAGCCATCCCAAAGTACACCTGCTCAACACAGTCATGAGAAATTGATTAGTATATCTTTTATCTCTCTACAAAGATGACACTGTCTTGTATGTCCAAAACTTAATCCTAATTCTCGCAATTGATCCAGTGTCTGAGACTCACTCATATTACATAATTGAGCGTGTACCACATTGATGACATCGGCTCTGTCATACTTCTGCCAGCTTGAGTTTGGGCATTGTGTGCAAGAAAGTCAGCACATTCATTGCCCTGCACTCCAGATGAGTACAGCCAAGTCATTGTCTTGAGATGTGACCTCCAAATGCTGTCCACCCATTCTGCATGCATACTTCCAGATTAAATCCTTTGAAGCATATTCATCAAGTCTGATACGATAATCATATGAGTGGCTTGTTACTCAACCATCAACGAGAGAGCCCTGGAGGCAGCGGTGATCTCCGTAGTCATGCTCATTGTTGTCTCGAAGGCGCCACAGTCCTCATTACATCGTTTGTGTATGTATCAGTTGTATATGAGTATATGTGAAATAGATGTTGGTATGTATTAATTGCATGTTAGTTTATATTAACTACATATCACCCTATATGGCACTTGTGTTGGTGTTTGGTTATTCATTTGGTACCTATCATTCTGACATATAATAGACGAGACAGAGGAAGACAGAGAGAGACAATTTTGGATAGCCTGACTTCATGGCACGGATGAGCGTCAACATCTGAGTTGATAGCAAACACCAACGACAGAGATTTGTGGAGATCCATGATCGCCTACGCCAGCCGACATGGCACCTGATGATGATGACCTATCATTCACTTATGAAACCATGGGTGTGTGTGTGTGTTAGAATCATCTGGGTGTGCATTAAAATCCTGTTAATGTGTATCAGAACCATGTGTGTGGATACCATTTTTAAATTTTTCTTTCTGTGAAACAAAACTTGTCTGAATATCTAAATTGAATGTGCATCTCAACCTTGTGTTCAATCTGACTAGTACAATTGTGGTCTCTGTGGCAACATAGTAAAGTTGTTTTCTTTCTCTTTGCACAAACCCAACAGATCATAATGTGTAGTTAAATTGGTTGATAAGAACAAATGCATAGAAGGAGAAATTAATTTCTGAATGCACCTAATGCAGCTTTTAAAATTATAGGGTTAAATATATTGGTCACAGAGAGCAGCTGTAGCGTAGTTGTTAGTGAACTCTCCCTGCAAGGCTGGTGGTCTGGTTCAGCTCCAGCATGTAGCGTGGAATTTTTCCAGACCATGCGCTCTCAGGTCGACTCAGCCTCAACTGGGTACCAGACATGCTCTGGGAAAGTAAAGGCGGCTGGCGTGATGCTGACCACATCACCCATCGTGTGCCGACGGTCAATGAAAATACAGGCCTAACACTGTATTGACCTATATACCACGAGGTATGAAAGGTTTCCTTTACTTTACTTTTTTTATATTGGTCACAAGGTACACAAATATTGGGGACATTCTCTACCAATTTTGTCAAGTGTAATTTATGTATCTAATTTTGTCAGGTACCATGCTGTTGAGTACTGGAGCTGATGGCAATTTTTTTCAGTATTCTTTCATGCCACAAGAGGAGCTGGATCAAAAGATCAAAGAGAACATTGCTAACCTGCCTTCAGTTAAAGTAAGATTATTGGTTAATAAACTGATATCACAGCAATCTGGGCTGAACCATTAGTGATCAGGCTCCCCCAACATACGTCAAAGGGTATGCATACTGATGGTTTCTGTGGTTTGTTGGTTAAACACACTCCTCTTGCTGCCCCCTCAAGCATAAAGCTCTACTTGTACAACATGTAATTCCATACTCCTTAAATCGCTGGATTGATTCAACATCATTTTTAGTGCCCTCATTCAATAGTAGATTGACAAGAGACCGAAGAACATCCACCTTATCCATCCTAAACTCCCAGACAGTCTGTGCTTTTGATGCAAGCATGTCCACTCTCTCATTGCTGCAAACACCAGCATGCCAGGACAGTAGATCCGTGTGAGTCTCTGGAGGTTGAAAACCTCTATAGGTGACATCTACTCATCCCACAACCTGCCATTCTGGATATTCCGAAGCATCAACTGTGGGTCAGAAACCACAATGGCCCTAGTAATTGGTTATGAAATGTTGTAGTTATAGATGCTATTTAGAGCAGATCAGTTGCCATCTTGACGTTGATTGGTGGTTGTAATAGGTCTCCAACATTTCTCTTCTCTAGTCATGGCATTGCTTTCTACCAAGCTGCTCTTTGTTCATCTCTTTCTTGATGGACAAAGAAAGAGATGATTCTTAAGCACCAATTATACAGAGTTTTTTTTGTTTTTGTTAGCAACATTTCCTTCTAATATTGTTTTCAGCAGAGTATCATGTCTCGTTATATCCAAGATGTTTTTTTTTTTTTAAAATTCCATCTTTATTCCTGGATTTTACAGGACTTCTTATTTATTTATTTCTCTATGAAGTACATTAAGTTCTTAAAGATATAAATTTTGTACTCTAGTTGCTTGTACAATGTCCGAGTTTTGAGAAATCCAGTATATATATATATATATATATATATATATATATATATATATATATATATATATATATATATATATATATATATATATAATATATACTTGATGATTCTCATTTATAGTTACCAAAAATGTGTTTATAATTTAAAAAATATTATCTATTCATATAAATGAAATTTCTTACCTTCTTGATTGTTATGAGCGTTTCTTATATTTATGTTATTGTTGTTGTAATAATTACTTTAGTTTTGTCTGTAGCATTTGTACTCTTCATTTTGTAGTTCTTGTACTGTATATTGTCAGTTTGAGACAATAGTTGGATTCACTGAAGAGGTCTAGGCTGACAAAAATCTGGCATGTATAAGGGGACGTGAAAGTGCCGGATAACTTGCAGGTACGACTGTTATAAACAGTGAGCTAGCTATGGACCAGGCAGATATTCTGAATTCCTTAAGGGAGGAAGGGCATGTACATGATTCAAGTAATATTGGTGAATCTGCAAGCATAACCAGACTGCAAGAAGACCAAGTCAAATGTGGTGTACCTGGACAAGAGAACTATACATACTGGTAGCCAAAGAAGAATAGTAAACAACAAAGAACCAGTGTCATTAGTTGCCACATGCTGAGAGACATATTGAGGAGGAGATTGGAGCACTTCTGTACTAAGTGGCTCAATGTGCAGTGATGATGATCTGACAACTAAACTAAACTAAACATTGTCAGTTCGACTCATTCTACAAAACATTTTAATTTATTTGTCCTTTTTTTTTAATTGCTGAAACCTTGCAGATATAATTTTGATTTTCCTCATTCACGTTTCAGAAAACTTCAGATAAAATTGTGGATGACATTGAGGATCCAAACGCATACAGGTAAACCTAATTTCTTTCCTACTTTCAGTTATGTACTTACATTTATTTATGAATACTAAGAGTACGCATATTCCCAGTGGCAGCATATGGATGTGAAGCATGGACATTTAACAAGAGAGGGAAAAAACATATATGTGCTTTATAATATAAGCATTACAGAAAAGTCTTCAGTATATCATGGACAGAGAAGTGAACAAATAGATATATCCAGAAATAACTGAGAAATAAATTAAAGAAAATGGGCTGATGCTACAAATAAGAAAATTGAAGTATTTTGGGCATGTAAAGAGACACAAGGGGCTGGAGAAGACCATTATGGAAGTAGGAATCCAGAAAAAGAGGAGAAGAGGAAGACCATGGAGAAGATGGATTCAAGATTAACTGATGATTTGAACATGACAGATGTAGAGACATGGCCAATAACAGCAGCTAATGAGCGGAAAATCATAACGACAGAGATGAGGTCTTAGAAGAGCTGTAGGTGTGACAATAAGAGACAAAATTAGAAATGAAGAAATCAGAAAGAGACTGGATGTGAAACCAGTTATGCAATTCATAAAAGAACAACAGATTAAATGGTTTGGACACCTGACCAGAATGCCCTGTTCTGCTCAGGACAAGCTATTTGATGATGAACTTTATAAAATAAATACACATAACTTAAAATCTGATAATCAGTTTCTTTTTCTTCTATTCTCTAATCATGTTTTGCCTCACAGCTTCAGCATAAGAAGATATTTCTAGAATAAGCTTTTGTATGTGCTTCATAAACAATGTTTTTGTCCCTCTGTTATTTATGAGTTCTACCTTTTATGGGCATGGGATGAGGAGGGGAGGTTTAGAACACATTGTGACAACCGGTAAAACCGAGGGTAGATGAAACAGAGAAAGACAGAGAGAGAACATTTTTGATAGCCGGACTTCATGCATGGTAGAGCGTCAACATCTGAGTTGATAGCAAACACCAAGACAGAGATTTATGGAGATCCATGATCACCTACACCAGCCGGCACGGCACCTAATGATAATGATGATGACCTTTTATGGGGATGACCTATTGTTTTGTATGCACTGTATCGGAGTAATATTGTTCTTTGTGGCGGACTTTTTAAAAATTAATATAAAAAAATTTATACTACTTTTTTTTATATTATAGTGTGCTTATAATGCAATTATAACATTGCATGAGTTTTGCAATAAAATATATGAGAGTTTGTTTATGAATAATTCTGATGTTTAAAAACCAATTTTATTGCTTTTCAAGTATTGAAGATGCCAAGCAAAAGACAGAACATGACAAGAGAATGAAAGAAGCAGAACACAAGAAAAGAGAAGTGAAGAAAAAAATTAACGCTCTCAGACGGCAGTTTCGCACCATCTTGGAGCGGAATGAAAACTTACCCAAACATTTGCAGCTCAGCAGAATGGTTGGTATAACATAAAAAAATCGATAAAAATGAATTTATTGTAAAAAATTAATTTTCTTCAATGCAAAAAAACAAACTACAGTTGAATTGCACACTTTATTTTTTAAAAAACCAAAAGCCTACCCGGAGCCGTAGGAAAGTACATCGAAGAGCTGTCCTAGCAAATGCTCTTACTGGCATACAACACATATACCCATTCTACCTCCATCTTCATCTTTTTAATGATGGTCCCAATGATGCATAGTCTGTTTGTTTCAAAAACTCTTCACCTGTCATCCCACCTGACCAGAAAATCTGCAGGATTCTTCTTAAACATTTATTTTAGGATGTTTTCACCTTGTGTTGATGTTGTGGATCATTTTTTGTAAAATTTAATGAAAGCACAGTTATGGCATGGTTGATTATTGTTTATATTTTTTTCTGAGGAATTTGAAATGGACAGAGAGATGAAGCAAGCACTGGAGCTGCAAACAGAGAAGAAGAAAGACCTGGTAAAGAAAGAATTAGCATGGGAGGCAGAGAAACTGCAAATTGCTTTGGACAAAGTCAGAAAAAGGTAAGACAATATAATAATGAAAAGATAGAAAAGATGAAGATGATTTGGTAGTAAATATTTTGGAAAAATGAAGATAGTTTGATAATTAAAAAATGGGGAAAAGGAGGAGAGTTTGATAAAGAAAAAATTGGGAAGCATGAAGGTAGTTTTATAATAAAAAAATTATAAAGATGAGGATGTTTTGATAACAAAAATTTTAAGAGAGGTGAGGATGGTTTGATAATGAAAAGATGGCATAGATGAGATATATGAGGGGTCCTCTGTGACTAAGTGATTAAGCCGTTGCCTTGCACTCCAAAGGTCGTGGGTACGAATCCGGACCATGCCATTCTTCATCACAACTACATTTTTTCAAGAGATCCCTAGGATTATTGCCAGGGCTATGGAGTTTGTGCTCTGTGCAATAATCTCGCACGTTGAGCCATTTCTACTGTGAAAGACAGAGCCAAATGGGACCAAATCCAGTGCAATGAAGTCAAAATTTCGTCTTTAGACCTTTCAGAAAGTTGGGACAGCTGATGTATGATTTGACGATGAGAAAGATAAGCTTTGATTTAATGATTTAATGATGAAAAAGATGAGGTATAATTTTGCATTGAGAAAGATAAAGTATAATTGGATGGTGAGAAAGGTGAGATAGGATTTGATGAAGAGAAATGAATGATTTAACGATGAGAAAATCAAGTTCTGATGAGAAAAATGTGATATAATTAGACGTTCTGCTTTCTGTGCTATAGCTGACACACTCCTTTTTCAGTTTCAGTTTGGAATATCTTCATTGCACTCCGAACATGTCCATAAGTGCTCCGATCTCCTTTGCAATATCTCTAACAGCATCCAGCGACCAACCGCACCAGTTTGATATTGATTGATGAGTACACTTATAGGCCTGTTGTGCAGTTATTTTCTGGCCCCTCCAATCTTCAGTCCAAGCTCTTGCAATCTAGCAGTTGATGTGGATTGGTTTAAATGAAAATCCTCTTTGCGGCCACACTCTATGAGTGTTCAGAAAGTCAGTTCTATCCATTGGCTGGTCCCCTGATATGGTAGCAGAGCCAGCCAGCCTGTCCGCTCTCTCATTGCCATCGACTCCCATTTGCCCCAGATCAAAGATTAGTGTAATTCTGCAAATTATTGATGCTTGTAGTGATTCAGTCAATTGCACCAAACCAGCCTCCCCTTTCAGATCTACTCAATGAATCACTCAGAATGCACACATGAGTGTAGTTTTGTGACTCATTCTTCAGTGTATTGAGCTAACCTAGATTGAAATATTTGCATCAATCACTGAGCTAGGGAAAATAAAATTAGCAAAATGAACTTTCCACTTTGCTTCAAAACTTAAAGATATATTCATCATCATCATCATCAAGTAGCTTGTCCCTTCCAGAACTTGGCTCCCATGACAGCAATCCTGAAAAACTCTATTGTGTGAAAGTTGACCGGTGTCAGCAGCAGTCATTCTCAGATGTTACTGACTTCCCTATCACTCTAACCTTGGACACAGTGTACATGGGAATATTGAGATGGCTGTTGTATTAGAGGATGGAGTATATACAAGCTCGTTCAATATGCAATGATGTCATACAGAAGAGCTAACTACCTCTGAAGTCGGAGAAGGGCGCCCCTGTATGGGGAAGGAAACCAATAAAACAGTAAGCAGGCTTTCACGCAAAAATCAGTCAGAATCGCAACACCAGACACCATGGCTACGCCTGAAATCATAGCGGGTGAATGCAGAAGAAGAAGAAGAGCTAACTTACTAAATTTTGTGAGCCTACTATTTTGTAACCATTTCTACTAATTATCAACAGCTTCAAGGATACAGTCGAGTGTGAAAGAATTGTAATCAAAACTTTCTCCACAAGTCATGAAGTAACTAGCTTTCGTACCGCAAAATTATCTGAAGGTTTTTATGAGATTAAGGCAGAGTTTGAAAGCAAAAAAGTCAAAAAGAGAGCCATGAATGATTCTACTGGCGATTCCACAAAGGAAATGTTAGCTGGTAAGATGTTTTACATTTTTTTTCTCATTTTGTTTTGTTTTATCAGTGTTAGACCCTTACCCTTTAGTGCCGAGAGTGATAGCCGGTCACGTTTTAAATGTGTAGAATCAAGAGCGTCATCATTCTTTCGAACAAGAACTACTCGATATTTAAAAACATTTGTTTAATTGACTATTGGCTCTATGAAGGCTCCTACCATTTGGCCGCGATCAAGTGGGCACTACACTTAAATCTTAGGAAGAAGTTTTACATGAATAATAATGGAAATATATTTTTTATTATAATCTTAGATAATTTGTAAAAGACATATGTTGGTTTGCACTTCATTTGTTTTAAATATTATAATTTTGTGTAATTAAAATATTCATCATCGTCATCAAGTAGCTTGTCCCTTCCGGAACTTAGTTCCAAGGACAACAGTCCTGAAAAACTCTCTGTTATGTGCAAGTTGACCAGCGTCAGCAGCAGTCACTCTCAGATTGTCAGTGATATCTTGCACCAGTCGTCTTCTAGGTCTTCCTCTCATTCTTCATCCAGGGACCACTCCCTCCAGAATTGTCTTCTCTAGGCACTCCCGTCGTTTGATGTGTCCAAAATATTTAATTTTTCTTGATTAGGTTAATTTTCTTGTCTTGACGCTGTGAGGCAAAACAGTATTAGAGAAAACGAAATGTTGTTTAGCTGACAGGTAGACGTTTGGTTGTAAGTGTTACTGCACTGCATTGCTCTTAAGGTCAATTATACTTAACAATTCAGTTTCACATTCATAGATAACAGAAAGACACCAGATACATCTAAGACAGCTGAAGATGGTACAGATGGTGAACCTGGATCAAAGATAACAACAACACTGAAAGGCAGTATGGGAGAAAGGATTAAAAATGCTCTTCAGAAGTTGGAGGAGAAAGAAAGAAAAGAGCTTCAGTAAAACACAGGTACCTATTTTATTTTAAGTAAAGTAAAATGAACCCTTGTTATACTAAGCAATTTCTCCATACCGCTCTATCCTGGGCAACTTGTTCAATATCCTCCATGGAACTGAGACTTATATTTCTTGCCTCTCTCAGAAAAGTTTATTTCAGGGTCTCTTTAGGTCGTTCTCTCTTTCTTGAACCCTTTGTATTCCACTTCAATGCCTGCTTTGATATTCGTTGATAATTTCTTCTCAAGGTGTGTCCAACATATCTCCATCTTCTCTTTCTTATAACAGTTATCACTAGTGGTTCACCAGACATTTCTCAGATTTCATCACTTCTCCTGAATTCGTTTCATTTATGGCGTTAGCTCTTATTTTCATTGACCATCGCATGATGGATGATGTGTCAACATCATGCTGACGCATTACTTCTCAGTACTATTCTGGTACCCAATTGACTGGGTCTACTTGAGAGCCGTATGGTAGGACAAAATTTCTTGCCTATTGTGATTGAACCCGTACACTAGACTGAGAGTTTACTAACAATGACTGCATTTGTATTATTGATTTATTGTTGATTCTATTATTAGGTATTTAACTCTTTCGCCCATTATTTCTCAATTTTAAGCAGTTAATTCAGGTAAAAAAAAATTCGATCAACTACTTATCAATAAATAAACATATATATTTATTATATACTAAATTGAAGTAAACTGACAACTAACAGAATAACAAGGTTAAAAGTAGTATAAGTAAACAGAAGAAGTAAACTGAAAGACTTCTTATAAGGAAGAACTCTATGGCGCAGTGTGCGGCTTAAAGGCAACGGACTTCGCCATGGCGCATGTGGCTTAAAGCGTTGGAATAGATTAATAACTTTTGTTTTCATTATATTAAAATAAGTAATGTTCTTATCAACTACTGCTTTCACTCTCTTGCGCTTTTAAACCCCTATTCAGGCATAGACCTGTCAACCAACTCATTCCAAGTCTTTCTTTTTTTATCTTGTGGGAACACTAGCAACTTAGGTGTAGTTATGGTGCCTAATATGATGCCTCTGACTCTTTTTTGCATGAAGACTTCTTCCTTATTACAAATGTCCCTTGCCATTCAGGTAAGCAATACTCTGACTTCAGAGGCACTTGTAATTTAGATTCCCAAGTATAGGATCAGGGCCTCCTGTAGTCCAACTGGGTACCATGTGCATGGCACCTTTTTTTGACCCAAGCTGTCCTTGAACCCCTGGAACTTCCATGGCATGTGGTCACTAATGGCATGTGCTATCAGCTTGACTATCGGCAACCCCCCCAGGGGTTTTAATGGCAAAGTGGCTAAGGAATTTGCCTGTCATACTGAAGGTTGTGGGTTAAAATCTGGACCGAGACACATTTGCAATATTTTCATAAGATCCCTAGGATTGTTGCAGGAACTAAGGAGTTTGTGCTTTGTGTAATGCGCTCGGCAGATGGCATGCCATCTCTGCCAATAGGGCTAGGGCCATTTGGGGAAACACAATGCATTGAAGTCAATCCTTCACCTTTGGATCCTTTGAGCCCAACCAAGTTTTCCTATCTTTAGCTATCTCTTGCAGCTCCTTCCATCTCTTCCGTATATTTTCAATCTCTTTCTGCAAAATCTCTTTTCGATGTACTTCTGGGCATCTCTCTTTTTCGCTGTCTTTGCAGGTTCATGGAAAGGTCACTACTTTCTGCTACAATGTAATAATTATGTCTTTCTTCATTTCATTCTAAGCATACATTGTGTTACAAAATTTCAGTGGGAAGAACTGTATTCCTGCAAACCTCACGATGAATATGAAGATCCTGAAGATGTTGCTGCTATCAAAGAAGCCCAGGAGAATATGGGAGACTACAAGTTAAAAACTGCAGCAGACTATGTTGTACCTGACCATCTTAGAATGAATGTAGACAAAGCTAGAGGAAGGTTGCTTTTACTTAAAGACATGGTATGTTTGTATAAAATTTTACACATTGAAGTATAAAATTCCAGAATGTATAATGAATCCAAAAAACACTGTTCTGAGTACTGCCAGGTCTCTCTCTCTCTCTCTATCTCTCTCTCTCTCTCGTGAATCACCGCTTAGACTGATGTACTAAATTTTCCCATAAATTCTATTCATGTAGAAATCTGATTCATGCAGCCTTAGCATGGGTGTGTTTTGTCACATCTTTAGCGCCATTTGGAGCTATGGTGCTTATCCTTCGGCAATGTCTGGTTTTAGCCAGCGTTTACTGGGTTCGCTTTTCGTCAGCCTTGGGCTGTCCTCAGCTGACCTGCAAGGTAGCAGGTTACTGCCAGGTTTGAGAAATAAACACACTATGCAAGATAATGAAGATGTGCTTCATTGCACTGGGTTCAACCCCAAAGGATTGACTTCATTGCACCGGGTTTTACCCCATATGACTCGATCAGTCTGCAGAAATGGCAGCTACCTGCCAAGAGTATTGCACAAGGCACAAACTCCATAGCTCCAATACAATCCTAGGGGTCTCTGGAAAAAATAATGAAGATATTTATTGTAAAACAAGCAAATGATAAATAAATAGTGAGTCGCAAAGTGTTTTATAAATATATAAATGTTGGAAATATTTCAATAGTATTGCAATGATCCCTGACCACTGTAATATGATAGAGAATTATCAGGGATCACTGGAAAAATAGTCAGATTGCTCTGCATTAGAAATGAACTCAAGCAAGTAGTAGCATGTCCCTTGTGAAATGTTGCATTCATCACAGCCCGCCTGAAAAGCTCTCCGTCTCTTGCAAGCTCTCCGTCTCTTGCAAGTTCTCCGTCTCTTGCAAGCTCTCCAGCCTCTTCTAGCATCATGTTCAAGGTTACTTTGATGTCCTGCTGCCACTTTCATCTTTGTTATAGTTTGTTCCTATATATATATTGATGCCCGTCTGCCCAGCGTGTTCGTAGCGCGTTGGACTACGGGTGACTATCCTCTGTGTGTGCGGGTTCAATTCCGCGGGATGGCAGAAAAAGCCACAGATTCCCCAGATTTACGGTGTTCGTGGCACCGAACCGAAGGGTTACGATGTCCATGGCACCGAGCCGAAGAGCTAATAAGCTCAAGTGCTTCTGGATCTGAAAAAAAAAAAAAAATATATATATATTGATATATTGTTTTACAGGTGGTATGGTAATAATGTTGTTGGCGTTTCAATTGATCTATTATATTATCCTATCCATTGTGTATTCCACGATTGTAGTGAGTCAGGTTTATTTATTCGTTCCATTGTTGTACCATCTTCCTTTCATTGTCGATTCAGTTTTAGTTTCCTTCTTCAGATCCTTCTTTATCTTTGGTTTATTTGACTGATTATTTGATGTTGTTGTGTGTAGATGCTTGATGATAAATCACACTAATGTAAAATGATACAAACACCATATTTCAGTTCATATTCCTTTATTTTGGATGTTAAATTCAAGAGCACATCAAAACACGTCTTCTCAATGGTCGTGTTTATATTCGTCTCTCCTTGTCACTAACGTTGCTAAGCAGTCACTACACAATTCTACGTCAACTAGTTTCACTACGTAAATGTCTCGTTCTAGTGTTGCTATCTGCTATTAACGTGCAGATTTGGTGCACAAACACTACAGTCAACTAATTTCATATCTACCAACCTATTTATCTAAACTACCTGTCTGGCCTGCTAGCTACCACCTGGGGTTGACGGACTGGCTGCATGCCTTTTACATCTTGATCATCCCCTGCCTCGTTTTCCAGGAACCATGCCTTCCAATACCTTTCTCTCCAGAAATGAACTAAATACTTATAAAATAATAGTTAAGCACCACCATAGGTCAATGCCATAGAACACCCCTCCTCCCATCACTAGTATTAAAACACACAAAACTCGTAATAGCTGACAGGTATGGAATGTCCAAGGAAATAGATCCTTGTAAGATCCTAGAGTTTGGAACCATCTATATATCATCATCATCATTATTAAATAGCTTGTTGTGATCCAAACTTTGCCATCATAACAGTTCTTCGAATCTCTCTCTTAGGCCAGATGTCTCACCTCTGCAGCCGTTATTTCGAAATCATCAGTTACATCCTGAATCCATCTTCTCCATGGTCTTCTTCTTCTCCTCTTTGCTGGGATATCTCCTTCCATAATCATTTTCTCCAAACTTCTTGTTTCTTTATATGTTCAAAATACTTACATTTTCTCATTTTTGTGTGTAGCATTATCCAGTTTTCTTTGATTTTGAGTTATTTCTGGATAGATTTATTGGTTCTCTTCTCTGTTCATAATATACGGATGACTACATGTATATATATGTCATCCATTTATATTAAATCATCAGTTTTGAAATGCTGATTATTTTGCCATTGCATCACTATTTAATTTTACTTTTATATTTTCTCTAATTTATTCAGATTTTTGAATACAAATGTAACTTTAACAACAAGCTACTTGCTTTGAGAGACAAGAAAATTAAGGCCATTGAGGAAATAGGTAATATTGTGAAGCAACTACAAGAAATTCAAGTAAAACTTGACCCAGAGCTACATCAGATTATCCCTGTTGTCCCTGAGATGCATCCTGATGAAGTGCCTGAAAGGTAACTAAGTAAATGGCTATTGATTTCTGAAAAAATAATTTACGATTTGTGACCAAGGGAAGCTACTCTAGTTAATAAAAAGTGTCACAGAAATTGGATGTGCTGGCCTACTTGTGGGTGCATGACTAGTACAATGTACAATTGCTCTTGGGCTAATCACATACAAATCACAAAGAGTGGTTAACAAGTGGTCGATATCGAACGTTCGAAGAAGAAGAATATGGGAAGAGGAATGCTTCTATGTTTAAGAAAAATCCTGTAAATTTTCTGGCCAAATACAATATCAAATAAAGAGCTTTTATAACAAACAAACTGGGCATTATTAGAGAATATCATTAAAAGACAAAGGTGGAAATGGGTTGGTTATGTGTGTTGTATACTAATATTCAGTATATATATATGGAACTGCAGTAAAACTATTTGATTGGCAAAACGTAATTACAAAGTACTGTAGTTTTACAAATTACAAAAACAATGACAAAATACAGCGTTTGACAACAAGGCCTTTATCAAGAACGAACAAACAGGAGTGACAAATAAAATGAAACACAAATGGACGACCAAATACAAACGTATCTAAGGAAAATCTGCACTCTTCCTGTATCTAAGGAAAATAGGAAGATTTTCCTAGAACGTTGTATTGGTCGTCCATTTGTGTTTCATTTTAATTTGTCACTCCTGTTTGTTCGTTGCTTGATAAAGGCCTTGTTGGTCAAACGTTGCTGTATTTTGTCATTGTTTTTGTAATTTGTAAAACTACAGTACTTTGTAATTACGTGTTTTGTATGCTAATAGGGACATTGGCTTGGGCAGTTTTATGATGGACAGCAGATGGGAAAAGAAGGCCGGAATGTCCAAAGGAAATATGGAGAAGAACGTCAGAAAGAAAGTTCAAGAAATTAATAGAAAGGCAGAAGAATGGTAACAATGGAAATCTTTTGTGAAAGCTTTAGGTGTCAAATGGGACACCTAGAGGATATAGATCAGATAGATGAAAATAAACTGTCATTATTATGCCCGCGTGCCCAGCGTGTTCGTAGCGCGTTGGACTACGGGTGACTAGACCTCTGTAAGTGCTGGTTCAACTCCGTGGACTGGCAGAAAAGCTACAGGTTCCCCAGATTTACGGTGTTCGTGGCACCGGCCGAAGGGTTACGATGTCCATGACACCGACCCTAAGAGCTTTCAGCTCAAGTGCTTCTGGATCGGAAAAAAACACAAAAAAACGGTCATTACTGTCTGTTGTACTGCTTTTAAGGTGGTGTAGGACGGGTGGGATGAGAACCGGAGGAATTTAATAGCCGCATGGCTAGTGCAGGCACAGCGAAGCTGTTCAGGTTAGGATTTTTCATTTATGACCACAACATAAATAATTCCTTGGCCTTACCGTGACCAAAGACCACTCTTCAAGAACCATCCAACAAGAAAGTAAACTATTGGGATGTAAAACCATACAAGATCACCAACTGCTAGCAACGAACCGCATCACATGGAGATCTAAAACCTCTGCCCTATGTGCTGCCTTTTGGCACGAAAGGAACAAACTAACTAACTAACTTACTGTGAATTGAACACAGGTCTCCCGCATGGGAGCTGTGTTCTAATCCATTCGGCGAGACGCTCCTCCAGGTGAATACTTCTGTAAATTTACATCTGAAATTCATCTCTTATCCTCTAGTTGCTTATTCACTAGTCCATATTTCTGCACTATGCAGATCACAATCAAGTGTCATGCCATCAGATTTAGGTTATAATGTTCTTCTGAAACTTTATGTCTCTTGTTCTAGCTATGAGTTCTGATACTGTTTTGGCATCATGCCTAGATGGTAAACTGTCTAGAATCTTTTCCCTCTGTCAACCACTATTTCTCTTCCCTTGTACTGTCACTGTCCACTGTCACAATGTATTCAAGCTTTTCTCATAAAATATTTGAAGAGTTTTGATTATTTTTTTCTGATGTATTGCATAGCAATCTGTTCATTGCCTGTTTTCCTGAGAACATTTGTCATCTTTTCTGTCCATGATATACTCATCATTCTTCTATAAAACAACATCTCTGTAGTCTCTAATAATTTACTAATTTTGTTATTTATTGTCCATGATTCACATCCGTATCTGGGAACTGTTTCTAAAAAAAACTGTAATACTCTCCTTCTTACTTTCCATGATAATCTGTTAATACACGTTTTTCTATTTCCACAAAGCAGTCTTAGATTGGTGGATTCAATTCTTTATTTCTGTATTGTATTTTTCATCGGATATAATTATTATACTCAGATATTTTAATTGCTTATTTTGTTTTAGAGCTATTCCATTTTTCCTATATCATATACTAAAAGAAAAATTATATGAAAATATGAAACCAGTGCAACAATAACACTTATTTTGACAGGAAAAGTAAAACTTAATTAACTGAAGACACATTGGTTAACTTTGTATGTGATATTTTCTCAGAGTCCTGTCATACACCAGAGAGAGCCTTCGAAAGTTTAAGATTGAGTATGAGCAGAAAAAGAAACATGCACAAATCATGGATGGTGGAGGAGGAACTGGAGGTGGTGGCAATAACAGTGGATTTGGTTTTGGTTTTGGTGGCAATTCTGGGAGTGGAGCAACTTCAGTGACTGCTTCTTCAGAAAAGCAGGTAAAATATGATCAAACTGAACTTTGATTAATATTTCAGCTGGCAACAAGAGTTTATTATTGTTATTATTATTTTTATTACTATTATAGGTGGACCTCGTAAAAACAAAGTACTGTAGTTTTACAAACTACAAAAACAATAACAATAATTTGTATTGTTTTACTATATTGTTTTTGTAAAATTACTGTACTTTGGTTTTTACGTATTTCACCATTGCTACAGTTTTACTGCAGTCTTCCCTTATAGACCACAGAAATCTTCTTCTCCTTTGCGTTCGTTCTTTACAACCAATTTTAATCACTCTTTGTGATATGTTTGATCTTTGCCAAGAACGTGTATACGTTGCACATTGGTTTGGTAGGCCCCTAATCGCAAAGACTTGTACACGTTTAGGATATGTGCATCCGATTTCAGCCAAATTTCCTTATTCGCCTCTTACGACATGCATGGCAGGTAACAGTGGTTCTATTCTTTACACCCCAAATTTGGGCCCAGGTAACACTCAGACGAGACCACAGAAATAATTTAGGTAGTTATGTTATGTTATTCGATCACCGTCATAGCACATTGGTCATTCACATGTGTGCTCCATCCTCCGCTGCAGAAGCCATCCTAATGTCCGCTTGCTCACCATGCCCATGAGAAGTTGATTAGCATATCTTCTCCTCTATCATGAAGACAACACTGTCTGGCATGTCTAATCTTAATTCCTAATTCTTACTCATTACAGTATCTGAGACTCTCCCCTATCACATAAATGAGAACATACTGCATTGATGACATCGGCTCTGTCCATACTTCTGCCCGCTTGAGTTGGGGCACTGTTTGCAAGAAAGTCAGCACTTTCATTGCCCTGCACTCCAGTATGCCCAGGAGTGTACAGCCAAGTCAGTGTCTTGAGATGTGATCTCCAAATGTTGCCCACTCTTTCTGCGTGCAGACTTTCAGATTCAATTTAGGTAGTGAGAGGCACCATGTATGAAGTGCACGCAAGAGACTGTTCTATAAGTTTTTTCTAATCCTGTGAGACAATCAGGATTAGAGAAAGAAAAATAAAAAGAAGTAGAATTACTATTATTTTTGTATTAGATAGCGGTTGTTGAAAAAATAATTTTGGAGTACGTTGAATTATTTATTGTTGTAGGTCTTCTTGTAGAAGAATTGTATTCTTCCCATACCACTATACTTTGCAAGAGTGTAGAATCAATTTATCTATACCGCTCTATTCTTGACAACATGTCCACTCTTCAATGGAATTAGTTCAATATCTCTCGACTCTCTCAGTAAAGTGTATTTCGGGTTTTGCTTAGGAATTCCTTTCTTTCTGGAACCATTTGCCTTCTGCTTCAATGCCTGCTTTGTGATTCTTTGATAATTTCTTATCAATGTATTCTAAACATATCTCCATCTTCTCTTTCTTATAACAGTTTTTATTAGTGGTTGACCAGATATTTAACTGATTTCATTACCGCTCCAAAATGTGTCCCATTTTATTTTTATAATTTTTTTGTAGCCATCTATTTACTTACTTTCTTATTCGTCTCTGCTCCTTGTGGAGCATAGGGTCTCAACAGTTGTTCACAACTTTTCCCGGCTTCTGGCTGTTTTCTTTATGGTCTTCCAGGATAGTCCAGCACTCTTCTGTTCCACAAGAAGACTTCATCTCCAGATCTATTTAGGATGTCCCCTTTTCTGTTTTCCGTGCAGGTTCCACTCAAGTGCTTGTCTAGTGACACTTGACTGTCTTCCACAGGGTATGACTTCTATTTACTTGCAGGAGAAATAACCATTTATTTTATCATCAGTGCCACATATAATAAAATTATAGGATATAATGGATAAATTGATTCCCTGACTTTATTCTGTATTTTCCTAGTTCTCTACACTATCAGCTACCACTACCAAGCAGTCTACTAATGTCAGTACAACAGTAGAAAGTGAGGATATACCTGAGTATGGAGAAGACAGAAAGAACATGGAGGAAGAGGAAATAATGTCATCCACAGAAAGAGAGATTCATAATAGAGAGCAAATCAAGTAAGTCACTTCTTCTTCTTCTCTTCTATCATTTACTTCTTTGTGGAAGTGTTGGTGGGGATGTAGTGATCTTGTGTGTGCTTGTTCTAAGACACTTTGTAAACTGTTATTAATTTTCTTAAGACTGTTCTTGATGCCATCACTCCATCTTTTGTGTGGTCTTCTTCTTGCTCTGTACTCGTTATACTTTTTCTTCTTCTTCTTTGAATGCTCTCTTTGTTCAGCCACTATTTGTGATTTGTATGTGATCTGAGCCTAAAAGTGATTGTACATTGGGCCAGTCTACAAGTAGGCCAGCACATCCTATTTCTGCAACTCTTTTTTATTTACCGTTTATATATTTTGTAGTCTGTTTTTGGACTTGAGGTGTTGTGACGTGTCGCTATCATGTTGTAGCTAAATGCCAGTCTATTCTGTTTGGCCCACGATGAATGCACTTTACAACGTTAAGTGTTGACACACTAGTCGTGAACTACCAGATGCAGTGTAAGGTGTTTAATACATGAGAATTAGGGCTATGGATTATATCACAAGACAGAGAATAGCTGCTTCGTAAACTAAAATAACATATTCTTAGGTTATATCAGAAGAAATAATCCTACAAAAGCGACAGTAACATGGTTCTCACTCAATCTGTCGTATGCTGTTCTTCCCTTCATCTTTCTGCCATCTTGTCTGTTGTTCTAATCCTACGTCATGTATCTGTGATATTATCTATCCATTGGGTTCTTGGTCTTCCTTGGGCTCTGCATCTGGGTTGCAGGTTGTAATAAGTGCCAGATGGCAGTAAATATGGTTTTATTCTTATTATGTGACCAAACCATTTTATTTATTGTCTTCTAATATGTTGGATCCATGGTGTGATTCTAACATTTCTAATGTTCTATTTTATCTACTATCTTTCCTTGTAACATTGATGGCTTTTATTAAACAGTTAATTTTACTTGTTGTGATCTTTCTTTTTTGATATTTAGTTAGGGACCATGCTAACCAGGTACTGGGACGGTTAACACCACTGTTGTCACATAAAGAGATACAGCTAAAAACTAAAGCAAATCTCATAAGAACGATTTTCTGGCCAACACTATGTTACCAGTGTCAAACATGGCCAATAGCATCAACTAATGAGCGAAAAATCATAATGACAGAGATGAGGTGTCTTAGAAGAGCTGCAGGTGGGACAATAAGAGACAAAATTAGAAAGGAAGAAATCAGAAGAAGACTGGATGTGAAACCAGTCATGCAATTCATAAAAGAACAACAGATTAAATGTTTGGACACCTGACAAGAATGCCCTAATATCGCCTACCACAGAGAGCCACATAGAAAAAGTATAATGAGTACAAAGCAAGAGGAAGACCACGCAAACAATGGAGCGAAAGCATCAAGAACAGCCTTACGAAAATGAATATGAGCTTACAGAGTGACTTAAAACAAGCAGCTTACAGAGTGACTTAAAACAAGCACACACAAGATCACTACGTTTCCCACCCCTCAACACTTTTATAAAGAAGTAAATGGTGGAAGAGAAGAAGAAGAAGTTAGGGACCATTTTAGACATTGATAACAGTTGATGTGTTGTTGCAATAATTTTGCCTTTTGTCATCAGTTCATTTAATGCTATGTCATAAATAAGTAAAATACTGTTTTGCTTTGTATCGCAGACTTGCTTACTTTCAAAACCAGTTGCTGCAGCAGATCAAGGATATAATAACTAGATTTGATGCTGAGCTGATGTTGCTCAGATATGATAAGTTTAGGAAGGATATTACAATGAAAGCTGCTGACCTAAGGTATGTCTATAAACAATCTTCAAACATATCATCTTGGTTGTTTATTAATTAGAAAACATATCACTTTTTGACACATTGTGACAACCGGTAAAATCGAGGGTAGATGAGACATAGGAAGACAGAGAGAGAAAATTTTGGATAGCCTGACTTCATGGCACGGTAGAGCGTCAACATCTGAGTTGATAGCAAACATCGAGAGAGATTTGGGGAGATCCATGATTGCCTACCAGGTGGCACGGCACCTGATGATGATGATGACCTTTTCTAGCACTGAAACAAGTCCATCGATTCAAGAATCTGGAAACATCAGATGGAAGATGTAAAACAGAGATTAGGAGTAGAATAGCTGAAGTAAAGTCAGTTTTATGAAAATGAAAAACACACTATGCGTGAATTCGTTACCAATGACACTGTGGAAATGAGTACGCCAGTGCTATATTGAACCAATACTTATGTATGGCAGAAAATCATTGACAATGAATCAGCAATCAATATGAATGCTGGAAGCCACAAAGATGGGGTTTTATAGAAGAATGCTGACAATTCCATGGACATCGAAGAAAACAAATGATGATGTTTTAAAACAGGCCTGCAAACAGAGAAACCTTATCAAAAGAATAAGAAACAGACAATCATGGTTCGTCAGACATGTAATGTGAAAAGGAGTATTAGAACATTTGGTGACAATAGCTAAAATTCAGGAATGAGGAGATTATGGAAGGCAGAGGAAGAAGATATTGCATGGTCTTCTTCTTCTTGAAATGCTACATATCGACCACTTGATAAACCACTCTCTGAGATTTGTATGTGATCTGATTCACAGTCTATTGTATTATAACACGTTGATAGAGGTTGATAGATAGGGAACCTAATAATAGTGAAGAAGCTATTTAAAAAAATGGTATACATAAAACTATGTTCATTTCCTCTTCTTCATCTTCTTCTAGTTTCACTCTATATTCATATAATATTGAACAGACATTTCTTAACAGAATTCTCACCTGATTTGGATACATTATTTTCAGATTAGTCACTTTATACGAAGAGTTTATTTTGCTGAAGGAATTTGGGAAGACTGAAGATATTTTGTCTGAGAAACTTGCCAACAAGAAGCAAGAAAAAATGGACATGCAAACCAAGGTTGATTTAGCTAAATATCTGTTTAAATTAATGGTCTAATACATAAATGTCCCTTATTTATCTACTTGATATTACTAGTTTCTTGCGTACAGTAATAGTACCATTTTTATTATATTCCTCTCGAACTGTTACAAGATACAAAAAGCCTATAAGCAGTTTCTCCATACCACTCTATCCTGGGCAACTCGTTTAATCTATTCTATGGAATTGAGGTTTCCAACTACCACAGCCTCATGTGGATTTACTGTCCTGGACATGCTGGTGTTCGCGGCAATGAGAGAGTGGACAAGCTTGCATTGAAAGCATCGATTATTGGGGAGTTTAGGATGAATAAGGGGGTTGTTCTTTGTTCTCTTGGTGACCTACTGTTGGATGAAGACACTAAAATATATGTTTACCTATCAGGCGATTTATCGAGTTTTGAAATTACTCTTTGTACAATTAGTACTGGATGCTTTAATGTAGGAGAGAGGAGAGTGTTTAACCAGCGTGCCACAGGAACCATCAATATACATTCTCTCCAATGTCTGTTGGGGAGACTGAGCACCTATGGGTCTCTCTCTCGCATGATCACCACCCAGAACGATGTACCAGATCTCCCCATAAATTCTATTCATGTGGAAATCTGATTCATGCAGCTTTAGCATTGGTGTGTTTTACGTCATATCTTCAGCACCATTTGGAGCTCTGATGCTTATCCTTCGGCGATGTGTCCGGTTTCAGCCAGCTTTTACTCGGTTCGCTCTCCGTTCTGTAGCCATCTAGTGTTTTTACAGTGTGGGGTAGCTAGCCCCATGCCCAACCTCCTTAGTCGCCTGTTATGACATGCGTGGCAGGTAACAGTGGTTCTATTCTTTACACCCCTGTTTGGGCCCGGTAACCACTTGGGCGACCTATGGGTCTGCCCAAAGTGCTATGATGTTGATGCAATCAATAACCAATAACTTTCTATTGTCTTGCTATTAAATGTTTGGCTTTCTCATCCAGTATAGACTTTGACAGTGTCATATATAAAGAATTATGTAATCTATTATATTTCTTATCTATAATGATGTCAAGACAGCCACAGTAGCGGGCAGTATCATGGACAGAGCCGATATCCTCAATATGGTACGCTCTCATTTTTGTGACATGAGCGAGTCTCAGACACTGGAACGAGTTCGAGAATTGGGTATGGGGTTTGAACATTCCAGACAGAGTCGTCTTCATGGTAGAGAGAGAAGATATACTAATCATCTTCTCATGGGTACAGTGAGCAGATGGACTTTAGGATGGCTGCTGCAGCGGAGGACATAAAAAAATGGGAATGCCCAATGTGCTATGACGTCGATCGCATAACATAATAGTAGTGTAGTTGTTAGTGAGCTCACTTCCTAGACTAGTGGTCTGGGTTCAATTCTACAGTGGGTGGGGAATATTTTCTTACCGCAATGGTTCTCAAGTGGACCCAGCCTCAATTGGGTACCAGGAAAAGCAGTTGTAATTAAAGGCGGCCGGCGTGATGTTGACTATATCACCAATCAAGTGCTGACAGTCAAGGAAAAATATGGGCCTAACGCTGTATTACCCTATATACCTCAAGGTATAAAAAGGATTCCATTATCTTTTTATAACGATGTCTCTTTTATCCTTGATCTTTGTCTAGATTTTTAAAATTTTCTATTCTTGTCAGTTCCATTAGAAACAGCATTTCCACATTTCTAAAATTTCAAAATCTTATTTTTCTAGTTGTGCATGCTCGTGAACTGGTGAAGAACTGTCAGAACAACATCTGTTGTTAGATTAATTGAAAACAGATTTAAATGGTTTTGGCCACTTGGTGAGAATGAACCAGAATACACCAGTTGCAAAGAGCATACAACCTGAAAATGGAATCATCAAGAGGAAGGGGCAAACCAAGAAATAGATGGATTGATGGAATTACAGACATCTTAAAACTCTAGAATACCACAGTATATCAAGCGACTATTTTGGACATATAAAAAAACATAAAGGGCTGGAGAAGACCATCATGGAAGGAGGCATACTGGCAAAGAGAAGAAAAGGAAGACCATGGAGAAGATGTATTCAGGATGTAACTGATGGTTTGAACATGACGGCTGCAGAGGCAGGACATCTGATCTATGAGAGAGAGAAGTTCCGGAGGACAGGTGGGGTGGCAAAGTTCTGCTCAGGACATAATATCTGATGATGATATTAAGCGACCAAGTGTGCACCATCTCGAAAACCTATCATCAGTTAAACATGCTACGCCCATCTGCAAAAAGCAGAGAAGGACAAAAGAAAAGAGTATTTTCATGACTTTTTGTTTTCAAAATTCATGTTGCAGCAATGTTTTAATTTGCAGATCACTCACACAAACATTTTATTAATTTTCACAGATCCTTGAAGCACAATTAAAGATTGACCTGAAAAAGAAAGACATAGAAAAGCTACAGGAAAAAGAGAAAACTTTAATGGGCGTATTCACACAGTCTTTGGGAGAAAACAACAAATTTGCAGACTACTTGTTGAAGGTGTTTAAGCATAAAGTGAAAAGAACAAAAAGAAAGATGACGGATGGACAAGGTTAGACATTTCTTCTTCTTCGAACGCTCATATCGACCACTTGTTAACCACTCTGTGTGATTTGTATGTGATCTGAGCCTAAGAGCGATTGTATGTTGTGCCAGTTATGCGTCTACAAGTAGGCCAGCGCATCCGATTTCTGTGTTGCTTTTATTTACACGGGTAGCTTCCCTAGGTCCTACATCAGTAGCTCTTACGACATTCCTTGTAGGTTGTAGTTGGACTATTCTTTGCTTCCCTTGCGGGAGCCCCTGCACAACACAGGTGGGTTAGACATTTAAAGCATCTGCTCTTTCTAGATTGTGATTCATTTTAAATATAGATAGTTATTGGGGCAAAGTGAGAAAGTTTAGAAAATGTTTTTCTTTAAAAAAAATTAACTAAGAAATATGAAAGTGAAACTTTAGCATGTAAAGATGTGAAGACGTAAAGTATAATATGATCTCTGTGGCGTAGAGGGGTCTCTGGGGGTCTTCGCAATGTTTCTCTGGCACCCAATTAAGGCTGCTTCAAGTAGGGTTGCCATACATCCTCATTTTTGTGGACATGTCCTCATTTTCACGAGTAAATCTGAGCGTGTGCAAACAATTTTGGAAATTCTTAGATTTGTCCGCAATTTTTAGAAGCCAAGACAAAATTAACACTCTGTCAGTGACATCATGTGATATCCAGATGGTAACTGCGTAAAAATCAGAAGGAGACTGGATGTGAAACCAGTTATGCAATTCATAAAAGAACAACAGATTAAATGGTTTGGACACCTGACAAGAATGCCCTGGTATCGCAGAGAGCCACACAGAAAAAGTATAATGAGTACAAGGCAAGAGGAAGACCACGCAAAGATGGAGCGACGGCATCAAGAACAGCCTTACGAACATGAATATCAGCTTACAAAGTGCCTTAAAAAGCACACACAAGATCACTACGTTTCACCCCCAACACTTCTATAAAGAAGTAAATGGTGGAAGAGAAGAAGGACTGCGTAAAAATTGGTTTTCTAACTTAGCACTCGAAGCATAATCTTCAATCTTTAGAAAACTACTAAGATTCGTAATATCCATCTCCGTAACACATTACATACATTTAAATCATTTAAAAAATGCCATTCAATAACCATTATCCACTAAGTTGCAACCATTACGATAATTAAAATATCATCATTACTACAGAATCAGAAGAGGGCTCGGAGGATGAATCGAGTGATGACTCTGATTGGGAGGAGAGTGATGAAGAGTCAGAATCTGAGATTGGAGGTTATGATCTAGACATATGTCCTCCTGGCTGTGATCAGGTAAGAGGTTTCATTTAATAATTTTAATAATAAGTTTAATAATTGTTTAGAACAAAAGAGAAAAGTATTGAATGCTGCATTTCTTCTTCTCTTTACTTCTTTTTATTCACCTTCTACTTCTTTTCCTCATCTTCCTTCTTTTTGTCTTCCTCCACTTTCTTCTTTACTTTTTTTATCTTCTTCTTCTTTCTTCGTCTTCTTCTCCTTTTTTCATTTTTTATTCAGCTTCTTCTTCCATTTTCGTTTTCTTCTGTTTCTTCTCCTTCCCCTCTTAATATTCTTCTGCATCATTTTCTTCATCTGCTTCTTTGTTGTTTTTTTATTATAATTCTCCTCTTTGCTCTGATATTTTCTTTTTCTTCTCTTTTTCCTCTTCTAGATCTTTTTTATCTTGTTCTTCTTTTTATTCTTCCTTGTTTTTCTTAGTTTTCATCTCCCCATCTTCTTCTTCAATAATTGACATTCACATTTAACAGTATCAACAGCAGATCACTTACACCGTAGTTTCAGTAACAACTATATGATTGTTTATTACTGGTGAGACTAGAAAACATAGAATTAATATAAATTAACATAAAAGATTTTTACACATTTTTACCATCTTAAAAATGACATCAGGGTTCCATACATGGTCCCATGTAGGTCTCATACATGGTCCCATAAGGGTCCCATACAGGATCACATACATGGTCCCATACCAGGTCCCATATATGATTTAATTCAGGGACTGTCCATTAGATCTTCTTGTGAAAGAAAGAGAACAGGCAACACATGGTTATTCATCAAAGTACAATGATGATAGTTAGATCAATCAATCAATCAATCAGTCAATCGATAAAGGCTAGAAAGTTGACTGTTTCAACAAATGAAACCCATATATTTACGATTGAATTCAGCATCTGCTGCTGTACAATACTGACTCTTTTTGACAACTGAGAAACTGTTGAACAGAAAACTTGATTTACATACAACCTGTTGTATTTTTGACAGATGTAAAATGAACACTCCAAGCACTTCAGTCCAGAAAATTGCCAGGTGGACAGATCCTACTGTCTAAACTGTACTATCAGTGCAAGGTTGTTTAGCAGTGGACACCGTCTCACTATCGAATACCAGGAAATGGAACTGTAGACCAACTGACCAAGGAAGGTGCTGCAGGAGAGCAATTAGATGTGCCAGTTATCTACCACTTAAAGATACGGATGATTGACTCAGTTTTTTTTTTTTTTTTCATCCGCTTTAACTAGACGAAGTTTCATCTCTGAAACTGATTTTTGCGTGAAAATCTGTTTTTCCAATTTCATACAATGGCAGCAGCGTGCACATTGTAAATTACTTTACACTGGCAGCCATGTGCCTCAATGTACTGTAATTAGTATTCCTCGCCATACAGGCAGATTTTCTCCGACTTCAGAGGTACTCATGTTGTCGTCCTGAGTAAGACCAGGGGACTCGACAGTAGGTTCGAACCCGAGCTATGAGGCGTCTCACAGCCAGCAGGCCGAGCTACTATCAACTACTCTAGGCAGTCCCCCATGATTGACTCAGTGAGATCGCCCGAGTGGTTACCGGGTTCGAAATTTGGGGTGTAAAGAATATAACCACTGATACCTGCCATGCATGTCATAAGAGGCGACTAAGGAGGTTTGCCTGAAATTGTATGCATGTGTCCTAAACATGTACATGTCTATGCGTTTAAGGGCCTACCAAACCAATGTGCAACGTATACATGTTCTTGGCAAAGATCAAACATATCACAAAGAGTGATTAAAATTGGTCGTAAAGAACAAACGCAAAGAAGAAGAAGAAAGAAGACTCAATGAGAAAGACACCAATACTAACACAGGATGACTACCAAAATATGAGTATATTAGAACAAGTTGTCATTCTGCACCTCAGAACGTGACTCTCTCTCGCGATCGTTCCTTTTGGCCATTTTGATCATTCTATTGTGATATATAAACAGCCTTTGCCAAGAACGATTTTTACGTACATCATTCAGCACTGTTTGGAGCTCTGGAGCTTATTTTTTGGCGACATGTCTGGTTTCAGCTAGCGTTTACTGGGTTTGCTCTCCGTCAGCCTTTGGCTGTCCCCAGCTGACTTGCAAGGCAGCAGGTTAGAACATGACTCAATAGACTCCACAGCCGAATAAAAATATTCAAGATTGGCAATTCAGCCATGTGTATACACTGAAATGTGAAACACGTAATTACAAAGTACTGTTTCGCCAATCAAATAGTTTTACTGCAGTCTCATCTATATTGTGATTACATTGAAATGCAGAACACATACTTCAAGACTGTCCTGAATATGATATACTGAGGCAAACTTACTGGCTAGTGAAACAATAATGAAAAGAAAACTACACAGGCTTCTTTGTGAGCTACAAAAAAAGTGATATTACTTTATGAGACAACATTAAATACATAAACAATATTTTAAGTGAAGTTTATAACCTCCAGAGGCTTACATAGATCTACTGCCCTGGGCAGTTTGCGAATGAGATGGACAAGCTTGCATCAACAGCATCGATTGTTGGGGAATTGAAAATGGATGAGGGGGATGTTCATCGGTCTCTTTGCGACTACCTGTTGAATGAAGATACTAAAATAGATATTGAATTGATCCAGCGATTTAAGCAGTTTGTAGTTATTCGTTGTACAAGTAGAACTGGATGCCTGAGGGACAGAGTGAGGAGTGTGGTTAACTAGCTAGTCACGGGAACCATCAGTATAAGTAAAGAAATAAAGGAACCTTTCATACCTCGTGGCATATAGGTCAATACAGTGTTAGGCCTGTATTTTCATTGACCGTCGGCACACGATGGGTGATGTGGTCAGCATCACGCGGCCGCCTTTACTTTCCCAGAGCATGTCTGGTACCCAGTTGAGGCTGGGTCGACCTGAGAGCCGTTGCGGTCGGGAAAATTCCACGCGCATTGCGGAGCTGAACCCAGACCACCAGCCTTGAGAAGCGAGTTCACTAACAACTACGCTACAGCGGCTCTCTAACCATCAGTATGCACACTCTTTAACATCTGTTGGGGAAGAATGAGCATCTATGAGTCTGCCAGGAGTCAATGACATCAGTTTAGTAACTGATTCAACGTCAATTAATTTTAGTGTCCTCATCCAATAGTAGGTCACCAAGAGACCAAAGAACATCCCCCTTATCCATCATAAACTCCCCAACAATCAATGCTTTCGATGCAAGCATGTCCACTCTTTCATTGCCATGAACTCATGCATGACTAGGAGAAAAGATTCATGTGAGTCTTTGGAAATTGAATACCTCTATAGACGATATCCACTCACACCGCACCCTGCCATTCTAGATCTTCTGAAGCACAAAAACATTTTCGTATTTATTATTAAAAATTTTTTTTTTTAAACTATATATTTATTAACTTGTCAGACAGTGTACACGACACTGGGCAACAACCTGGTAGCAGTGTGACACAAAAGAAGAAGAAGACAGTGTACAAAGATGTATTATTTTAATATTCCATTTTTGAAATCTATTAGAAACTATACGATGACACTTGCTTGTTAAGAGAGAAGAGATTAGACATAGAGGAAGCATTGGCTGATGAGAAAAAGACTAATGATGGACAAAAGAAAGACCTGGAAAACTTGCACAAGAAAGCCAAGATAATTGATACCCAATTGAAAGCAGCTGAAGATGAACTAGAAGATTTTCAGGTTAGTATGTTTGTGTTTAATCCCTCATCTTCTTCTTTGTGCGGTTTTGTATGCTCGTCTAAACCATGAGATTGGTTGCCTCTATAAAACTGCATGTCAGTTGGAGTTCCTTGAGAGTTCCCCATAGCTTGCTATGTAAGGATCCCTCATCTAACTTGTCAAATTTAAAGGGTTTTAAAGTCGAAGGATTGACTTCATTGCACCTGGTTTTACCCCATATGGCTAGGTCCCTCTCCACAGAAATGGCATGCCACCTGCCGAGAGTATTGCACAACTCCGTAGCTCCAGCAACAATCCTAGGGGTCTCTGGAAAAAATTGCACTCGTGAACAGTACATCGTGGTTTGGATTCGAACCCACGACCTTCGATTCACAATTTTAAAACCATGTTTCATCTCCCTTCTCTTCACTGAAATGACGATGAAAATTGTGGCATATCCTTTACAGGACTTGGCCATCAACCAGAGTAAACGAGTTGTTGATTTTTCTAGGCACCACAAATACGTTCAGTAGTTTGCCATTGCTTTCTGAATGGTGAGGTCTTTTTTAGGTTCGTAAAAGTCCACGGGAACTAATTTGCTTTCAAACTTGCCCACCATAGAGTTTGAACAGGTACACTTGGGTTGTGATCGAGCTCAGTACTGCTTAAGCTTAAGACGCCCACAAGACTAATAACACTAACAACACTTATTCCCAAATCCAAAGAGAATCAACTTTTAAAACTTCTATCTTCAGTTTTCAGATTTAGAATATCTTCATTGAAGTCCATACATGTCCCATAAGTGCTCTGATCTCCTTCGCAATATCTCTAACAGCGTTCAGTGACCGACTGTACTAGTTCGATTTTGATTGATGATCCTACTCATATACCTGTTGTGCTGTTCTTTTCTGGTCACTCTAATCTTCAATCCCAGCTCTTACACTCTAGCAGTTGACATGGATTGGTTTAAATGAAAATCCTCTTTGCTACCACACTCTATAAGGACACTCAGAATGTCAGCTCTGTCCATTGGCTGGCCCTCTGATATGGTAGCAGAGTCAGCCAGCCTGTCTGCTCTCTCATTGCCAACGACAATATTTGACTTGTATCTTACTTGGCTGAAACACTTACTTGAAAATGAAAATCGTGACATATCCCAAAGGACGTATCCGTCAACCACAGTAAACGAGTCGTTGATTTTCTAAGCACTACTTATATGTTCAGTAGTTTGCTATTGCTTTCTGAATGGTGAGGTCTATTTTTACCTTTTGTAAAAATCCCATGGAAACGAATTTGCTTCCAAACTTGCCCACCGTGGGGTTTGAACCAGGTACGCTTGGGTTTGTGATCGAGCTCACTACCGCTTGAGCTACAGACGCTCAATTAGTATCTAAAAAAGGCTTGCTTTCCATATCATTAATGTTCCTTGTCATTAAGGTGATCCTTACTCTGATTTCAGAGGTACTTGTAATTTAGATCTAGTAAAGAATCAAGGTTTCCCTGATAATTCAACAGTGTACTGTGTGCAAACTTAATTGTTTTGTTGTTGGCCAAGCTAGGCTTGAACCCCAAAATATCTATTGCAAGTGCTCACTAGCGTAGAGTGTTATCAACTATGCTGTTGGCCACCTCAAGAGAATCCATTACAATTTTATGTCACTGTTTGCATTTTCATTTGCTAATTTGATTTGTTTATTTTTGCACCATATTTTAGCTTGAGAAGCAACAGAAGATTAATGAGCTTATTATAGTGGCTACATTGAAGTTGCATCAAATCCAGTATGTGTCCAATGATACGTTGCCACATGATTTGAGTTCAGTGTTGGTGTTTGAGTCCAGTGAAGCTGGCAGGTTGCAGCATCGAATCAAAGAGTTGGAGCATGAGAAGCTGTTACAGAAAAAACAAATGAGGTCAGCATTGAAAAATTGTCACTACTACTTATTATTTGTGTCTAATTGTCTTTCGATGCTTCAAAAGTTACAAAATGGGCCTTTTTATTCTTATTTGTTTTTATTCTAGTAATGATTCTTATTCTACTTCTTTATTCATTCTATATCAGCACTTTATAAACCACTCTTTGTGGCCTGTATGTAATTTGTGCCTTAGAGCTTGAGGTCGTTTTGCTAGTTAAGCATCTACAGACCTTAGGCCAACACATGCCTGTGTGGTGTCGGGACTGCAAGGAAGCAAAGAATAGTACCGCTGCAACCTACAATGCATGTCGTAAGAGGTGACTGATGTAGGCCCTAGGGATGCTACCCTAATAAATAAAAAGCAGTGCACAAATCGGATGTGCCGGCCTACTTGTAGGCGATAACTGGCAATGTACAATCGCTGTTAGGTTCAGATAACTTACAAATCACACAGAATGGTTGACAAGTGGTCGATATGGAGCATTCGAAGAAGAAGAAGGCCAACACATTCTTTTTCTGCATGATTTTTATTCAGATTCGACTCCCTAAGTCGAGGACCCAAAAAAAATAAGATGATCTATAGGAGTCTATCTCACTGGACATGCCAGAGCCCTGTTAGCCTTGGACCTCACGGTCAAATTTCCTAGTCTCCACCACTGTGGGGAAAGGGGGTGGTTGGCTTATGTGTTTCGAGGTCATCAACAGGATAATAACTTTCACTTTTCGCCCTTTCTAACAGAAACTAGCCAACTCCAACTATCTGCTGGATACAGAGCTAGGCGCAGCAGCACACACCTTGTAGACCAGTATAAGTTGACTATATGTCAATCAATCATGCCGTGCCTGCCGGCATAGGCGATCATGTCTCTCCACAACTCTCTTTGCTTGGTGCATGTTATCAGTTCTTACATCGATCTTTTGTCGAACCATGATGTCAAGCTATCCAACATCTTCTTCCTCTGTCTTCCACGATCTCTCCTTCCCTGAATTGTACCCGTAGTCACAAAATGCTCTAAACCTTCTCTTCACATTATATGCCAGAAGAACCTTGATTGTCTTATTCTTTTGATTATATATATATATATATATATATATATATATATATATATATATATATATATATATATATATATATATATATATATATATATATATATATATATATATGTGTGTATATGCATATGTTTATATTTATATATTTATATGTATATATATGTATATGTATATATATATATATATATATATATATATATGTATATATATAAATATAAAACAAGACAGATTCCAGTGAACCAAGAGGTTAACAAAAAGACGCTGATGCTGGATAGGATGCACCCACCTTGAGAAAATCCAAGAGGAATATAACAAGAAGAAGGACCCTTTCCAGAAACCCACAGGGAAAGTAAAAGAGAGAAAGGACTAGAAATACACAATGAAGAGATTTAGAGGCAGAGGCTTCAAATGGCACTTAGCCAGAGACTCTCTATAAAATAGAAATAAGATAAAACAATAAATATTATGAAGCTGGAAACATTATTTAGTGTTTATGTAAAATTTGTCAAAAATTCATGTTGTACACATAAAAATTGTACTTTAGATGCATTCTAATAAGTCATAATTTAGATTTTCAAACAATTTAACAAATGCTGTAACCTACCAGCTAGCCCCATTGTTAAGGCACCACAAATTTCACAGGCAGCTAAGCAACAGATGATCAACAGCATTTTTATACTTACTTTGTGTTACCAGAGCCAAACATGGACAATGAGCAAAGCGCAGTCACAAAAATAACTACATGTGAAATGCGTTGCCTGCGAAACGTTACCAACAACACCAGAAAAGACAGAGTCACCAACATCAACATAAGAAAGAAAGTTGGTACAGAACCATGCTTGAATTACATTGAGAAACAAAAGAATGAAGTGGTTTGGCCACTTAACTGATTCCGTATCGTGGAACACTCAAGTGTAACTATTTCTTATCTGCCTGGCCCACGCGTCGCTCAAAAGACGATTACTATTTTGCTGAGTTTTTGTTATTTTTTGTTCCGATTCAAGATTTATATTAACCGGAAAATACTTAGAAGTGATGTGTAAATGATAACGAATACATAGCAGCATGGCTTATGCTAGAATTCGAATTGAAACAGAGTTTATCAATCATTTTAGGATACCCTGTGACTATAAAAAAACTAGCGATTTTTATGAATGTTCATGATGCTACTTTGTGAACAGTTAATAAACCATACACTCCTCACTATTTTCTTAACGTTTGTGTATTCATAAATGGATTACATATATAAAGAGAGAAGTTAGACTAATTTATTCCACATAATGCTCATCAAGTCCCTTGAAAAGTTGGATTTTCGTTCTCACAATTTCAATTATTTAAAAAAAATACATGCTAATGTTTTTCAAGCATAGTCAACACAACATTATATTTTTGGACACAATAAATATTTTATGAAAGTACATTCATTTATCTTTAATTTGATATATAATAAGTTAAAATTGAATTCATATTTAGAAACAATATTTTAGTTTAGCAAAAGTATGTGTGCAATATTTTGGAAACTAAAAAAATAATTCCGTCCAGATAAAAAAACCAGGTAGTGAATCAGTTAATAAGAGTGCATCCAAACTCCACAGTATACAGAGTCTTCTACAACAGAACATCAGGAAAGAAGGCAAGAGGAAGACCACGAAAAAGATGGTTAGATGGCATATCAGAATCCTGTGAAAGAGCAAAAATAACAATCACCCAAGCCACCAGAACAGCGCAAGACGAAAAAAACAAACCACGACACTGGGCAACAATCCGGTAGCAGTGTGACGACAGAAGAAGAAGAAGAAACAATTTAAACAGAGATGATTTGTGTTTCTATGTCAAATATTCTTATATACACAAAATGCTGATGTGCATACACAATTTGTTTGGTCACACAGGAGTCCCAAGAAGCATGTGCAGCTTATCAAAGATCGTAGACTATTTGAATCTAAGATAAAAAACATGGAGGAGACTTGCTCCCAGATGATGATGGCTAAGTTTGGAGCTTTAGTAGATCTGGAAAAGATAGAGTCTCTGACAGTCAATAGAACCATGGAAGAGTTGAAGGAAAAGATGAGAAACACAGAAGCTGATTGTTCTACAGAACTGAAACTTTTTAATGTGAGTGTTGATGATTTATTTGGCACTGATAGCATAATGTTGGGAGAAAGATTGTGTTGAACAATGCTCTTTTAGTGTTCATGGTCCAGGTTTGCATTTTAAAATTGGTGCCATTTGTCCTATGATTTGATTTGCTTTATTGCATCTATGTTGAATTTTGCTAGTTATTCTTCCACTTGCGAAAAAAATGCTCCCTAGGTTTGTAAAGTCCTTAACTTGTTTTAATTGATGTTCATCAATGGAGAAATTGGTAGTGTTTTCTCTCTCGCAATGTTATTACTTTGGTTTGGCAATGCTTGTTTGTTTGGTTTCAATTGTAGAAAAAAGGAGAAAGTTTTGACTTTGAGACAGAGGTAATATTGACAGGGGCAGATATTTTAAAAATTTGAAGTTGAACTTTAGAATATACACCTTCTTCTTCTTTTCTCGAATCCTGTTTTGCCTCACAGTGTTAGGATAAATAAAGAGATTTCTAGCACAGGCTTTTGTGTGTGCTTCATAAATAGTGCTTTTCACCAATTCTGTTATTTATGAGGATGACCTTTTGCATGGGCTGCCTTTCGCTTTGTATCTACTGAACAGTAGTAGCATTGCTTTAGAATATGCCCCAAAGTTCAAATTCATTTCATGTAAATTTTTGTGCTCAAACTGCTTGGTTGATATACAGACCCTAAACATTGCAGCTAATATACTAAAAAACACAAAAAGTAAATGTCAGCAGATTGTATTCCTCACCGATGCACTGTCAGTATTGTAAGTACTGCCTGTCTGCCCAGCGTGTTCGTAGCGTGTTGTACTACGGGTGACAAGCTCTCTGTAAGTGCAGGTTCAATTCCGCGGGCTGGCAGAAAAGCCACAGGTTTACCAGATTCACGGTGTTCGTGGCACCGAACCGAAGGGTTACGATGTCCACAGCACTGAGCCGAAGAGCTAATAGCTCAAGTGCTTCTGGATTGGTTTAAAAAAAAAAAAAAATTGTAAGTACTAAATAGTGAAACAACCTCCAGAACTAAAGGAAACACTTAGTGAGCTGAAGGGAAGGGTGGTGCTGTAGTGGATACCATGACACTGGCATACCAAGAGTATGCCCTGCACTCAGTGACCTACACCGTAAGTACCTACTCCCATATCCAGATGTTGAAAACACTATGCTAACACACCACAACTCTGACAGACCGTAAATTCACTGCCATGGCCTCAACTTGAAAGGAAAATGCTCAGATGACTGCTGGATCGAAAAAGTAAAGCCTAAACACACTGAAATATATGCTTTTGAGAACATCGGAGCAATTATGGACATGTCTGATGTGCGATGAAGATGATCCTGAAATGAACAATTCTCTTCATTTATAAAATTCTTTCTGTTATAATTAATATTCTAGTTATACTGTTAGTTTATTTGTTTTTTTCTTTGAATCAAGAGATCCACAAACAGCAGCCTATCCTAGTGTACCAACATAGAGAAGGCTGAGACATATTTCAGGCAAGTTTTGATATGGAGGAGAAGCATCTGGCCAAGTGATTAGAGCGCAGGCTCCCATTTGGGAAACCCGGGTTCGATCTCCGGTAAAGTCAACAAGTTTTTTCTGTCTGTGGCATAAAGAAAAGTTTATAGCCTGAAAAGTTGCGAGGTGACCACTAGCCATGCAGCCATCAAATTCCACAGGCTCATCTCTCCCCTATTCTCTCTCTCTCTTTGCCTTTTTACCCCGGGTTGGGGCATAGGCCTTCAACCAACTCATGCCAAGTCTCTAGCTATCTCCTGCAGCTCCCTCCAGCTCTTCTTTATATTGTTGATCTCCGCCTCCAAATCTCGTCTCCATGTATTTCTCGGCCTCCCTTCTTTCGCTGTCCCTGCAGGTTCCAGGCAAGGACCCTTCTTGTTATATTCCCTCCGGTTTTCGCAAAGTGTGTCCTATCCAGCGCCAGCGTCTTTTTAACCTGTTCGTTCACTGGAATCTGTCTTGTTCTCTCCATAAGTTCCTCATTTGTGACCCTATCATACCATCTTATTCCCTCTATTCTGCGCAGACACCAGTTGATAAATGTTCTCCCCTATCCTACACCGACCTAAAAAGCGGTGTTACACAGAGGCAGTAAAGACATATTATTGAAAATATGTAGACAGCACATCATTTATATCGTTTGTTTTTTTGCTTGTCAGGGTGAGATTGCAAACAGAAGGGAGAAGATAACAGAGATGATACAGGACAACACAAAAAGACTCATCCAGAAAGCAATGTTGTTAACAGAACAGAACCAATACACAAATTCTTTGGATGACCGGCAAAGAAAAATGGTATAACTCAAACATTTTAGTTATTTCAGTAAAAGACGGTTCCTTTTACCAGTTAAAAATCATCATTTTGAAGACATAAAGTAAATTCTTTCTTCTTTGAATATCGACCACTTTTTAACACTCTGTGTGATTTGTATGATCTGAGCCTAAGAGCGATTGTACAATGTACCAGTTATGCGCCTACAACACATAGGCGAATTCTTTTGCAGTAAGTAAGAAAATTATATTCAAGTAGTAGCATATCCCTTGCGGAGTGACATTTTCTTCACAGCTCACCTGAAAAAACTCTCTGTCTCTAGCACGTTCTCTCACCTTCTCCAGCATCATGTTCAAGGCTTCGTTGATGTCCTGCTGCCACCTTCTTCGCCCCCTGACTCATACTCCAGGAACCATGCCTTCCATTACCGTTCTCTCCAAACCACTGTGATGTTTAATGTGGCCAAAATAAATATTTGATCTTCCAGGACATGATGTTATTTATGAGCCAATGCTCATCAATATGCAGGTCTAGTAGGATGTCTTTGTTTTTAAAATTATATTAGAAATACAAAATATGAACAAAATGGCAACTAAGCAAATGTCTAAAAAATAAAACTAAATGGAAAAAACAGCAAACAAGAAACCTGAAAATTATAACAGGCAAAAGTTAAATGAATCACGCCAGTGTGTTGCAGTTGTTGCCAGTGTGTTCAGGGGTTGTCAGGCCTTAAAGGGGGAGCAATGAGTGTAACACTAAAACCCTACAAGGCAGCCATAAGAGGCAACTGAGGTGGGGGCCTAGGTAAGCTATTTTAGTAAATAAAAATCCACAGAAATTTGGGATGTGCTGGTCTACTTGTGGGCGAAAACAGGGACAACGACAATTGCTTTTAGGCTTGGATCACATACAAATCACTAAGAGTGGTTAACAAGTGGTTGATATGGATGTTTCTAGAAGAAGAAATGAATCTATTTAAATAGGAAACGGGAATACTCTGAACATTCCGTACTGTGACACATAGTGTCCCCATCTTAATCACATATTCCTGAAAACTTGTTGAATATGTGGTATCCAAGTTGTGACCACCACTGCTGACTCTGAAGATTGTCAATTGTTCTCTGTAAAGATAAATGGAATGATTGTTTGTGTTCTATGTCCCTATTAAATTTTATGTATATTCTCTTTCCACCTTTTACTTTTTATAGAAGTGTGGGTGGGGAAATGTAGTGATTTTTGTGTGTTGTTCTAATGACCTTGTAAGCTGTTATTTATATTTTAATGTTTTTGGGTGCAGTCGTTCGATTTTTTTCGTGGTCTTCCTCTTATTACGTTATACTTTTTCTGTAGCTTTCTGTGGTGATGATACTAGGCATTTCTTGTCAGGTGTCCAAACCATTTAATCTGTTGTTCTTTTTATGAATTGCATGACTGGTTTGCAGTCTTCTCTGATGTATTCGTTTCTAATTTTGTCTCTTATTGTCACTCCCAGCTTTTTTAAGACAACCTCATCTCCATCATTATGATTGTCCACTCATTATCTGCTGTTATTAGCCATGATTGACACTGGTAAAATAGCGTTGGCCAGAAAATCATTCTGATTTTTTTTAAATTTTTTAAAAGGTATCTCTTTATGTGACAACATTGATATTAACTGCCCAGTACCTGGTTAACTTTTGTGCATCGATTGTGATTTCTTATCCGTATATGCTCTGACAAATTCATGGCCTCTTCATAGTACTTGTATCAAAGTTAGTAATAATTTTTTACCAACATCTACATGATGTGTAAATGTTGAGGCCTATGTTGGCCACTCATTTCAGTGGCACAGCCATTTGGAACTCATCAGGTTGCGACCATCATCCACCATGTCCTCTGATGTCGAGTAAGTTTCCCAGTAAAATAGTTCTATAGTTCAACTTAAACAATGACTTCGGTTAAAATGGCAAATGTCAATGTATAGTTTTGTGCGACGCTAATATTTTTATGCCAAAGAATAGGAAGTCTATTCACTTAGGATCTTTGCCAGTGCTGAAGATCGATATCTGTGTTGAGTTTTGCTTAGTGTTTATCATTGGCTTATGGTGATGATTTAGTAAACCAACAAAGAACCGGTGACATTAGTTGCAACCCCGATACATGCTGAGGAGGACAACAGTATAGATAAATAGCTATGAAGCCAATCCACAGCATTCTCTATCCCCTTGCTTGAAATACATCACAATTGCATTAATAACAGTCTCGCAGACTGTATGTTGTAATCAGCTTAGGGGCGAACCATTTAATTTGTTGTTTCTTGATGAAGTCTAATATTGATGTTGTACCCACTTTGTTTCCTGTTCTTCATTTCTAAACCGGTTTTTCTTGTTACTTCCAGCATTCATGAGACACTTCATCTCTTGGACTAGTTTTCTTCAATCATTTGATGTCAGCATCCAGGTTTGGAATTGATAGTATAATGAGGGGAGAAAATGTTTGATTTAATGACCCGCTTGTGTTTTGCCAGGGTCTGAAGGGAAGCAAAGAATTGAAACACTGCTGCAATGAAATGCATTTCATAAGAGGTGACTGATGTAGGAACTAGGAAGCACCTAGTAAATAAAAAGCATCACGGAAATCAGATGTACTGGCCTACTTAGGACAAACTGGAAATGTACAATCACTCTTAGACTCAGATCACATAGAAATCACACAGAGGGGTTTAAACAAGTGTTCAGTATGGAGGTTCAAGAAGAACAAGATTTAATGATAGTTAAAAATAGAAACCTGCAACTTAATATATATTAACATATTGAATATCACCAGGGAGCAGATTTCAAGGGTCAAAAAAAAACAGATTTAAAAAAAGCAGCGACTATACAACTGGTTCAGCTACAGGCACAAGAGGTTGATGCATTGAAAGAAGAAATCGATTATTGTCACAAAAGCGGCATATTTTGCCTCCACAAGCTTCCATTACCTCAGAGTTTATCCAGCATGCACCCTCAAATACTTTAAACATTGGAAAAATTATCTGATTTCAAAGTGTATATGTGTATCATTGTTTATGTTAAATAAAGCAAGGCTGTTTCTATCCGCATTGTTGAGGCTTGCTGGGTGATGGAAATGTTGCAGGGCGAAATGATCGATTGGGTAGAAAAACAACTAGAAGATTTGATTTGCAGATGATATTGCCTTTAAGTGAAAACCAAGATATGCAAAGAAAAACAACTTGTCAGAGGAATTGGATGGTTGCCAGATAGACGATGGAGAAACTGGGGCCCTATGTAACGATAACGGTACAGAGGAATTATTATTATATTGTATCATGTTTGGATAGTTCAAATAAAAATAGCTGATATCATTTGGGGACACTAAATTTTGATGTGGTAGTTAATGACCGATTAAGAATAGGTTAAGTTTGGACATACCAGACAGTAATGTCTCGTGGTAAAGATATACTAATCAACTTCTCATTCCTCCTCAACAAATCCAGCAGTGTCCAATGGTCAGCACCCGGTTTGATGCTGAGTAATCAATCCTTTTCCATATTGGGTATGTTGTTCTTTCTGAGCTGTATCAGTGTGGAAACCCATCTCTCTCAATGTGGCTGCATGAGATTTAAAACCCCTGCAACTCCATGATTTAGAAAGATTCTCTCAATGCATTATTAATGACTCGTCCATTAGCCCTCTGATATCAGTACATGCCAGCTATTCATCACTCACTTTGTATGTATATTTATTTTCAATGCATGAAATGTTACTGTGTTTGTACTTTGTTAACTTTATTTAATCTTGTTTTGTATTTGTTCAACTATTTAATCTTGTTTTGTACTTTGTTCAACTTTATTTAATCTTGTTTTTGTCTGTTCAACTTTATTTAATCTTGTTTTTGTACTTTGTTCAACTTTATTTAATCTTGTTTTTGTACTTTGTTCAACTTTATTTAATCTTGTTTTGTATTTTGTAAAACTTTTTATTTAATCTTGTTTTTATTTGTTCAACTTTATATAATCTGTTTTGTACTTTGTAAAACTTTATTTAATCTTGTTTTTGTACTTTGTAAAACTTTATTTAATTTTTTTTACTTGTTCACTTATTTAATCTTGTTTTTGTACTTTTTTCAATTTTTATTTAATCTTGTTTTGATTTGTAAAATTTTATTTAATCTTGTTTTGTATTTTAAAACTTTATTTAATCTTGTTTTTGTACTTTGTAAAACTATATAATTTTTTTTTGTATTTTGTAAACTATATATAATTTGTTTTGTACTTTATAAAACTTTATTTAATCTTGTTTTTGTACTTTGTAAAACTTTATTTAATCTTGTTTTTACTTATAAATTTTTATTTAATCTTGTTTTTGTACTTTGTAAAACTTATTTAATCTTTTTTTATTTTAAAACTTTAATAATCTTGTTTTGTACTTTATAAAACTTTATTAATCTTGTTTTTGTACTTTGTAAAACTTTATATAATCTTGTTTTTGTACTTTATAAAATTTTATTTAATCTTTTTTTTGTATTTTGAAAAACTTTATTTAATCTTGTTTTTGTACTATTAAAACTATTTTACTTTACAGTTTTTCCTTTTACATTTTTTACTGCAGTTTTGTATTCATATTTGTTCCTGTGTTTTGCTTTAATTGTGTATAACCTATCTTTTTAAATTTCCCAATCGTAGTATGGAAAATTCTACAGAACAGCTTCATGTGACTGCACTAGCCATGCAATCCTCATGCCTCGCCCCCTTTTCCTACATGCCTAAAGTGGTACTAAGACAGAACAGAGAAATTTTTATTTGAGATTATATGTCTGCCTGGCATAATGTTATATGATTTTTGTACTACTTTTGCTTTGTATTTGATTTATTTCTGTAGAATAAGGCGTCTTTTAGGTGTTAGTGACTGGTCATTCGTTGTCTGAGTACGGATCCGCTGTGGACAGTTTGTTGCAAATTGTTTGTGGGATTTTAACAAAGGCAATGGACAATTCAGAAAGCAATGGCAAACTACTGAACAAAATTTGCCTAGAAAATTCCAAACAGCGTTAAATGGTTGTTTCAAAGCCCTTAAAGGATATGACTTAGCTTTTGTAACATTTTCAATTTAGCGTTATCATTTATATTGGAAGATTATGTGGTCTTTATTTTTACTTTCTCATTGCAGAATGTCCGTTTAACTGCAGAATGATACAACAGCTTAAGCTAGATTAAAAAAAGGTAAATAATTTTAGATTAGTAGTTTTGTTGTTACAACGTATCTATGTGATTTTCCCCAAGAATGTATGTTGCGCCTCCTTAAGTCTCTGTGGTTGGACAGGCACATCTTATTTTCCCCAAAATGAAAGCATGTTCAACAGGACAAACTTATACCATCACTAAGATTTTACAGACAGAAAACCCACTTAAAGCACGTACAAACAAAGTATATATTTTTACAAATAGAAACATGACAATAAACAAATTTACCAAAAGGCCTTTATCAACCGAACAACAGGGTATGATTATAGAGAACACTTAAAATGGACGATATGGAAAATGCAATGTATCTAATGAAACCGTGATATAAGAGACAGGTTTAGAAATAGGACATCAGGAAAGGGCTATTAATACTGAACTTCATCAAGACAAAAATTAAATGGTTCTGTTTAAACAGTTACCAACACGGTTTTGTCTCAAGGGTTTTTATAACAGTTGATATAAGAAAAGGTCGACTATGAAAGGGGGACCATAAAAATAAGAAACAGTGAAGACCTATGAAAGATACAAAGAGCCTGTTCTAAAATCTCTTTTATTCTGACTGGGAGAAAATGATTTGAGAAAGAAGACAAAAGTTTGTTGAATGTAACAATGGAGATTTTCACCTGTTAGGAAAAGTTTGCAGCATCAATATTATAAGAAGAGAGGATCTATATTTTCATTCTGGGCAGATGCGCTATCGGGCCCGGAGGGAGTGCCACGTTCGCAGCCCTGAAAGAAAATAGAAAACCTGCGCCTTGTGGGTTTTGGCTGGGGACAGCAAAAGGCTTGGGGGCAAACCAGTAAACGGGGTGAAATCAAACCCCTTGCCCTCACTCTTGCTCAATATTTTGCAACTTTTTTCCTATATGGCTCAAAAGAGAATACCCTGTATGTTTCAATTCTTTTATCTCCTTTGTTCTTCCATATTGGGACTATTAGCTCTCTGCCAGTCATCTGAGCTTCAGCCTCCCAGGTATGTAAAATTCCTGGTCAGCCATGTTATTGCTGTTGTCACAGTAAGTAACATTTCTGTTGTTAACCATCTATCTCTGCTGCCTTCCTTCTTTTTGCTTTGATTTAGTGCCTTCAACTCGGATTCTAAAATGTTCAATTGTTGATATTTTCCCTGTTTTATTTGAAATGTTTCTGACCTTGTTTCGCAGTTTAACAGTTCCCTTAAAATATTCTTTCCATCTGTCTTTAATATCTTGCTGTTGGTAAGAGGTTTCCTAGACTTGTTATTTATAATGGTGACTGGATTGAATTGTTCTTCTCTAAGCCTCATTGCCTTGATGCTTCTGTAAAATTTTCTTGGTGCCTTAGTGCATAGTTCCACTAAATGTTCTCCATACTTTGCCCAAGATTCTGATGACTTTACTTTATTTTTACTATTCATTCTTGCTATTCTGTATTTGGTGTAGTCTTCATCTAATTTTGACTTTGCCACCTGTGAAAACACTGTTTCTTTTCTTGTATAGACCTTTTAACTTCTTTATTCCACCATGCTGTGTGCTTTCTGTGCTTATTTAACTTTTTAAGTCCACAATTTTCTTTTACTATATCCATGATATTTGTTTTGAAGATTTGCCATTCTAATTTATGTTGCTTACCCTCTAGGGTGTTAAAATGATGTAACTGCTCCTTCAATTTGATTCCCAGTTTCATTATTATTTAGCTTTTCAATATCTATTATTTCAATTTGTTGAGTTGTACTCCTGTCTTGTTTTCTAATTGGTTTTTTTAGAAATAGTACCACTGGTCTATGATCAGAGTCTAATATTGCATTTGGGATGGCTGTAGGTTGTTGTATTCTCCATCTTTCACTCTTTTTGCTAGTATAAAGTCGATCTGTGATGCTTGATTAATATTATTCCATTTATACCAGGTTAATATCTGGCTCCTGCTATGTTGGTAAAATGTATTGGTGATAAATAGATCATGTTCTGCACATATATTAAGCAGGTGTTCCCGTTGCTGTTGCATTTCGTTGTTGTGTCGCTGAATGTCCTAGATGTGTCTCCCATGGTGCTCTTCGCTCGCCGATTCTTCTGTTAAAATCTCCCATAATATATGCTGTCAGTGTTGTTGACTTCACTAATGTTTTCACTAATTCTGAAAAATTTGGTTCTTTCTTCTTCCTATATGAGTCATTGCATAAATCTGTATGTAAGTTACTTTCTTACCCCGCTGTTCTGATACGGATACTTTCTGATGTATACTCTATTTCTAATATAAATTTTGCTGCAGTAGGGGCAATAATGAACCCGACTCCATGTTTGTTGTTTTTGCCTGTTTTGTTCCCCGCCATGTAAATATGAAATCTTTATGTATTTTCTTAATACTCCCTGCCTTTTCTTCAGTGTCGCTACTCCCATGATTGTGATTTTATGTTGGATCATATATTCTATTTTTTCTGTGGTTTTATCTCCTAATCCACTAATATTCCACTGCTATCTTAAACTCTGTGTTTACGATTGCGTGTTCTGTGTTGCTGCTACTTCCCCCCGCTTTGTTATTGTCTGTTTGCTTTGAACGCCGTTGTTACCGCATTTCTTCCTAAGTATTCCCCACAATTCCTGAGTAATGGGGGTTTTAACAAACAAATCCTTACCGGTTTGCTAACCTGTCAGATTCATCCTTGTTTGAACACTTGAGTTAAGGAAAACACACTAATAAAACATTCCAAAGCACTTCTAGTGCTAATGAATACTGCTACACCGGCCATTACTATTCAAACCTCATATTTCTCATGACAATATTTAAAAAAAAAGTCTAAAGAGTAAAACCAGCAAATGAAGTCTAAAGAGTAAAACCAGTAAATGAAGTCAAAGAGTAAACCAGCAAATGAAGTCTAAAGAGTAAAACCAGAAATGAAATCTAAAGAGTAAACCGGGAAATTAAGTCTAAAGAGAAACCAGTAAATGAAGTCTAAAGAGTAAACCAGTAAATGAAGTCAAAGAGTAAAACCAGTAAATGAAGTCCAAAGAGTAAAAACCAGTTTAAATGAAGTCTAAGAGTAAAACCAGCAAATGGAAGTCTAAAGAGTAAAAGTAAAATGAAGTCTAAAAGTAAAAACCAGTAAATGAAGTCTTAAAGAGGGAAAACCAAAGTAAATGAAGTCTAAAGGGGAAAACCAGTAAATGAAGTCTAAAGAGTAAAACCAGAAATGAAGTCTAAAGAGTAAAACCAGTAAATGAAGTCTAAAGAGTAAAACCAGCAAATGAAGTCTAAAGAGTAAAACCAGTAAATGAAGTCTAAAGAGTAAAACCAGTAAATGAAGTCTTAAAGAGTAAAACCAGTAAATGAAGTCTAAAGAGTAAAACCAGTAAAATGAAGTTCTAAAGAGTAAAACCAGTAAATGAAGTTCCAAAGAGTAAAACCAGCAATGAAAACCAAAAGTGAAAACAAGATCCGCCTTTCCCTCCTTTTTCATCCGGGCTTGCAACCGGCATTGCGGAGTTCCTGGGCGAAGATCTGTGGACAAGGACTAAAATTGCGGTGCCAACAGATACATGTTCCAGGGGCGGGACATCGCTTATTTAAATATTCATACCAAATAGTAAATCTTACTGTGACCGATATAATTGTTCATGATTTCAACTAATAATCAAATTCTGTTTTGATTATATATATATATATTCAATACCAAAGTGTTCAAATATTAGTAGTACATGCAAAGTAATTAGTACAGAAATTATTGGCAGCATGCTTTTGCAATTCCTATAAATATATTGAAAGATTTGATTCAACCAAATGCGACCTGTCAACACTGTCTGAACAAGTGTCCAACGGACCTGTTTAACAACTGGGCCAGGTGTACAAATGCTATTTGTGACACTATCCCTGATTGACATGGTCAATTATTTTGTATGATCTGATAACTAACTTGTTAAATATAAATATTTCATACAATTAGCAAATTTGAAACTTTTAATCAGAACATGATGTAAAATAGATAGCTTTGATGTAGATAAAACCAGAAAATGTGGCTAATTTGGAATGAAATGCTTTACAGTAAAGGAACTTGGAGTTACTTTAATAGACACTTTTTGCAAACTATACGGGAGTTAAACAGAATTAGTTAACATATATATGCACCCGCATTGGCACGGCAACATCCAGATTGGTAATAGCTGCAAAGCTAAATAACTATCGGACAAACTATTGTGACTTAAATTTACTAACCGAGTGGCGATAGCAAAGTTGAAAATTTACTAACCAGTGGCGATAGAGTTGGAAATTTATAACCAAGGGCATAGCAAATTTGAGAACACCTTGTGCTACTGACCAAGTTTGAGAAATTTCAGGACTTAGGTCAGCTTGGGAAAAATAATGGTATGCACACAGTACAGGAGACCGTGATCTTCAACTTATCTACAGGCCGATAGCAGATAACTAACGAGGTAAACTTAAACTTACGTAATGCAAACTAAACTAATTACCTAACAAAAATAAAATAACAACCTAACCAAAAATAAACTAACTACTAACGCAAAACCAAAACTAATTAAAAAACTAATTAATTAACGGCAAAAAAATTAATTACCTAACCAAAACTAAACTGATAAAAATAAAACTAATTACCTAACCCAAGCTAAACTAATTATTTATCACAATAACCCGAAACTAATTATCTAATGCAAGCTAAAATAATTATCAAAAGCAAGGAAACTCAATAACGCCAAATTAAACTAATTATCTAACGCAAACTAATCTAATTACATAAACAAAACTAAACTACCCACCAACGCAAAACTAAACCATCCACCCAACGCAAACTAAAAATACCCACCTAACGAAACGAAACTAATTACCTAACGCAAACTAAACTAATTATAGAAAGGCAAACTAAACTACCTTCCTAATGCAAACTAAACTAATTATCTAACGCAACTAAAAATTTAAATACCCAACACATACTAAACTAATTACCTAACGCAAACTAAATTAAATTAAATTACCTAACACAAGCTAAACTACCTACATAATGTATGCTAAACTAATTATCTAATGCAAACTAAACTAATTATCTAATGCAGACTAAATTAACTACCTAACGAATGCTAAATTAATTACCTAATGCAAACTAAACTAATAAAAAAACAATTATTCTAACGCAAAATAAACCAACACCTAATGCAAGCTAAACTACCTACCTAACGCACAATAAACTAATTATCTAATGCAAGCTAAACTAATTACAAGTTTGTTATTTGCGCTTTGATTGTCTCCAATCAAACAAAGGCAGCAGTAGTTCCCTCTACGAGCGAAAAGGAAATGGTTTCACCTCTGCTGGGTTTTCAGTTTTTCTGCACAGATCGTGTCATCTAAGAAACCTACTGATTTAATTAGCCATTCATGGTTTCACCATGAGACAGTGTGAACTTAGACATGCATGGCTTAATCTTTGAGACAAGCATATGACTACTAGCAGGATCAACCAGATAGCTGTCATGGACGTGACTGGACCAACAATGTTAGGGTAGGGAGACACGCTTCTGCAGAGCTTAATCCTGACGACCTCCGGAAGGCGAACATGCAAAATTGTGCTGAAACAATCGAGCACGCTTCTCACCTGCTTTGTTGGGCAAGACTGGCGCGTCAACAGGCAAGAACACCGGCATTTCACCCACACCATAAGCTCAGAGAGCTGGGCCTTCGTCAAGACCAACGCTGCTTTAAAATTTTAGACTGACTGCCTCATGTCACGACTGGCGCACTTCGGAGAGCACGGACACACACATGCACTTGCTGCAGGAGCAGTCTTAATAGCAGACGCCATCTTGTCCCTTAGTCGCTAGCCAAATGATATAGCTATGATCAGTCAAGACGCAGAACATGGTTAACATCCTGCTCCACTAATTTACAACACCAAACAAGATTAGACAGTATGCAGCCACCAATGCCTGGCAAGAAAATGAAGCTGCCAATTACTAAACAAGAATGAAAGAGCTGCACATACCACCAAAACAGGAAGAGACAGCCTGGAGTGGCTACCACCAAAGACGGGACAGAATGGAATGTTAATGGCGAGCAAGACTGTCTGGCAGGCACTAACGGCCGAGGGCTAACTGTGTGCATGCACTGCTAAATGCTAACTGCCAGCCGGCTCCACTGCAGCTTTTGGGCAGCCCGCGGCTAACAACAAACAGACTTACTGCAGCATGGGTAAACTAGGCTAACACAGGCCTGTAAGGGCGCCAACAGAAACGGGGCTGATTAGCCCTACGCCGCTTAACGGCAAACAAGTCGCTAACGACAAAGAAAATTAACAGACAGCCCGCGGTCGCTAACACCGGTCGTAAAGTTCGCACAGCCTGCAGCCACCAACATCAAACAGGGCCATCTGTCAGTGGTCACTAATATCAAACAGGGCTAAAAGCCTGTAGCTGCAACGCCCAAACATAGCTATATGCCTGCAGCTACTAATGCAGAACAATACAACATCCTGCATCCGCTTAACACCAAACAAGATTGATGCAAGTGACGCAGCCACTGTTGCCTAAGAAGACGAGAAAGCCTGAAGGCAATTACTAAACAAGACGAAAGATTTCGCAGTGGCTACCACCAAACAGGAAGAGACAGCCTGAGTGGCTGCCTTTCACCAAATAAGACGGGAGGTATCGAATGCGCTAATGGCTAGCAAGACTGTCTGCAGGCACTAACGGTCAAGAGGGCTAACTGTGTGCATGCACTATTGGCAAACGGGCTAACTGCCAGCCGGCGCGAACAGCAACAGGCGCGAGGCTCGTAAGTGCTAATAAATAAACAGATTTACAGGCCTGCAAGTGTTACTGGCAACTAGGCCAACAGTACCTGCAATAATAGAACGGCTGATTGCGCCTGATGCCGCTAACGCAAATGTTTAACGGACAAGTTAGGTCTAATAGACAGCTCATGTCAACACCAAAATGTAAACTACTAGCCTGCAGCCACCAACATCAAACAGGCTATCTGCCCGTGGTCACTAACATCAAACAGCTAAAAGCCTTAGAAGGCTAACTTAAACATAGCTATATGCTGCAGCGCTAATGCAGAACATCGCTAACATCCTGCATCCGCTAACACCAACAAGCACTACAGCATGCAGCCACCACGCCTAAGAAGACTAGAGCCTGAAGTGCTACCACCAAACAAGATTTAGTATTTTGCGGCTACTACCAAACAGGAAGAGAGACAGCCTGGAGTGAAGCAACACCAAATAAGACGGGACAGGAATGAATGCGCATCGGCTAGCAAGACTGTCTGCAGGCACCAACGTCGGGAGGGCTAATCTGTGCATGCACCATTAAGTAAACGGGCTAACTGGCAACATGCCAACAACAACAGGCTTAAATGGCGCAATACAACAAACAGACCTACAGGCCTGCAAGTGTTACTGGCAACTAGGGCTGGGTCAGCCTGTAAGAAGCAATAGAAACGGGCTGACAGCCTGATGCCGCTTAACGGCAAATGTCGCTGGAACGATGTAAACAGGTTCTAACAGACAGCCCGCGGCCGCACCAACAAAACAGCCAGCCTGCAGCCACCAACATCAAACAGGGCTACCTACTGTGGTCACTAACATCAAACAGGGCCAGTAAAGCCCGTAGTTGCTAACGCCAAATATAGCTATGCCTGCAGCAGCACGCAGAACACGGCTAACATCCTGCATCCGCTAACACCCAAACAAGACTAGACAGCATGCAGCCAATAATGCCTAAGAAGACGAGGAAAGCCTAGCAAGCAATACTAAACAAGACGAAGAGCTGCAGTGGAAGTTAACAACACCAACAGGAAGAGATGGTTCGAGTGGCTACCACCAACAAGACGATGTTTGAATGGCGCTAATGAAGTAGCAAGACTGTCTGCAGGTACTAACGGTCAAGAGGGCTAACTGTGTGCATGCACTATTGGCAACGGGCTAACGCCAGCCGCTTAACAACAACAGGCGAGCCCGTGCGCACAACAAACAGTCTTACAGGCCTGCAAGCGTTACTGGCAAACTAGGCTAACAGCTGCGGGCGGGCTAACAGAAACGCTTGATAGCCTGTTTAACCGCAACAAGGTCACGAACGACAAACAGGTTCAATAGACAGCCCGCGTCGCTAACACTAAACAAACTACCAGCCTGCAGCCACCAATATCAAACAGGGAACATCGCCTGTGGTCACTAACATCAAACAGGGCTAAAAAGCTCCGTAGCCAAGCACCCAAACATATAGCTATATGCCGCAGCGCTAATGCAGAACATGATAACATCCCATCCAACACTCAAACAAGACTAGACAGCATGCAGCCACTAATGTTCAAGAAGACTAGAGTTTGAAGGCTACTACTAAATGGTGATTGCAAAGAGCCTGCAGTGGCTACCAACAAACAGGAAGAGACAGCCTGGAGTGGCTACCACCAATAAGACGGGAGCAGAATGAATGCGCCGAATGGCGAGCAAGACTGTCTGCAGGCACTAACGTCAAGAGGGCTAACCAAAGTGCACTATTGGCAACGTGGGCTAACCGCTACTACAAGCGCAATAACAACAGGCTTATAGCCCAAAAGTGCTAACAACAATGTAATTTAAGGCCTGCAAGTGTTACTGGTAACTAGGCTACTAGCCTGTAATAACAGGAAACGGGCTGGACAGCCTGATGCCGCTGTTAACGGCAACAAGTCGCTTAACGGATAAACAGGTTCAACACAGCCTGCGTCGCCACCACTAAACAAACTACCAGCCTGCAGCCACCAACATCAAACAGCTACTGCCTGTGGTCACTAACATCAAAAGAGGCTAAAGTCGTAGCGTTAACGCCAAACATAGTTATATGTCGCAAAGTAATGCAGAACATTTACTAATATCCTGTATCCGCTAACACCAAAACAAGATTAGACAGCATGCAGCCACTAATGCCTAAGAAGACTTAGAAAGCCTGAAGTTGCTACTACTTCAACAAGATTTAGTGGTTTTTGGCAGTGTGGCTACCACCAAACAGGAGTAGACAGCCTGGTACAATACCAACAAGACGGGACACAGAATGAACGCGCGAATGTACAGCAAGATCACCTGCAGGCACTAACGGTCAAGATGGCTAACTGTGCGCATGCACTATTGGCAACGGGCTAACTGCCAGCCGCTTAACAACAGTCATTGCGCTTTATAGCCTGCAAGTGCTAACAACAAACAGACTTACAGGCCTGCGCGTTACTGGCAAATCAGCCAACAGTCGCAGTGGCTAATAGAAACGGCTGACAGCCTGATGCCGCTAACGGCAAAAACAAGTCGCTAACGGACAAACAGGCTCCACAGACAGCTCGCGCCACACTAAACAAACTACTAGTCCAGCCACCAACATCAAACAGGGCTATTCTGCCTGTGGTCACTAACATCAAACAGGCTAAAGCCTAAAGGCTAACGCCAAACATAGCCATATGCCTGCAGCGAAGCAATGCAGAACACGGCTACATCCCCAAATATCCGCTAACACTAAACAAGATCTGTATAGCATGCAGCCACTAATGCCTAAGAAGACGGAAACAGCTGCTACCACCAACAGAAGACGAAGAGCCGCAGTGGCTACCAAACGTCATAAAGAGACAGCTCGGGAGTGGCGCAATACTCAAACAAGACGGGAGAGAATGAATGCCGCGAATGGCGGCAAGACTGTCTGCAGGCACTAACGGTCAAGAGGGCTAATCGCATGCACTATTGGCAACGGGTTAACTGCCAGCCGCCGCGCTAATAAATAAAACAGCTTATAGCCCGTGGGCAAGCACACAACAAACAGGGATTTACAGGCCCGTGGCAGCATTGGCAACCAGGCTAACAGCCTGTGGTGGGCTAACAGAAACGGCTGACAGCCTGATGCTTAACGGCAAACAAGTCGCTTAACGGAGCAAACAGGTCTAATAGACATGCCTGCGCCGCCAACACCAAACAAACTACCAGCTCTGCAGCTACCAACATCAACAGCATTCTGTCAGGTCACTAACATCGTAAATGAGGCGGTGGTCGAAATGCACTAAAGAAATAGGCGTCGCAGCGTTAACGGTGAACACGCCAATATCCTGCATCCGCTTAACACTAAACAAGATCAGACAGCATGGTGTTACCATCGTCTTATAGCATTAGAAAGCCTGGCTGCAATACCAAACAAGACGAAGAGCCTGCAGGGCTACCACCAACAGGAAGAGATATCGGAGGCTACTACCAAAAGAAAGATGATAGAGAAGCATCCATGGTTACCACCAGCAAGACTAGACTGTCTAGTGTGGCACACCAAACAGCACTAGACTGTCTCTCTCTCACGAACACCGCTTAAGACTATCATGGCCAGATCTCCAGTACTTATCCATGGGAAAACGATTCAGCGCAGCCTTAGTGGTTGCGTGTTTTACGCGATCTTTAGCACCATTTGGAGCTCTGATGCTTATCCTTCAAGCATGTCTGGTTTCAGCTAGCGCACTGCCCGCCTCCTGGGTCCTGTAGCTATTCAGTGTTTTTACGTGGGTACAGCCTCACACACAACCTCCTTAGTCGCTCTTACGACATGCATGGCAGGTAACAGTGGTTCCCGCCTATTCCTTTACACCCCTAATCTAGCCCCTGCACCACACGGGCGATCAGACTGCTTTCCTCTCTTCTCGCCATCGCCCTACCGCTGATTTTATCACTCTACGAGAGAAAGGTAATACCAAGAATGATGTAATGTTTCAGAATATCTAGTACCATTTGAGTGCTCTGTGCTTTATCATCCTGTGTGTCTGTTTCAAAACCAGCTATTACTGGCTCGCTTCTTCGCAGCTTTTTTTTTTTTGCTGTCCACAGCCAAACCTGCAAGGCAGAAGTTGTTATTTTCTTTGAGGGCAGTGACCCTTAGGTGACCAGCCCTCCTGGCTTATGAGCATCATCTGCCAAGCCAACCGGGTCTTTAGACTCTTGGAATGCCACACCTGGCCCCAGTTTTGAAAATGTTGCCTGTTGTCTTTGATTGTCCCCAATCAAACACAGCAGAAATCTGGTGAGCGGGAAACACCTACCACCTCTGCTGGGCTTTTCCAACTTGTTCTGGAACAGATCATGTCATCTAAGGAACCTTTGACTGATTTAATGGAGCCATTCGCGGGTTTCAAACGCGGAGACAATGTGAACTTTAGATATGAAGGGCTTAATTTTGAGACAAAAGTACGCGATCACTGGCAGATCAACCGAGGCTGTCGACGTGATCAGCCAACAATGTTCGGGAAGGAGACAGCACTCTGTGGAGCTTAACCAATGCTCTGCTAAAATGCAAATTGAAGCGGAATGATCTGAGCGCCTTACTCCCCACCATTATGCTGGCAAGATCAAGGCCGCCAGGCAAAGAACGACACTATGTTTTTACCGCCGACCCGGTGTTTATTGCGTGCAGAGACGGTCTTGCCACCGCCACTCTGACTGGCCGAGCTAAATTTTCGACCGATTGCCTTACTATCACGACTGGACAACTTCGATATATCGGACACACACACAAGACTCCACGAGCGCAGTCTTAACATCAGGACGCCACCTGTCCATTAATCGTTGTAACCCTGACGCGCTTCGGGTTACGTGAAGAAGAGGAGAGGCACGCTCAGTCATAGAGACTATGCACGACCGCTATCGACATTGGGAACGCCGCCATTACTGGCTTCCCGGTGACACTATCCATTTGTTTTCAAAACAAGGAGGTGTAGCTGACGAGCAACCCAGATATTATCTGGTTCAAGTGGCTACCACGCAACAAGACTAAACTACCGTATCCAAAGTGGCTCAGAAAACACTACTTCACCTAATGAGAACTCAGAATTAATGAATTAATTAATTTAATTAAATAATGAAGCTTTAAATTAGCTTTAACTTTTTTGTTGTATCTTTTCTGCACCAGAGCATCATGCTTGTCCTTGTAGATTTTTCTGAGCTCTCGCACCAGAGCATTATGCTACCCAGTTCTTCTCTTGAACCAGAGAGAATTGTGCTTGTCTTTGCAGATCTCTCTTGGCTGTTGATCAAGAATACAGAATACAGATGTATAAAAACACATACTTCAACAAACAGTTGATCTACACAATTAGATTTGTTGTTGAGTGAATTTATCCAAACACAATACAGTAGGTGGAATCTATCCAAATACAATGGCTGCTAGGTGGAATCTATGTCACAAATGGTTGCTAGGTGGTTACATCCAATACAATGGTTAAGCAAATGAACATATATCCCAAATACAATGCTGTAGGTGAATATATATCCAGGTATAATTCTGCTAGGTGGAATCTATCTAGATATAATGGTTATGAAGGATTCAAACTTATCAAATTCTGTTTGCACAATCCACCACACAGAATGGGATCAAACTACCCACACAGAATGATTCTAACCCACCCAATATGTAATGATTCAACCAGCCTTCTTAACCCTCAGCCATTGTAGCTGGTTCACACATTTCTTCAACTGACCTAGCCTGAGTACTGGCTTACTCATCTCCAGGTCTTTCCACTTTTCTTTCTGTCTGGCTAGTGTTCGAGATTCGCTTTCCTCATTTCTGCATCCAAGATTCATCAAAGCATGTGCCTGTCTCTGCATCTTAATGTGTCCAGCCACCCATCCCCACTGTTATTTCCTTGATATTGTTGATGCCTGCACAAGAGTGATCTAGTATTTGGTATTCTTCTGGTCCCAGTGAATCTTTCCTGAGACACCTTCCTCAAAGCCTCTTAGGCACTGTCTGTCTTGGCATTTATTTCCATGCCTATGATCCATACAGTAGGACTGAGCACATATTTGATTACATTGATTTTGGTCTGTGTCCTGTAAGATGATGATTTCCACATGTTGCCGAATGACTTTAATGCCGCACCCGCCATTCCTAATACTTGCATTATTGATTTTTTTCTTACATCCCCACCAGTTACTACATAATAATAATAAAAACTATCCGCACTGCTATACATTGGCATAGCCCGCAAGTACTTTCCACATCAGTTTATCCTGGCACCTATTTAATTCCTCCATGGAACTTAAGACTCAATATTTCTTGCCTCTATCAGCAGTTTGTTTCATAGGTCCCCTTAGGCTCACTTCTTTTCTGGAATCCCCGTATCCCACTGAATGCCTGCTCTTGATATTCGCTTGATCACTTCTCCTATGTGTCCAATATATCTCACTCTTCTTTCTTAGAACAGTTGTCACTAGTGGCTGACCAGACATATCTCACTCTCATCACTTATCCTGAATTGCTCCATTTATGTCTTGTAGCTTATTTTTGGCAGACATCTATTTTCTGCAAATGTATCACAATGGCTTTCTACATCTTTAAATATTTTCAAATCTTCGCTGGTATATGTTAGGATTGATATAAACATTTGAATTGAAAATTCGTGTAATTTAGTTTTAATACTATATAACTTGCAGTCTAGATATTTTATTTTAGACTTTGAAATATGCTGCTTTGCTAATCTGTATCATAATTTATAGCACTACATGCCAGAGCTATTTGAGGTTTCTGAGTTTTGAAGAAAGCCGGTACGGTTGGGATATGGCTTGCAGCGGTTGCAAGGTTAGTCTATCCAGATCATTGGTTGCTAGGTAATCTACCAAATGCAATGGTTGCAGGGTAAACTATCTAGTACTTTATGCTATGGTGGTCAATAATCAAAAATAGCTAGAACTGGTAATGGGCCAGTCGCTGGGACGCTGTTCCGAAAGTATTGGTGACAGATCTGATAATCTATGGACAGTGTCTTGATGTTCTAGAGGATATTCCAAACTGGAAACTGAACTGAAACTGATCTAGTAGACTAACACACAATAAACAAAGCAACTTGCACATATAGAAATGCAAACACAACAAAAGAATAATACATATGTTTGCTTTAGACACTGAGTGAATGATTGATAATTGATATGACTGATAGTGATACAATGTGACTACATGATTACAGGCTACATTCATCTTGCTGCTCAGCACTCTGCTGCCTCTTCTAGTCCAACCTGATAGGCAGCAATCTCAGCATCTCTGGTCTTGCAGGCTGGGAGACAAAGTAAAAATAAATAAAAAACTAGACTCTAAACCAATGCATAAAGGGATTCAAACCACCTATCCTGATTGAAACTAAAATTAGAAATTAACTACCCAAATAATAACTACCCAGAAATTCAACTTCAACCTCAAATTAAACCTAACCACCTAGAACAGACCGAAACTTAACTACCGAACTGAATTGAGAAACTAAATACCTAGAACTGATCAAACGCTAACTACTCTAACTGCAGAAGGACTGCATTTGATCCTGACATGTCACCCTCTAGAACCAATCAGCTGCTGCATCTTCTCTGGTAGTTCTGTATGTACTCTTCTGTAGTTCTATTCCTGCATCTGCACCAGAGCATCATGCTTGTCTATACATTCTGTGAAGCTGTGGATCAAAAATGACAAGATTTATCAGAAACACATACTGGCCAAACAGTTGAATCTATACAAAGAGATTTGTTTGGGTGAATCTATCTAGATAATGCCAAGGTGAGGAATATATTCAAATACAATGGTTGCTAGGTTGAATCTAGATATAATGGTTGCCAGTTGAGCCCATCCAGATGTAATGTTTGTTATGGTTACTCTCTATCCAGATGTAAAGGCAAGGTGTTGTTATATCCAGATGTAATACTGCAAGGTTAGTCTATAAAGAGTGCAACAATACTAAAGGCCATTCATCCAGAGTGTATGATTGCCAGGTTACTTATTCACTTATTGGCTATGAGGTTACTTACCCTCCTATCTAGATATAATGATCATAGAAATTTATCCAGATGTAATAGTAGCTAGGTGGTAAACCATTCTAGTAGACTAAAACAAATAAATGTGCTAAATTATACATATAGAAATGCAAACACAAACAAAAAAGAATAATATGGATATGTTTGAGCAAAGAGATGACTTAGGGACTGGATTTATGACTTACATGACCGAGGTGACACAATGTGTGATCGTACATGATTACATTACATCTCATCTTGTTTGTTCTAGACATTCCTGCTGTTCCTCTTTCTAGTCCAACTTTGATAGCAGCAATCTCAGCATCTCTGGTCTTTGTGCTGGAGGAGAGAATATACTAACTAGAAACTGTATATAAATTACTTCAGCACTACCCGCTAATCCTAATCTGAACTTATCTATATTAACTCTCACCTACTAATTAGTTTACTCTAATCTAAACTACCTATTTAACTGTAATCTAAATTACCTAGCTAATCCTCTAATCTAACTACTTAACTTCCTGCTGTTCACTTAATCAATCCTGATAGCAGCAATCTCAGCATCTCTGTCTCTGCAACTGGAAACACAGAAAAAAACTAACTAAAAAAATATGAATCTAAACCACCAGTATGGATCAACCAACTACTCATTCAGATTGGAAACTAAAAGTCTAGAAATTAACTACTCTTAAATAACTACCCAACTCGATTAACTAACTATCTAGAACGGAATGAAACTAAAATCAGAAATTAATCACTAGAATTATCACTAACTGATTAAAACTAAATGTAGAACAGAATGGAAACTAAAACCTAGAAATTAACTACTATAGAAATTAATTAAACTTCAGATTCAAAACTAGCTACATAACAAAATGGAACTAATTAGAAATTAATCACCAGCAATTAATTCACAACTCGGATTAAAACTAACTACCTAGAAAGACTGATACTAACCACTAACTCGGGATTAAAAACTAAATACCTAGAACGACTGAAACTAACTACTTAACTGCAGAAGTGATGGCACTTGACCGCATATGTCACCCTCTAGAACCAACTGTTACATCTCTGCAGCCTGCACTCTCTCTGTAGTCTTTAGTCCCATCTGCACTGAGCACCGCGCTTTCTCTGCCCTTGTACATTCTCTCTTGCCGGTGACCAAAAAATGACAAGATTTATTTGAAATGACACTTCAATAAACAGTTGAATCTATACAAAGAGATTGTTTTTGGGTGAATCATCCAGATATAATGGTTGCTATGAGGGAATACATTCAAATACAATGGTTGCTAGTTGGAATCTAGATACAATGGTTACAGGTTGATTCTATGGCACTGGTTTACAGTTGGAGCCTATCTAGATGTATTGGCTGTTAGGTTACCTATCAAAGATAAAATGGTTGTTAGTTACCTCTATCAAGAGATAAAATGGTTGCTAGGCTACCGCAGTATCCAGACATAATGGTTAAAGGCGTTGTTATAATCCAGATGTAATGGTTGTAAGGTTAAGCCTCATCCAGAGGTATTGATTACAGGTTATTCTATCCAGATTTATTGGTTGCCAGGTTACTTATTCTATCCGTATTTTTGGTATATAGGGTGAAATCTATCCAGATGTAAAGCTGCTAGGTAAAACCATCTAGTAGACTAAACAATAAATATTAAATTATACATAGAAATGCAACACACAAAAGAATAATATGGATATGTTTGAAAGAGATGACTTAGTGATCTGACGTAAGACTTGGATATGATCAATATGTAGTGGACAATAATGTGACTGCATATGATTACATGTAACCCATCTTGCTTTGTTCTAGCAATATTCCTGCTGTTCTCTCTAGTCCAACTTGATATAGCAATCTCTTAGCATCTCTGGTTCTTGCAAGCTGGAGTGAGAGAATATACTAACTAAGAAATTGTGATATAAATTACCAGCACTACCCGCCTAACTTCTAATCTTAACTAATGAAGTAACTCTAATCTTAATTACCTAGTTTACTCTCTAATCTAAACCACCTATTTAAATGTAATTCAATTACCATTAACTCTAATCTAAACTACCAAGAACTTTCCTGCTGTTCACCTTCTAGTCTAACTTGGATAGCAGCAATCTCAGCATCTCTTGGTTCTTTTTTAAAAATCTGGAAACACAGAAAAATCTAACTAAAGAAAAAATATGAATCTAAACTACTCTAAAGATTCAAACTAACTACCTATCTCAGATTGAAAACTAAAGTTCAGATATTAATCATCAGAAATTAACTACTAAGCAATTAACTACTAAACTCGGATTAAAAACTAAATACCTAGAATAGATCGATACTAACTACCCAACTCGGATTAAAACTAAATACCTAGAACGGATTGAAACTAACTACCTCTAGCAGCAGAAGTGACAGTGACTTGATCTGCACATGTCACCCTAGAACCAACTGTTGCTGCATTCTTCTAGTCTGTATTCTCTGTAGTCTTATTCCATCTGCACTACAGAGACCATGTTTGCCTCCTGTACATTCTCTTCAAGCTGTAGACCAAAATGATGTAAGATTTATCAGAAACACATACTTCATCAACAGTTGAATCTATACAAAGAGATTTGTCTTTGGGTGAATCTATTCTAGATATACGGTTACATGGAGGAATATATTCAAACACAATGATACAGGTGGAACTGATATAATGGTTGCAGTTGAGCCTATCCAGATGTAATGTTTGTTAGGTTATCTATCCAGATGTAAAGGTTACATGTTATTATATCCAGATGTACTGGTTGTGCTATTCATAACAGGTAATTAATGACAAAGGTTAGTCTATCCAGAGGTATTGATTGCTAGGTTACTCTATTCAGATTTATTGGTCATGAAGGCTTACTCTATCCAGATATAATGATTAATAGAAATCTATCCAGATGGGCAGAAGCCAGGTAAAACTATCTAGCAGACTAAAACAATAAATGTTAAATTATAAAGATATAGAAATGCAACACAAACAAAAAGAATAATATGGATGTGTTTGAGCAAAGAGATGACTTAGGACTGATTTAAGACTGATATAGACTGATAGTGACAATAATGACTGTAGTATGATCATATTACATCTCATCTTGCTTGTTCTAGCACATTCACACTTTCTAGTCCAACTTGATAGCAGCACCCCAGCATCTCTGGTTCTTGCAAGCTGAGTGAGAGAATATACTAATCTAGAAACTGTGAGGCAAATTACCCAGCACACTCCGCTAACTCTAATCAATCACCTAGCTAACTCTAATCTTAACTACCTAGTTTATTCTAATCTAACTACCTTATTTAATCAACTGTAATCTAAATTACTCAGCTAACTCTAATCTAAACTACCAAGAACTTTCCTGCTGTTCACTTAGGTCCAACTTGATAGCAGCAATCTCATCTCTGGTTCTGCAATCTGGAAACACAGAAAAAAACTAACTAAAAACATGAATCTAAACTACCTAGCATGGATTCAAACTAACTACCTATCTCAGATTGAAACTAAAAGTCTAGAAATTAACTACCTAGAAATTAACTACCCAACTCGGATTAAAACTAACTATCTAGAACGGAATGAAACTAAAAACCTAGAAATTAACTACTCAGAAAATTCAATTAAATTCAACTCGATTAAAACTAGCTATGTAGAACAGAATGAAACTAAAAACCTAGAAATTAACTACCAGAATTTAATTACAATAAACTGATTAAACTAACACCTAGAAAAGACTGGATACTAACTACCCAACTCGATTAAAACTAAATATTTAGAACGGATCTGAAACTAATCTACTTTGTAGAATGACAGTGACTTTGATCTGTGACATGTCACCCTAGAACCAACTGTTGCTGCATTCTCTCTCTGCAGCCTGTATTCTCTCTGTAGTCTTATTCCATCTGCAATTAGAGCATCATGTTTACCTTGTACATCTTCAAGCTGTAGACCAAAATGACAAGATTTATCAGAAAACACATACTAATAAACAGTTGAATCTATACAAAGAGATTTGTTTTTGGGAATTTATCTAGATATAATGGTCAAGTATGAGAATATATTCAAATACAATGCTGCTAGGTTGAATCTAGATACAATGGTTACAGTTTATCAGATATAATGGCTAGCTGGCTTCATCTAGACGTATTGGTTGGCTAGGTTACTCACTGAAAATGGTTGTTAGTTACTCTATCAAGATGTCGGTTGCCAGGCTATCCCATCCAGACATAATGGTTGTGTTACATATCCAGACAACAAGGTAAAAGAAGTCTATCCTGAGGTATTTATCACTAGGTTGGTCTATCCAGATTTATTGTTACAGTTACTTACCTATCCAGATATAAATGATTGCTAGGGTAGTGTCCTTATCCAGATGTACAGTTGCTGTAGCAAACCATCAGTAGATCAAACAATAAATGTTAAATTATACATATAGAAATGCAACACAATAAAAGAATAATATGGGTATATCTGAACAAAAGATGACTTGAGTGACTGATTTATGACTTTATATTATGACTGATAGTGACAATAATGTATCAAGATTACATATATGGTCTCATCTTGTTTGTTCTAGCACATTCCCTGTTCTCTTCTAGTCCAACTGATAGTTAGCAATCCCATAGCATCTCTGGTTCTGCAAGCTGGAGAGAGAATATACTAACTAAAAACTGTGATATAAAATTACCCAGCACTCACCCGCCTCTAACTCTAATCGTAACTACCTAGCTAACTCTAATTCTAAACCACCTAGTTTACTCTAATCTAAACCACCTATTTAACTGTAATCTAAAATTACCTAGCTAACCTGATCTAAACTACTCACACCTTCCTGCTGTCTACTTAGTCTAACTTGATAGTAGCAATCCCAGAAGTATCTCTTGGTTCTGCAATCTGGAAACACAGAAAAAATTAAAAAACATGAATCTAAACTACCTAGCATGGATTCAAATCAATCTAATGGCCCCAGATTGAAACTAAAAGTCTAGAAATTAATCCACTTAGAAACAATTACCAAACTCGATTAAAAACTAGCTACCCAGAAACAGAATGTAAAACTAAAACCTAGAAATTAACTACCATAATAATTACTAACCTTCTGATTAAAACTAACTATACCTAGAATATAGACTGATACTAACTACCCAACTCGGATTAAAACTAAATACTAGAACGATTGAAATTAACTACTTCCTTAGCAGCAGAAGTGACAGATTATCTGCATGATGTCACCTTCTAGAACCAACTGTTGCTGCATTCTCTGTAGTCTGTATTCTTCTGTAGTCTCTTTAATTCCATCTAAACAGAGCATCATGCTTGTTTTGTACATTCTTCTTAAATCAGACCAAAATGACAAGATTTATCAGAAACACATATTTGTAATAACTAGCGCTGAATCTATACAAAGAGATTTGTTTTGGGTGAATCTATCTAGATATAATGGTTGCTATGAGGTTTCATATTCAATACAATGGTTGCTGAAGGAATCTATAGATAATGATTGCTAGTGGAAACTGAATATAATGGTTGCTAGTTGAGCCTGTCATCCAGATGTATTGGTTGTTAGTTACCTAATAAGATAAATGCTTGTTAGCTACCCATCCAGACATAATGGTTACATGTTATGAAAATCTAGATGTAATGGCAAGGTCTATCCAGATTTATTGGTTACTAGGTTACTACTTAATCCAGATAAGATTATATAAATCTAATCATGCAATAGCTGCCAGGTAAAAACTATCTAGTAGACTAAACAATAAATGTTAAATTATACAGAAAAACACAACAAAAAGAATAATATGATATTTATGCAGATGACTGAGTGACTGATTTATGACTTGATATGACTGATAGTGACAATAATGTGACTGCACAGATTACATGCACCTGTCTGTTTAAGTTTTAGCACATTCTCTGCTGTTCTCTTTCTGTCTAACTTGATAGCAGCAATCTCAGCATTCTGGTTCTTGCGGGGCTGGAGGAGAGAATACTAACTAGAAACTGTGTGATAACTACCCAGCACTACCTACTAACCTAATCTTAATCAATTTAGCTAACTCTAATCTAACTAACTAGTTTACTCCAATCTAAACTACCTATTTAACTGTAATCTAAATTACCTAGCTAACTCTAATCTAAACTACCAAGCACTTTCCTGCTGTTCAATAGTCCAACTTGATAGCAGAGTAACTCAGCATCTCTGGCTCTGGAAACTACATAAAAAAACCAACTAAAAACAAGGAATCAAACTAATAGCATGGATTCAAACTAATTCACCATTCAGATTGAAACTAAAGCCTAGGAATTAATCACTAGAAATTAACTACCCAATCCTCGACTAAAACTCACTATCTCAGGAACAGAATGAAACTAAACTGGAAATTACTACCCAGCAATTAACACCAAACTCGGATTAAATTAACACATCTGAACCGGGATTGACAATAACTACCCAACTCGATTAAAACTAAATACCCAGAACGCATTGGAAACTAACCACCTCTCTAACTGCAGAAGTGACAGTGACTTGATCCACATGTCACCCTAGAACCAACTGGGTTGCTGCATCTCTCTGTAGTCTGGTATTCTCTCTGTAGTCTTTATTCATCTGCACCAGAGCATCATGCTTGCCCTGTACATTCTCTCTGCTGTAGACCAAAAACATGAAAGATTTTGTCTATCAGAAACACATACTTCAATAAACAGTTGAATCTATACAAAGAGATTTGTTTTTGGGTGAATCTATCTAGATATAATGAAGGCTATGAGGGAATATATATTCAACACAATGGTTAAGTAGGTTGAATCTAGATAATGGTTGCTAGTTGGAGCTCATCCAGATGTAATGTTTAGGTTACTCTATCCAGATGTAAAGGTTGTTAGAGCATATATCCAGATGGGTAATGGTTGCAAGGTTAAATCTATAAATAGGTAATTAATGACTGTGTTAGTCTATCCAGAGGTATTGATTGCTAGGTTACTTCCATCCAGATTTATTGGTTGCTAGGTTACTTACTCTATCCAGATATAATGATCAAGTGTAAACGTATCCAGATGTAATAGTTAGGTAAAACTATCTACACTAAACAATAAATGCTAATTATACATACAGAAATGCAAACACAAATAAAAGAATAATATGGTATATATATCTGAACAAAAGACACTGAGTGACTGATTTATGACTCTGGGATGACTGGATAGTGACAATAACAAAAATCGGCTATGATTACATACATCTCATTCCGTTTTTGTTCTAGCACATCTCATGTTCTCTTTCTAGTCCAACTTGAGAAGGCAACCAGCATCCTGGTTCTGCAAGCTTCGGAGTGAGAGAACATACTAACTAAAACTGTGATATAAATTACTCAGCACTACCCGCCTAACCTAATCAACCACCTAGCTGAATCAATCTAAACTACCTAGTTTACTCTAATTCAACTACTCATTTTAACTGTAATCTAAATTACCTAATAACTTAATCTAGAAAACTACTGGGCACCCTTCCTGCTGTTCACTTTTCTAGTCCAACTTGATAGCAGAGCAATCATACTCTGGCCTGCAATCTAAGTTAAAAAAACAACTAAAAAAAAAACATGAATCTAACTACTCCATGGATTCAACTAACTACCTATCTCAGATTGGAACTAAAAGTCTAGAAATTAACTACCTAGAAATTAATCAAATTCCAATCGGACTAAAACTCATCACTATCTAGAATAGAAACAAACTAAAATTTAAATTAATACCTTAGAATTAATTACCAAACTGGATTAAAACTAGCTATGTAGAACAGAATGAAAATTAAAACTTCAAATTAACTACCCATAAATTAATTACTAAACTCAGATTAAAACTAATGTACTGAGAACAAACAACTAAAAACCTAGAAATTAAACCATCATAAATAATCACTAAACCGGATTAAACCAACTATCTAGAACCGACTGATACTAACTACCCAACTCGGATTAAAACTAAATACCTAGAACGGATTGAAACTAACTACCTCTAACTGCATGATATATTCGACTGTACATGTCAATTCCCAGAACTAACTGTTGCTGCATTTCCTCTGTAGTCTGTATTCTGTAGTCTTAATTCCATCTGCAATTAGAAAGCCACTCACTGCTGCCCTTGTACATCTCTCAAGCTGTAGACCAAATGACAGATTTATCAGAAACACATACTTAACCAGTTGAATTCCATACAAAGAGATTTGTTTTGCACCTATCTAGACATAATACATATGAGGAATATATCAAATACAATGGTTGCTAGGTTGAATTTAGTTTAAAAATTTGATGCCCAGTGAAATCTATCAAGATCGCCCAACAGTTTCGCCAGAGGCACATGATGGCACGTGTACTTCTCTGACTTGTTGGGAGCTGTCGAAGCCTTCCACAACACCAATCACGGGCTAAACAGGCTGTGTACTGGACCTCAACACTCTTTCAGCATGATGTTTGCTGCCATGCACATCGGATGTCTTTTGGGCCATGGCGACCATGGGGTAAAGATTAGATACAGATAGACGCAAAATTTTATTCAATCTTCGGAGGTTAAAATCCTCCAATTTCTCAAGGTAAAAGAATCAACTATCTCAAACCTGTTGTTTGCTGATGACTTTCGTGCCCTCAAGTACTAACTTCTTGAGGAAGAGAAATGCAGATTCTTTATATGGACAAGTTCTCAATGGCTCAGAGAGGTCGGCTCACCATTAACACCAAAAAACAGAGGTCATAACCCTCCAGCTCGCCCCTAGAGAACAGTGGCACACCAGTCATCACACACAAACACCAGCTATCAGTCAACGGACAATCTCGCTGTCTAAAAGTTTCCTATCCAGATCAACATAGACTTGAGTTTCACACAGGATATCCAAAGCCAGTGTTGTGCCTGAAGGTTACGCGGTCACTGTGTGGGAAATCAAGGATAAGCATAGTCACAAAGCTGAAAAAGTTTAGACAGCCATAGTAAGCAACGACGCTGCTGCACGGTTAGACATGACAGGAGTAGACACGCAAGAAAATTAAACCATTTCCACACAAGCTGTCTACGAAGAATACTAAAAATAAACTGGCATGACAAAATTCCAGACAGCTGGTCCTACAAGACAAGATCCCAAGCGCTAACACCCTGTTGCAGAATAGCCCAAGTGAGATGTGGGTTGGTCACGCTGTTCGAATGCCTGATAAACGATCCCAAAAACAGTTGATGGCGGGCGAATAAAGGCAACGCGATTAGAGAAAACGCTTTTTAAAGACACTCTTAAAGTGTTCTAAATGTTTCGGCGATAATACATGCTGGGGAATCCTTTGCTAAGATCGCCAAATGTGGCGCTTGCAACAACAAAAGAGGAACCCGGCAGCTGAGAATCATCGCATTGTTGAGTCACAGAGAAAACGAGTATGCGAAAAGACAGAGCACACACAACACGCACATGTCTAACCTGATTATGTATGCCCACTCGTCGACTGTTCTAGAATTGACTCACAGTCACCTCCGTGACACACCAGGAGATGGTGCACAGTACTTTGAGATTACATCATCGCTATGGCGGATGGCTATTATTATAGATATAATACAAGTAGTTGAGTTTATCCAGATGTATTACAAAGAAGATTTATCAAGATAAATACGAGTAGAATACCCATCCAGACATAATGGTTGAGCAAGGTGTTGTTATATCCAGATGTAATGGTTGCAAGGTTAGTCTATCCAGAGGTATTGATTGTTAGTAAATCTATCCATGTAATAGTTAAGTAGTAAAATTACCTAGTAGATCAAAACAATAAATGTTAAATTATACAGGAACAAACACAACAAAAAGAGAATAATATGGATATGTTTGAGCAAAAGAGATGACTGAGTGACTGATTTATGACTTGATGCGACTGATAGACAATAATGTGACTGCGCATGATTACATACATCCCATCTTGCTTGTTCTAGGCACATTCATATCTTTCTAGTCCAACTTGGATAGCAAGCAATCTGAGGACTTGGTTCTGCAAGCTGGAGTGAGAGAATATGACAACTAAAACTGTAATATAAAATTACCCAGCACTACCCGCTAATCCTGGACTAATCACTTAGCTAACTCAATCTAAACTACTGGTTTACTCAATCTAAACTACCCATTTAACTGTGATCTAAATTACCTTAGCTAATCCCAATCTAACCACCACAACTTCCACTGTTCACTTAGTCCGTAACTGATAAAAAATCTCAGCATTCTGTCTCCAAGCTGAGTGACAGAATATACCAAGACTGAATATAAACTACAGTCCTAACTCTGCACTAAACTATTCAATGGAAAACACAAGGTCTCACAGGATGTCGTCAGCCATCAACCACAGTAAAACAAGTTGTCCATCTTCTGAAATCTTGTAATGTGTGGTCGCACAATGCTTTTTGAATGGTGAGGTATATTTACCATTCTTAAAAATCCACTGGAACGGATCGCTCTGCAATTAAATGGGTTTCTAATAGTTAGAACTAGGTACTCTTGAGTTGCATCGCTTCACCACTGCTAAAAATACAGACTTCACAATCACCCACATAACCTAATCTTCTTCTTCAGAATTCCGTCAGAGGCTCAGGCTAAACCATGGGTCTCTGTGGCTGTCCTGCTCTTGAGCCAAGGTCGGGTTCGAGTTCGGACCGCGCCATTCTGTTCACTTGCGCGCGTTTTTCCAGAGACCCCAGATTGTTGCTGAGCTGCAGCGGTGCAATACTCCCCGGCAGGTGGCGCGCTATTTCGCCGAGGGACCGGCGCCGGCGGGGTAAAAGTCTCAAATGTAGTTAATCCGGCATTAAAACCTCGGCTTTAAAGGTTAAAACCATGAGATTGGTTGTCTCTATGAAGCTGCATGTCAGTTGTAGTTCCATGCTCGGCAGCGCTGTGCTTCATCCTGGGGCAATGTTTCCATTTTGCTGGTGTATGTGGCGATGGACAACACTGGTGATGCACTGGGAGTCTGTAGAGCTGTAAAAAGGTAAATAGCCTTAATATGCCATCACTCCTTCCCTTTGTAGTCTGATTACGAATTTTAGTCTGCAATGTAACGAAGAGGCAGCAGTGTCATGTTCTGAGATGGAAGATTGTGTGCTGTTTTCTGCCAAAGAGATGATGATTATTGCACAAAGTATGAATCTAGTTCAACAATGCATAGGGATATCATTTGCTAGGATATCATGAACAAAACCAACGTTCTTCTTGTCCTTTTTTTTTAATAAAAATGTGTCTGTACTTTATTCTACTGAAAAAAATACATTCTTAATTATCTCCACTGTCACCAACCAGCAAGCTCTTACTATAACGCTTGTATTTCAAGCTCCACATTTTGTCACTGATACTACGCAGAAGGCACTTTAACATCAGCTATTCGCATCTTTGTTGCAGTTTGATATTCAAATGTGTATTATAAATCAATGCAAAATAACCCATTATTGTTCTGAAATTACTTATATGCCCCAAAACATTGCAACAATATAAACTGATGAAATTTATTTGTTTTCACACATAAAATGTGAATGCTTCACTGCTATCAATCACACGTCCAGTTGTTGCTTTTAAAATTACCTTATATGTTTCAATAACGTTTTCACCATTCATCGCATAATACTTGGGTTATCGTTATTGCATATTTAAAGGTTTATCTAACTGACAGTATTCTTGTCGATGACACACAAGACATTCGGTCGGATTGACAGATAAGTTGGAGGGAACTTTAAGAAATGGACAGATTATGTCTGACAGAATGCAAACACCAAGGCGAAAGATAGGATGCTGAGATTCATTGCAGCCAACCTTCGATGTGGAGAAAGCACCTGACATGATGGTAGTGCGCACCGAAGGTAGTAAACACAATCATTGTCACAAATCAAATTATCAGTACACTTACAAAGGCGAAAAACGTAATAGACTTACATTATTTAATGATTTTGTGTCTACCGACACATAATTGCAAACATTATTGTAGGCTTTTATCTAACACGTGTATTCTCCGATTCGTTTATCATCCAGTAGAGTTGAGGTCGCCTGGCCTTTCTTAGGAAGGGTGAACATTACTCACACAAATAACATACATTCGTGATTTGTGTATAAACAAACTTTAAAAGTTGATATACGGACAGGCAGATAACTGTATTGTAGTACTAGCAGTTATGTATAGACCGTTATTTCGTAGTTTCGAATTTATTATCATTTTCCCAAGGGTTTGCGGGACCAGCACTGACACTATAAAAGCTGTTTCATGCAACTGTTGCAGGATTAGCTGTCAGAGAGTTCCATAATGATTATCTACGTTTACAACTTCTCAAAGGCGTTTGGTGCATGGCACTTGCAGTAATTAGTTGACTTACTTGACTTATTCCTCTCCGCTCCACATAGAGCATAGGGCATCAACAGTTGTTTGTCACTCTTTTCAGTATCTGGCTGTTTTCTTTATGGTCTTCCAGGACACTTCAGCACTCTTCAGTTCCTCAAGAAGACTTTGTCTCCAGGTCTGAACTATACAGCAACACTAATTTCACATTTGAGCTGAATATCTTGAGCTTTGTTTTCGTGGGGATGGCAGCTCTACATGCTTTGCCGGGTCCACAAGGGAAGCAAAGAATTGTACCACTGCTGCGACTACAATGCATATCGTAAGAGGCGATGATGTAGGAACTAGGAAAGCTACCCTAGTAAATAAAAAGCATCACGGAAATCAGATGGGCTGGCCTACTTGTAGGCACAAAACTGGCACAATGTACAACAATCACTCTTAGGCTCAGATCATAGAAATCACACAGAGCGGTTAACAAGTGGTCAATATGGAGCGTTCGAAAAAGAAGATTTAATGATAGTTAAAAATAGAAACCTGCAACTTAATATATATTAACATATTGAATATCACCAGGGAGCAGATTTCAAGGGTCAAAGAAAAACAGATGTTAGAGAAAAGCAGCGACTCATACAACTGGTTCAGCTACAGGCACAAGAGGTTGATGCATTGAAAGAAGAAATCATATTGTTGTCAGAAAAGTGGCATATTCTGCCCCTGACACAGCTTCCACTACCTCAGAGTTTATCCAGCATGCACCCTCAAATACTTTAAAACATTTGACAAAATTATCTGATTATTCAAAGTGTATATGTGTATCATGGTTTATGGTTGAAACCGAAGTAAAGCAAGGCTGTATTCTATCTCCGCTATTGTTTGAGTGGCCATTGACTGGGTGATGCGAAAATGTTGCAGGGCCGAAACTGGCATCGATTGCAGAAAATAATCAACTAGAAGATTTGAATTTTGCAGATGATATTGCCTCGTTAGTAGAAACAACAAGATATGCAAAGAAAACAGACAACTTGTCATCTATAGCATCAAAAGTTGGGCTGCAGATAAGCTATGAAAAAACAAATATAATGAAGACACCCATGGAAGGTAATGCAGATATCACACTAGAATCTAAAATGATAAAAATAACAGAGCAGTTCACCTATTTAGGTAGCAATTTTGATTGCACAGGAAATGTTAAAAATAAATTATGATACGAATTGCAAAGCAACATCAGCTTTTAAAAGTCTAAATAAAATATAGAACTGCAAGTTATATAGCATTAAAACTAAATTACGAATTTTCAATTCAAATGTTGTATCAATCCTAATATATGCTAGCGAGAGTTGGAAAATGACTAAAGATATAGAAAGCAAGTTGAATGCATTTGAAAATAGATGTCTGCGAAAAATAATGAATATAAAATGAAACGAATTCAGGAGAAGTGATGAAATCAGAGACATGTCTGGTCAACCACTAGTGACAACTGTTATAAGAAAGAGAATATGGAGATATGTTGGGCACACCTTGAGGAGAAATGATCAAAGAATATCAAAGCAGGCATTGAAGTGGGATGCAAAGGGTTCAAGAAAGAGAGGTCGACCTAAGGAGACCCTGAAACGAACTTTGCTGAGAGAGGCAGGAAATATCGGTCTCAGTTCCATGGAGGAGATTGAGCGAGTTGCCCAGGATAGAGCGGTACGGAGAAATTACTTGCAGGCCCTATGTAACGTATAACGGTACGAGAGGAATTATTATTATTATATGTGTATCATGTTTTTGTAATAGTTCAAAATGTAACAATAGCTGATATCATCATTGCTGTACACACTCATTTATGTGATGTGGGTGAGTTTTAGATCCTGGACCGATTGCGAGAATTAGGAGTTAAGTTTGGACATACCAGACAGTCAGAGCCGGATTAGACCAGCGGGAGCCCTAGCAAATTTTAGCGCGGGCCCTACGTTTTGTATGATAATAAATAATAAAACATAAATTTTACAAACAAACTTGTCTCGATTTAATGTGAGCAAATTTAGAGATAATACTAGACAAATCAATTCTCTAAGTAAATTACATTCAATGTTCATTAAGGTGAGGTTATTTAGACGATCTTGTCCCATCATGTTTTTTAACTCACTTTTTATACGCTTTAATGTTGAAAAAGAACGTTCTCCGCTGCAGTTAGTAATCATTAAAGACAAGTAAATTCGTAAGACTATTTCTACATTTGGGAAACACGATTCTAATGAATTTTCCATTATAAGTTTATAAAATTGCAGTTCAAGGGCCTCATTCTTTTCGTTGCTAATAGCAGCAGCTACATTAGTTTTAAGAAGTTCAGCGAACTGCAAAAGTTCGTCGCCTAGCTTTCTTCCAAATCCTCTTGTAAGAGCTGACAATATTTGGAGTTCTTTTCAAGATCTCTTCTGCTGTAAGAGATTTTAACTGCCGAAATGTTCCAAATACATCGGTCACTCTATGGTACGCTTCCATGCGTTTAGCTAAGGCAGAGTACATTATCAATTATGACAATAAACACCTGACTTTCAAATTTTGTTTGGGTGTTTGATTTTCTACAACTTCATCGAGCGTAGTAGAGCCACTAAAATCGTCGTACTTAGTATTTCGCTTGCGTCGTCGTGAAGTTTGTTGCTGATATTCTTGACAGTGAGTCAGGATTTTGGCTTTGGCCTCAATATCTGAAAATGTAGGCTGCATTGCTTGAACGTACCCGTGTAACGATTCATAAAGAGCATATCCCGTGTTAAGGTCTTGATCAGGTGACTGTATTGAAGCGCTAGACGCTTGCAAGCGTTCTAGAATTCCGTTCCATAAAATGCTAACTATTCCCGTTTCCAACTTACTCATCTCCAAAACTAGCCCATACGCTTAATTACGACACTCTACCTTTTGATCCATGTTATTTGAGATGTCATCCAAAACTTGTTTGATAATGGTAAAACCACATAAAGTGCTTTTGTCGCATCAGCTCGGGAAGACCACCTGGTGTCCGACAGTCTCTTCAAAGTCGGGAGTTTTGAACCTGTATCTTCCAGTGCTTTTATAAGAATGCCCCATCGATAGGTAGAAGCGGAAAAAGAATGTATAGAGACTTTCAACAAAATCGAAAAAATGGATGCTTCTATACAACATTCTGCAGCACACTTCGCAACCAAATTCAGTGAATGTACAAAGCAGGGAATGTATTCTGCGTACTTATTTATCTCCTTAATGCGTGCTTATAAGCCGTTGTATTTCCCACTCATGTTGCTGGCATTGTCATAGCTTTGACCGCGACAGTCTTTGATATCAATGCCATTTTCCTTTAAAAAATCAAGTAAACTTTGAGCGAGTTGTTCAGCAGTATGACCTTCCATATCCAAGAACTTCACAAACCTTTCCACTGGTCCAGATGGTAACACATAGCGCACTATTAGAGTGAGTTGGTCCACATGCGAAATGTCTGGAGTAGAGTCCAGTGATACGGAATAGTACTTGCATTTCTTAATTTCGCAAATAATATGATCCAGTAAGCTTGATGCAATTAGATGGATAAATTCCTACATGTTGTTTTTGATAAGTATGATGTATGTCCCTTTCCTTTATTTGCATAAGTATTTATATGCTGAGCCAGAAAATGTCAAATTTGGCTATTAATTCCAACAAACCTAAATAATTTCCATTATTAGGTGAACCAATAATTTCATCCCAACCCCGAAATGCAAGACCTCGTTCTGCTAAAAATTGGATTACTGAAGTAATTCGCTCCAAAAGTGTCCGCCAATATGTTTGTTCGGTCTCAATTTGGCTTACAAGTTGAGAATCGACACGAGCATCTTTCTTTTGCAAACTAACAGAGAAATTATCGCTTGTCTATGGGAGGTGCTTTCTTCATGTCTTTTTAACAAATTATTTGCGTTTTTCCAGTCGTCAAATCCTCTTTCAAACCGTGACGAACAGTCTGAATCAGTAACTTTGAAACAAAACAGAAAAGTTGTCCTTTAGTTTCTGAATACACAACCAATCTCTCACATGAGTTTTGTTTGTTGGTTTATGTGTATATGTGAAAACGATTTTCGACAAATTCGTGGATTGTTTTCTTTATCGTATGTTTTTTTGGGGAAGACAAGAAATCACTGTTCATATGTTGCACTTCGCTGCTTCCTTTCGCAATCCAATAATCTCGATTGAAGTTGATTGGCATTCACCAATATCGTTGGAGTACATTTTATTTTCGTTGTGCTTTGGCTTGTAGAAGATGTTGTTACATTGGAAGCATGTGCTGTGCTTTCTGCCTCTCTTTGGCTTGAAAATGATATGGCTAAATTGGAAGGACTTGCTGTACATTCGACTTCAGTTTGTTTTGTGGAAAATGTGGCTAAATCGTGAAGAGTTGCTGATCTTAAAATTGGTAATGATGATTGTTCTATATCACTATCTTCATCTACTATACTGTGAGACGCGACTTCTATATTTTCTGCTTCGATTTCTTTGGATTCAGCACCATTACACACGACATTAAAAATTCAGACAGCTTCTGTTTTTGATACAAGAACTTGGTTATATTTTCCTTTTCATCTTGTGCTTTACGCTTTGCACTTCCAGAAGCGTAATGTCGACCCTTATCTCTGGCTCTGCTGCTCATGATGTCTATCTCAATCTGGGAAGAGAAAATGAATTTACAAATAAAATGTAATTCTTCTACTTTCTACTAATATAACATATAAATGTGAAAGTTTGGACAGCGTTTTATGATATAACAATTTACTCATGATGATATATTATATACAGGGTGCTTCGTAATTTAACCACTTAACATGACTATAACTCTGATTTAAAACATTTGAATTCATTGAAAACGAAAATGATAGAAACTATTTTAAAAATTAATTTCTCACTGAAACATAAAATTAGCTATGTAAAATAAAATAATAATAAAATAACAAGATGGGAGGATTTAAATACATTTAAAGTTAGCAGAACAAATAAAAAATTACTCTCTGTGTCCGTTTGTGTGCTTCTCTAAAATTATGCAGCTTGTAGTTGGCTTTGTTGCGGCTCCTTCAAGTGTGTCCAAATTTTCTGTTTAATCATTTGGCCCTCCCTCGCATTATTTTCTGGGACATCTAGTCGAGTGCAAAACAGTTTCTCACAAAAACGTGAATGACATGAAATTTATTTAGGAGTGCCAGATCTGCTCATGTCTTAGAACAATATTTCATACGCCCACTTGCATTTATTTTAAACTAAGTTTCGCGCGCAAAAACTACTGAACGAACAGAGACTTGAACTGGGTTATGAGTCAAATTTAATTGTTCTTTGTTCAAGCTTTCAAGTTTTCGTTTATTAGAAGCGTGTCACACAAGAGACACTCCTATACAAAAAAACTGTTACGTTGTTAATGAGCTCAGTGTGACCGCCCAATTAAGTCCGAAATTGAGTAAACATGACCTTGGCCCTAACCTCAATAAAAAAAATGAAAGGGGGAAATTATTACCCACCTCCCAAACTTGGTTCCTTGTTTATGACTAGTGACAACTTAGCTCCAGAGGCGCGGGCCCCCCCCCAAAGCGCGGGGCCCGTAGCATTTGCTACTTCTGCTACTATGCTAATCCGGCTCTGCAGACAGTATCATCTTCGTGGTAAAGATATACAAATCAACTTCTCATTCCCTCCTCAACAAATCCAGCAGTGTCCAATGGCCCAGCACCCCGGTTTGATGCTGAGTAATCAATCCTTTTCCATATTGGGTATGTTGTTCTTTCTGAGCTGTATCAGTGTGGAAACCCATCTTTCTCAATGTGGTCAGTGCATGAGATTTACAACCCTGAAACTCCATGATTTAGAAAGACTCTCTCAATGCATTATTAATGTAATTCTGATCCATTGGGGCATCCTCTGATATTGTAGCCATGCCAGCCATTTTATCAGCTCGTTCTTTATATGTATATTTATTTTCAAATGCATGAAATGTGTTACTGTTGTTTTTGTACTTTGTTCAACTTTATTTAATCTTGTTTTTGTACTTTGTAAAACTTTATATAATCTTGTTTTTGATCTAAAACTTTATTTAATCTTGTTTTTGTATTTAAAACTCTTATTAGTTTTTGTACTTTGTAAAACTTTATTTAATCTTGTTTTTGTACTTTATAAAACTTTATTTAATCTTGTTTTTGTACTTTATAAAACTTTATTTAATCTTGTTTTTGTACTTTATAAAACTTTATTTAATCTTGTTTTTGTACTTTATAAAACTTTATTTAATCTTGTTTTTGTACTTTATAAAACTTTATTTAATCTTGTTTTTGTACTTTGTAAAACTTTATTTAATCTTGTTTTTGTACTTAAATTAATAATCTTGTTTATTTATAAAACTTTATTTAATCTTGTTTTTGTACTTTGTAAAACTATTTTACTTTGTTTTTACATGTTTTGCCTTTGGTACATAGTTATCTGTTGGCTAGTGGTTAAGCCCTTTGCTTTGAGTCGAAGGTCGTGGTTCGAGTCCGACCACGCCATTCTGTAAACGAGTGCAGTTTTTTCAGAGACCCTAGGATTATTTGTGGAGCTCGGAGTTCGTGTTTTGTGCAATACTTTGCAGGTGGCGTGCCATTTTGCTGAGAGGACCTGAGTTATATGGGTAAAACCTGGTGCAATGAAGTCAATCCTTCGGCTTTTAAACCCTTTATACAGTTTTACTGTAGTTTTGTATTCATATTTGTTGCTTGTGTTTTGCTTTGATTCTGTATAACCATATTGGGTTTCTGAATTTCAATCGTAGTATGGAAAAATCATAATCAGAACAGCTTTACTGTGACTGCACTAGCCATGCAATTCCTCATGCTCTCGTCTCACCTTTCCTACATCGTCCTCAAAAGTGGAACTACAGACAGTAACGACAGTAGGAAATTTTTACTTTGAGATTATATGTCTGCCTGTCAGTGAATGTTTATCATGATCGATTTGTACACATCTACTTTTGCTATTGTATTTGATTTATTTCTTGTAGTAACCTTTTTTCAATGCTAGCGTTATCATTTATATTGGAAGAATATGTGATCTTCTACTTCTGACTTTCAATACAGTTGAATGTAACTGCAAGAGTTCCTTTTCACTTTAATGTAGTTTTTTCACCTGTCAGAAAAGTTTGCAATCATCTTATAAGAAGAGAGGATCTATAGTTATTCAGTCTGGGCAGATGACGCTCATCAGCCCGGGAGGGCAGGTCATCTACAGTCGCTGCCCTGAAAGAAATAAAACATGCTGCCTTGTGGGTTTTGGCTGGGACAGCAAAGGCTAATGGAGAGCGAATCCAGTAAACGCTGTTGAAACCGAACACACCACAGAAGAATAAGCACTTGAGCTCCAATAGGTACTGAAGGCTTGACGTACATTTCGTTCTTGATGTTTGGATGTTTATATATCACATTAGAATGATAAAAAACGGCTTAAGAACGATCGGAGAGAGTGAGAGAGAGAAAAGAGAGAGAGAGTTTTCATTAACCACACTGTAGACATATATTTTATTACAACTGAAGTCGAAGAATGAAGTCTGAAGCCTATATTGCGAAGGACACAGATATAAATAAAAGCAGGCCTTCATAGAAAATTCAGTCAGAAGCGTCATACGAGGCACCCTGACTACGTCTTAATTCATAGCGAACAAACTCAAGAAGAAGACATACATTTACAAGCTTAGTAGTTCACATCATTCACAAGTTTCTAATTAGAAAAAAAGGCAATAATATATAACACCACTTTTGTTAACAGTATATTTTGTATCCTAATGTGAATCTAAGTGTTACAGAAGAGTCCTTCGTATATCTTGGACAGAGAAGAGAACAAATAGATCTATCCAGAAAACTGGCTGATGCTACAAATAAGAAAGAGAAAATTGAGATATTTTGGACATATAAAAAGACATGGGGCTGGAGAAGACCATCATGGAAGGAGGCATACTGGCAAAGAGAAGAAGAGGAAGACCACAGAGAAGATGGATTCAGGATGTAACTGATGGTTTGAACATGACGGCTGCAGAGGCAGGCCATCTGGCCTATGAGAGAGAAATTCCGGAGGACTGTTGGGGTGGCAAAGTTCTGCTCAGGACAAGCTACTTGATGATCATAATCCTAATCTTGGTCCATTTGGCACATAAGACTTCTGCAAGAGATTTCCATTTCTACCTTTCTGCCGCCTTTCCACAAATTGTTTCCCATATCAGGCCACAATTTGTGAACTCTCTTTCCACAGTACCTCTCCATGTTTCATTTGGACATCCAGGCCTTCTTTTTCCATTTACTGTCCATCGGAGAGCTGTTTTAGACAATGTCCCTGCTGACATACATGACCACTCCACCTTCATCTTCGCCTTTGTTAATATACAGCTTACATACTAATAAAAAAAAACCCATAAAAGGTATTCTTTATAATTGAAGATTTTATTATAAGTGAATAAAACAGTTGGTATATTTTGTGAGGTGAGATGTGTTGGGTGAGGGTGTGTGTGTGTGTGTGTGTGTGCTGTGGTTCTGAGATAATTGAACCTTTCTAGATGACCATGAAGAATAAATGGTTTGAGAGGGGTCAAAAGGCTCATGAGGTCATGGTGGTAACATGAGCCAGGGTTAGCGAGGGGCGCGCTAACCAAGACCCTGCCCCTAACCTCCACGCGGTGACCCTGGAAACAGACTCTGGTTCTGGTCTGGCTAAGAGGGGCAGGGATCGGGAGAGGAAACTACTGGTAGTGGTAGCAGTGCAATTACGGAAATACGATAAAGATACATACAAATAAAATGCACAATTCTCCTGACCGATGTCCAACAAGATATTGCCCAAGTCCCTGAACGCAAAGAAACAGCAACGAAACGACTCAGACATGGATGAGAGGTGCATCCAGTGACCAAACGTATGCCCACGTAGGGCGAAGCTCGAAGCCCTGAGGAGGGGCAAACATTGCCAGCCCGTCGGCAAGAATAAATAAGACAGGACCGTAACGAATGAAAGTCTACCTTCGTGTTGGTGCGAGAGAAGATTGCAGCTGACCCGCATTGGTAGCCTGGTGCAGATACATGTACTGGGCAAGGTTTGCCGAGCGCAAAAGAACAAGTTGCGTTTAGTGCATAACGAAACTACCCGCCCTGGGAAAACCGTGCAAGGTACTGTGCGATTAAAATTAACATCCCCGGAAGAACTGAGGTTGGTGATGCCTAACGGAACTGCCAGCCTTGGGGCAACTGGGCAAGGTTCGATTGCAGTCGTAACTAACATCCCCGGAATAACTGGGGCGGGTGATGGTGGCGAGCGCAAAATCCTCAGTTACGCTTATAGTGCCCACTGAAACGACCCTCTACATTGCTTGTACTCGGCCCCATGCCAGTGCTTTCGAGGTAAATTGCAAATTGCCACGTACCGATACGCGTCTAGAAAAGGCTGAGAATGTTCCTTCCCGGATCAAACTCAAAAATGTACGGTAAAGCAAGGCCGACAATGTACGGATCAAACAGGAAGCCCGGGTCCTGAACATTGGCGAAGGCCGATACTTTACACGGTGTTTTATACGAGTAAGACGCCGTCCGAGGACAAGCTGACAAGCCCGAGAAATATTTCTCAGTCAGAACGGGTAAAGCAGCGTAACTCACTGTCTTGGCGTAGATCACAAAGCCCAAATATACGGCAAAGTTGATCGAAAAGGCGTAGATCCGAAAGGATCGTACCTAGGAAAAGCTCACCCTAGTAAATCAAAAGCTGGCTGAAAACGGACGGGCGGGCCTAGTCACCATGGGCGCACAATCGTCCCGACGTAGATCACTCCGTTCTTGCCAGTGGACCAATTATACATCACAACAAGAATGATCAAATTGGCCGTGAAGAATGTTAGCAGAAGAAGAAGAAGAAATGGTTTGAGAACCACTGCTTTATATGAAACAGTGATCATAAAATGGGAAAATTGTTAAAAATATACAAAATAGGAAGTTAAATATTTTTTCTTCTTCATCTTTGAATGCCCCATATCGACCTCTTGTTAACCACTCTTTGTGCTATGATCCGAGCCTAAGAGCGATTGTACTTTGTGCCATTTATGCGCCTAAAAGTAGGCAATCACATCCAATTTCTGCGACGCTTTTTATTTACTAAGGTAGCTCCCTAAGTCCTACATCAGTCGCCTCTTACGACATGCCTTGTAGTTCGCAGTGTTACTATTCTTTGCTTCCTTTGCTGGCATTGACAACACACAGACAAGTAAAATATTTGATAAAAGTCATAAACGTACAAAGTTTGAGAAAAAGTTTTGACTAAGAATGACAGACACCAAAGAAACAAATCAATACAACAAACATTATATCACAATTGGCAACTAAGGAAGATAAGAGATATCAAAAGTTAATATATTCTCAAGCTGCTGTTATATTGTTGGCATCTAGGAGAAGTATCCTCTTCACTGACACTTTTTCTGAAACATAGATAGAAAGACAACATTTGTACCTTTAAATTTTACAGATGTGGTAGTTATACATTCCCCTCTCCCTTCTTCCTTCCACCCGTTTACTTTTGATCAACTCATAAAATTATTATTTTAGAGGAATTATTATTATTATTATAACTCATAAAATTATTGGTTATCGAACTAACATCACAGAATTCTGGGCAGACCATTAGGTGTTAGTCTCCCGCAACAGATGTCAAAGAATATGCATACTGATGGTTCCCATAGCTCACTGATCAAACACACTTCTCACTCTGCCCTCAGGCATCCAGTTGTAGTTGTACAACAGGTAAGTCCAAACCGCCTAAATCGCTGGATCGATTCAACATCTATTTTAATGTTTTCTTCCAACAGGCAGTCGCGAAGAGACCGAAGAACATTCTCCTTATCCATCTCAACTTCCAATAATCGATGCAGTTAATGCTAGCCTGTCCGCTCTCTCATTACCGCAAACACTCGCATGACCAGGACAGTAGATCCACGTAAGCCTCTGGAGGTTAGAAACATCTATAGACGACATCCACTCATACCGAAACCTGAACTTTTCTATCTAATGTTGTATAAAAATAATAATTCCTCTCGTACCGTTATACGTTACACGGGGCCTGCAAGTAATTTCTCCATACCGCTCTATCTTGGGCAACTCGCTCAATATCCTCCATGGAACTGCGACTTATATTTTTTGCCCTCTCAGCAAAGTTCATTTCAAGGTCTTCCTAGGTCGTCCTCTCTTTCTTGAACACTTTGCATCCCACTTCAATGCCTGCTTTGATATTCTTTGATCATTTCTCCTCAAGGTGTGTAAAACATATCTCCATCTTCTCTTTCTTATAACAGTTGTTACTAGTGGTTGACCAGCCATTTCTCTGATTTCATCACATCTCCTGAATTCGTTCCATTTTATGTTCATTATTTTTGCAGACATCTATTTTCAAATTCATTCAACTTGGTTTCTATATTTTTAGTCACCCGTATGGTACCAGGGCCTGCAAGGGTAGCAAAGAATAGTACCACTGCGACCTACAAGACATGTCGTAAGAGGCAACAGATGTAGAACCTAGGGAAGCTACTCTAGTAAATAAAAGCATCGCAGAAATCGGATGTGCTCGCCTACTTGTAGGCGCAAAACTGGCCCAGCGTACAATCGCTCTTAGGCTCAGATCACATACAAATCACACAGAGTGGTTAACAAGTAGTCGATATGGAGCGTTTGAAGAAGAAGATATCTTTAATCATTTTCCAAATCTCGCTGGCATATGTTAGGATTGATACTCCATTTTAATTGAAAATTCGTAATTTAGTTTTAAAACTATATAACTTGCAGTTCCATATTTTATTTAATCTTTTAAAAGCTGATGTTGCTTTGACAATTTGTATCATAATTTCTTCCTTAACATCTGATGTTGGAGGAAGACACTAACATTTGATCTGTTATACCTTCCAAATATGACAGTCAAGCATTGTGAGGTCTCGTTTACAATCCTACGAGCTTATAGTCTATATTCCTACCATTATCTCTTATTTATCTTAATTTATACATTTGTGTGAAAGCATACCTTTTTTATACAAAGAACCACTGTGAATATAATCGATCCAACTAGTATTATGAGAGGGGGCAGGTAGGTAGAGACTGTTACTTTGTCTAAGTTGCCACCCAAGACATCTGTAATACATTTTAAAAAAAAGTAAGTAAAGGAACTCTTGTACATACTTCGAGGTATACTGGATAATACCGTATTTTTCTTTGACCGTCGGTACACGATGAGTGATGTGGTCAACATCTCGCCGGCCGCCTTTACTTCCCAGTGTTTTTCCTGGTACCCATTTGAGGCTTGGTCGACCTGAGAGCTGTTACGATCGGAAAAATATTCCACGCCCACTGTGGAATTGAACCCAGACCAATAGTCTAATAAGCGAGTTCACTAATAACTACGCTACTGTGGCTCTCAAGACAAAGGTAATACAAATGTAATACAAAGGTATAAGTATTTCCAGTAAAAATAATTTTATAGTGATTTCACCGTATTCATTTTTTCATGAAAAGTGTAAGCGTAGTTGTATCTTTAAGTTAGAAAGGCTGCACAGCTCTTTGGCGTAGATCATAAAGCCCAAATATACGGCGAAAGATGATCGTAAAAGAGCAAATTCTAGAGCAAGCTACCCTAGTAAATAAAATGCTGGCGAAATCGGATGTGCTGGCCTAGTCACCATAGGCACATAATTGGCACAACGTAAAAGAAACTTTCTGGTCAAAGATCAATTATATATCACAATAAGAATGATAGAATTGGCCGCGAAGAACGAACGCAAACAACATCTTTAAGTTTACGGAGAGGTTTTGATACTTGCAGCTTTAGGGCACGACACATCCGTTTTCAGTGCATCATTTTTGGGGATTCAGTAATCACTCACTTGTTCAGATCTGTGACAGAAAGCTATTCCCTTCACCAGACCTATTATAAATGTGTTAATTAGTTTGGTCGTCGGATCATCATTACTGCACATCCAACCTATGTTCATAAGTGTTCCGATCTCCTACACAGTGTGTTTCTCAGCGTGTGGCGACTAACGTCACCAGTTCTTTGTTGATTTACTGTTCTTCTTTGGCTACCAGCACAGTGTTCTTGTCTAGCGACACCACATTTGACTTGGAATTCTTGTAGTCTGGTTAGTGTTCTAGATTCACCACTATTACTTGCATCATGTACACTTCCTCGTTTCCTTAGAAAATTTGTAATATCAGCCTGGTCCATTGCTCACCTGTTTTTACAGCAGCCATACCTGCAAAAATATCGGCTCGTTCATTTCCCATTACACCTGCGCAAAATTAATACTGATTTTTGTCAGCCGAGACCTCCTCAGCTACTACATCCATTGTCCCCGCGCCTCAACCTGTTTCAATCTTCCTGAACATACTCATTGAGTCACTACTAGACTTGTTATAAAAGTAATTTACTTATCCATATCTGTAAAAAGAAAGTAATTCACAAGGTATCACCTAATATACAAAAAAGCAATTCACTTACTTCGACTTGTTTTCCCGACTATCGTATTTTCAGAACAGGACATATTTCCATTTTTTCGGAACTTATTTAAAGACTCGACCTTGAAATAATAGTTTGTATTGTCCAACAATCCTGTGATGTTGGCGGCCTTCTGCCCACTTGGGACATCGTATGTGAACCAGGTCAAATTGTCTTTGGAAAAGTGAACACAAAATTGCACCACTTGGCCTTCATCTGTTTCTATTTGCCATGACAACAGGATGTTGTCAAACCCTTGATCTGTTACTGTAAGTTCTGTTAGGCATACGGGTGGACCTATAGAGATATACAAAATACTATATGTATTTGATTAATAATAAACATAAAATAGAACGAATTCAGGAGAAATAATGAAGTCAGTGAACTGTCTGGTCAACCACTAGCAGCAACTGTTATAAGAAAGAGAAGATGGAGATATGTTAAGAAGAAATGATATAAAAAATATCAAAGCAGGCATTGAAGTGGGATGCAAAGTGTTCAAGAAAGAGAGGAAGACCTAAATAGACCATGAAACGAACTTTGCTGAGAGAGAGGCAAGAAATATTGGTCTCAGTTCCATGGAGGATATTGAGAGAGTTGCCAAAGATAGAGCGGTATGGAAAAATTACTTGCAGGCCATATGTAACGTATAACGGTACGAGAGAAATTATAACTACGATAACTATATAATAGCTTATTTTATTGCTACTACGATCTATAATTATGGCAGAGTTTTTGATGTTTATTATCTTAGTTTAAAAAAAAAGATATAGGAACCCTTTTTCATGCTTCGAGATATATTGGGAATACTGTGCAAGGCCCGTATTTTTCATTAACCATCGGCACACGAGTGGTGACGTGGTCAACATCACACCGGGAGCCTTTATTTTCCAGTGCTTTTCCTGGTACTCAATTAAAGGTGGGACAACCTGAGAGCCGTTAGGGTAGAAAAAATATGTCGCGTCCATTGGGGAATTGAACTCAGACCACGTGCATAAGAAGCGAGTTAACTAGTGATTAAATCCTCGTATTCATCTCGAACTGAATAGGGTAATAACATGACACAGGTCTACGCCACGATTTTGCTATAATAAACTTGTACATTAAAAAAAACAACTGTATCGCCTCATGTTTCTAAGACAGAAGCTGAATCATTTTATTTCTTTTAGCTATATCACTCTAGCTTTTAGCTAAGTTAGCTTTTAGTGGTATCACTCTATGTGACAGAAGTGGTGTTAACTGTTCCAATACATTGTTAGCTTTTAGTGGTATCTTTCTTTGACAAAAGTGGTGTTACCTGTTCCAATACCTTGTTAGCTTTTAGCGGTATCTTTCTATGTGACAGAAGTGGTGTTACCTGTTCCAATACATTGTTAGCTTTTAGGGTATCTTCTATGTGACAGCAGTATGCTAACTGTTGAATATTCTTGTTACCTTTGTACATTTCTCATTTCCTTATCTTTCATTTAAACCATAACATTGGCATATGCGTAACAGAAACAAAAATCGTTAACACTTACCTAGACACAATGCATAACATCATGCACACAGACATGTACAAAAAATTAGTCATAACAGACATTCAAAATGACAATAGGGTTAAACCACATCATTGCCCACAAAATGCCTGAGCCGCCACTGATCTGGACAATATAGTCTCACATCCAACATTGTTATAGCTTTTACTGGGACGTAACATAATATTGTAGTTCAGGTGGAAGTTCGTTAATTTTGGGATTGTGACTTCATTTCTCATAATCCTCAATCGTTCAGAACTTTTATACTATTCAGAAACATTTGAACAAACTGTGCTGTTTTTATTTGCAGGTAGTACCAGGTCCAGTTTGAAGTGTAGCTTGTGTTATTCTTTATATTAGTAAAAATGTTTAACAATTTTCAATATTCAAACACAAAGTGGTAATTCTATGTTTCGGTATTATCAACAAAAGGTTGTTTATTGTGGCTTTCAAGGACGAGGACTAAAATATTGACAATTAAATACATGAAACATTGGCAATATAAATATATAAAACATTGACAATATAAATACATGAAAAATTGATAATATAAATTTATACAATTTGAAATATAATATATAAATATTGACATTATAAATATTAAATATTGACAATATAAATTATTAAATATGATAATATAAATTTATAAATATTGACAATATAAATACTGAAAATTAATAATATTAAGATTATGACAATATAAATATATAAAATTTGACATTATAAATTTAAATAATGTTACTTAAATATATAAATATTGCAATATAAATACATGAAACATGTGACAATATAAATATATAAAACATTACATATAAATACATAAATTGATAATATAAATGATATTAAGTTCAATTACAATTTTAGCTTTTAGTGTATCTTTAAATTGACAGAAGTGATGTTAAAACTTTTTAAATAAATTGTTAGCTTTTAATGTAATCTTTCTATTTTACAAAAAGTGGGTTAACTGTTCCAATACATTGTTAGCTTTTAGTGGTATCTTTCATGATGACAAATAGATGTTAAATTGTTCAATACCTTTGTTAGCTTTAGTGGTATCTTTCTATGTGACAAAAGTGGTGCTAACTGTTCCAATAAATTATTAGCTTTTAGTGGTATCTTTCTATGTGACAAAAGTGGTGTTAACTGTTCCAATACCTTGTTAGCTTTTAGTGGTATCTTTCTATGTGACAGAAGTGGTGTTAACTGTTCCAATACCTGTTAGCTTTAGTGGTATCTTTTTATGTGACAAAGTGGTGTTACCTGTTCCAATACATTGTTAGCTTTAGTGGTATCTTTCTATGTGACAGAAGTGGTGTTAACTGTTGCAATATTCTTGTTAGCTTTTAGTGGTATCTCTCTATGTGACAGAAGTGGTGTTAACTGTTCCAATACATTGTTAGCTTTTAGTGGTATCTTTCTATGTGACAGAAGTGGTGTTAACTGTTCCAATACATTGTTAGCTTTTAGTGGTATCTTTCTATGTGACAGAAGTGGTGTTAACTGTTGCAATATTCTTGTTAGCTTTTAGTGGTATCTCTCTATGTGACAGAAGTGGTGTTAACTGTTCCAATACATTGTTAGCTTTTAGTGGTATCTTTCTATGTGACAGCAGTAGTGCTAACTGTTGCAATATTCTTGTTAGCCTTTGTGCACCGATTTTCATTTCCTATCTTTGCATTTAAACCATAACATTGGCATATGCGTGAACAGAAACAAAATCGCCCAAAACACCCCAGACACCAATGCATAACATCATACACACAGACATGTACGAACAAAAACTAGCATAACATAGACATTCAAAATGACATAGTGAAGTACAACCACACATCTGGCACCACCAACAAAAGTGTCCACGAGCCGCCACTGATCTGGACATATATATTCTCACATACCAACATATGTATTGATAGCTTTACCTCGGGACGTAACAGAATATTGTAGTTCAGGTGAGAAGTTCGTTATATTTGGTCGACACTGTGACTTTCACATTTCCATAATCCTCAATCGTTACAGAACTTCTTGTTACTATTACAGAAACATTTGTAACAAACTGTGCTGTTGATTTATTTTCCTGGCAGTACCAGGTCCAGTTTGAAGGTGTAGCGCTTGTGTTCATTCTTATAGTAGAGTTATTAATAACAATGTCTTTGAACAATTCTTCATTGGTCAAAACACAAAGGGTAAAGTTCACTGTTTCGCTATCATCAACAAACAAGGTCATGTTTACATTGCTGGCTTGACAAGGAAGCGGAGGACCTAAAATATTGACAATATAAATACATGAAACATTGGCAATATAAATATATAAAACATTGACAATATAAATACATGAAAAATTGATAATATAAATTTATACAATATTGACAATATAAATATATAAAATATTGACATTATAAATATATAAAATAATGACAATATAAATATATAAAATATTGATAATATAAATATATAAAATATTGATAATATAAATATATATAAATATTATGACAATATAAATATATAAAATACTGACTAATATAAATATATATAAATAAATTGACAATATAAATATATAAAATTGAATATATATAAATAATATAAAATATTGATAATATAAATATATAAATAATGACAATATAAATATATAAAATATTGACAATATAAATATATAAATAATGACAATATAAATATATACATATTGACAATATAAATGTATAAATAATGACAATATAATATAAATATAACAATATTGACAATTTTTCATAAATGTATAAAATAATGACAATATAAATATATAAAATATTGATAATATAAATATATAAAATAAATAGACAATATAAATGAATATAAAATAATGACAATAATAAAATTGTATAAAATAAAAGTGATAAATATAAATATATTAAATATTGACATTAATATAAATACATGAAAAATTGATAATATAAATATATACAATATTGACAATATAAATATATAAAATAATGACAATATAAATATATAAAATATTGATAATATAAATATATTAAAATATTGACAATATAAATATATAAAATATTGACAATATAAATATTTAAAATATTGACAATATAAATTTCTACAAGTTTACACACGAACAATGCAAAAATAATACGTGTACCAGATACCAGTTACATCTGATGCATTTTCACAGAAGATGGAAAATTACTAGATATAACTCGATACTACAGTGTTCAAGATAAAAGCAGTCCCATTGAAAGATCAAAAGTTGCCAGATACTCATTGCGTTTTGTCTATTTACTATTTAAACCAGTTCTGACTAGCTCATCGTTTCGTCACATTTGTTCATGGCCCTTTCCCGCACCATAATTACGCACAGACTCACTCACTTTACCTATCATCACCAAGCTTGTCCCCAGCCATGCTCTAGCACAGGCTAGACAACTGGTCAGGTATTCCTGACCTAGATAAGAAAAGGGATCTGGAAATTACAGATGTTTTATAGCAAGCTTTTTTGCAAGTTTACTCAATTCGGTGAGTCTATGGTTATTTATTGGTGAAAATATTTATAATATTGATATTCCTTATTGTTAAACTTAACTTGTTGCATAATATGACTTCGCGTTAGCATTTTGTGTTGATTTTAAAATGAATTCGTTTATATACACCAATACTGGAATGCGAGGTCACGTGGTGTAGTTGGGGTCTGATTTACCATAATTCTTACCTGAGCCCGAAGGCCCAGTAGTTTATAGTTACAGGAACTTGGCTCCCATGACAACAGCCCTGAAAACTATCTGTTCTGTGCAAGTTGACCGGCGTCAGCAGCAGTCATTCTCATATCGTCAATGACATCTTGCACCCATCGTCTTCTAGTTCTTCCTCTCATTCTTCCTCCAGACAGGATCCCTCTAAAATTATCTTCTCAAGGCACTCATGTCGTTTTATGTGTCCGAAATATTTAATTTTCCTTGATTTTATGTTTTTTAATAGCCAACTCTCTTTAACATCAAGCTGTTGCAGAACAGAAGCATTTGTTCCTTTTCTCTGTTCATGATATTTTAAATACTCTTCTGTAGCATTTGCATTCAAATTCATTAATTATCGTGTCCGCCGCTTTGTCAATGGTCCATGTCTCACAACCATATGTTGCCAACGATGGTCCATGTCTCACAACCATATGTTGCCAACGATGGTCCATGTCTCACAACCATATGTTGCCAACGATGGTCCATGTCTCACAACCATATGTTCCAACAATGGTCATGTCTCACAACCATATGTTACCAACGATGGTCATGTCTCACAACCATATGTTGCCAACGATGGTCATGTCTCACAACCATATGTTGCCAACGATGGTCCATGTCTCACAAACATATGTTGCCAACGATGGTCCATGTCTCACAACCATATGTTGCCAACGATGGTCCATGTCTCACAACCATATGTTACCAACGAAACTGACCTTATCAAGTCATATTGCAACCATGTCTTCTTCTTCTTGTTGCCGTGTCATTCTCACACCATATGTTGCAACAGTCCTGTCTTCATATGTTTGATCTTTGCCAAACCATATGTTGCAACGATGGTTTGTGGTCACCAAACGCATAGCTTCCACGGCTCAGGACACATGCTCCGATGTCCAGCTCAAACCTCTGTGAAGTCGCCTCTCACACTGACGATGGTCCATGTCCCCAACCATATGTTGCCAACGATGGTCCATGTCTCACAACCATATGTTACCAACGGAAAAACTAGACCTATATCACGTCATAATTGAACTATTTTCTTCTTCTTCTTTGCGTTCGTTCTTTACAACCAATTTTAATCACTTTTTGTGATATGTTTGATCTTTGCCAAGAATGTGTATACGTTGCAAATTGGTTTGGTAGGCCCCTAAACATAGACTTCTGCCTTGGAAAATGCATCCGATCTCAGTCAAACCTCCTTAGTCGCCTCTTACGACATGCGTGGCAGGTAACATGGGTTCTATTCTTTACACCCCAAATTTGGGCCCCGGTAACCAATCGGACGATTGAACCATCTCATTTTCATAAACATTTGCCAGATCGGCTTCCTTGATGTGGTTGCTTTTATCTTGAACACTTTAAAACAAAAGACTAAAACTGTAACATAGCAACTGTCATCACTACAAGAAACACCATCATATAGACATAGCGATAAAGCAACAACTGATAAACTGTATATTGCTACTAACTCGCTGCTATCAAACATGGTCCCTAAATAAAATCCCAAGAGAGAAATGTCCCAACATTTGAAATAAAATGTCTTGTCAATGTTGCAAGATGGGATATAATTTTAAAAAAATGAGAATATAATAAATATTTTTGAAATCACATGCTATATAAAAAAAAATTAGAGAAAAAAATGGTTAGGTAATCTAATAAGAACAGTTGCCTACTTTAAAATTCCTCAAGATTTAACACACATCACTGGGAAAATATCTCAATAGCTCCACGAGAGAGTGAACCAAGTACATTTGGGATGAGAGGCTAGCAGATAACCTCTACACAACAGATACCCTCTAAAATAATGACAACTGTTGAAATATAAGGTTGCATAAGTCAATTATATACTCATCACATTCGCTATCGAATGAAATGATTAAGATCATATGAGATTGCCAGACAGCCTGATTTAAGTTAACTAGTACACAAATCGTGGTCCACAACACAAACATTAAAGAATATTATTGAAGCTTTTGGAACAAGGTGTTACAGAAAAGTTCTTAGAACATCATGGACAGAAGAGAAAAACAAAAGACCCCTACAAGACCTGCATATCGAAACACTACAAGACCTGCATATCGAGACACTACAAGACCTGCATATCGAGACACTACAAGACCTGCATATCGAGACACTACAAGACCTGCATATCGAGACACTACAAGATCCTGCATATCGCGAGAGACACTACAAGACCCGCATATCGAGACACTACAAGACCTGCATATCGAGACACTACAAGACCTGCATATCGAGGACACTTGGCTCATAAAAACATCATATCCTGAAATATTTTGAGACACTACGCTTTAACTTACATGACTGTATTGAGAGATGGTAATGGAAGACATGGTTCCTGGTGTACAGTTTAATTACATTGGTAGAGAGGACGAAGACAGTAGGTGAGAGACAAGAATGATCAAAAAAGAAACCTTGAACATGCCGTTATAGCAGGCCGGGAACTTGCTAGAGATTGAGTTTTTCAGACGGGCTGCGATAATAGCGACATTCCGTAAGGATTATATAGGGTGTTCAACTTAAAAGCAGCCTGTGAATGGAGCTAATCTGGCATATATGTATGGAAATGAGAAGGTTCAGTTATGACGTAGTATAGGTCAAGGTTGTGTGATGGTGTGTAATTGTAGTGCGGAAAGGGCGATGAACAAATGTGACGTAGGACAAGCTAGTCAGAACCGGTTTAAATAGTAAATAGACGAGATGCAATGCATACCTGGCAAATATCTATTTATCACTGGGGCTACTTTTAAGTTGAACACCCTGTACTACTACTTGAATCCATTCTTCTTCTTCGAATGCTCCATATCGACCAGTTGTTAATAACTATGATTTGCATGTGATCTGAGCCTAAGAGCGATTGCACGTTGTGCCAGTTATGCGACTACAAGTAGGCCAGCACATCCGATTTCTGCGATGCGTTTTAATTACCTACACCAGTCGCCTATTACGACATGCCTTGTAGGTTGCAGTGGTATTATTCTTTGCTTCCTTGCGGGCACCACAGGGGCGACTTGAGTACAAAAGTTGATTTGATATCTCCCTTTCAGAGATGTGCAAAGTAAAATAATGTATTAAGACAAAATCAAAACATTGACCTACAGTCAGAAAGTATGACTCCAACCGCTTGACTCTGTTTATTGTTTACGATACACTGGTAAATTCCTGAATCCTCACATTTTGCAGACTTGATCTGGTAACTGATGGATGACCGTTTCTCACGTGACTCAACAAGTACTTTCTCATGGTGATCTTTTATCTGAATCGGGGATGTATTGTCTGCTGTCTCACAGTTCAGCTGCACAGCTCTGCCGATCATTGGATTGGTTAGATTCCCAAGTATGTTACGGGAGAAGGATTTTATCTGTGGTTGACCTTAAAGAAGAATAACAAAATATTGTAAAGATCGTAATAAATTTCATAAACAGCATAACACCCCCACCCATCCCCAAAATATGTAAAAGATCAGTGAAATCACCTTCATTTTTGTCCCTGTGCAGGCAAGAGTTAGGGGTAATGAACGAGCTGATAGATTGGCTGGCTTGGTTACAATATCAGAGGAAGCTGCCATGGATCGAAATGACATTCTTCGTGCATTCAGAGAGTCTTTCTGAATAGAGGAGTTTCAGGGCTGTGAATCCCACTCGCTGACCAGATTGAAATAGATGGGTGTCAATATTGGTCAGCCAGATTGAACGACATACTAGATATGCAAGAGATTGATTAATCAACATCGAACTGGCGTGTTGGGCCGCTGGACGTTGCTGGATTTGCTGAGGCGGAGATCAGAGCACTTATGGACATGTCCGGAGTGCTATGATGATAGTCCTCATATAACTGATAACTGATGTAAAAGATATTTGTTTGGGGTGACTATTATATTCTACAATAAAAATATATTATACAAAGAAGCAGCAACTAAAGAGCACACATAATTCAATAGTTTGATTTAGCAAGGAACAGTAAATATAGGACGCAATCGCGAACTTATCCGATGGGACATGGTCTATGTTTTATTTTGGAGTTTTTAGAGGTTTAATAAAGAGAAATTGTCTGAAACACACCCCTTATCGGAAAAAGTGTACATTAAAACATATAATGCTGACTTGGACGATTCTTTATTCTTGGCAAGGTAAATTGACTACATGCCTCCTTTTACGAAAACAAGAAAATCTTGTCAGGTAGACACGTATAAAATTAAACGATTAGAGGGCACATGTCAATATTAGAGGACTTTGACTTTGCGGATGATCTTGCCATGCTCTCTCACAGACAAGACAGGCAGCAAAAAGTGGATGCCCTGGCAGAAAAAGCGCAACGGGTCGGTTTAAAATTATCAAGAGAAGAAAAAGTGCTGCAAAGCGATAACATACAGCAAGAACCGATACTGAGAGAAAAATAAGTCAAGTAAAGTCATATACAAAACAAATTTAAAGAAAATGAAAAGAAAATCATCAAGAGCTTGCAGTAACAGAAATATACAACGACATTATGATAAATTGACAACATTTAACAATACAAAGGGGGACTGCCTAGAGTAGTTGATAGTAGCTCGGCCCTGCTAGCTGTGAGCCTCATAGCTCGGGTTCGAACCTACTGTCCGGCATTTGTTCGAGTCCCTGGTCTTACTCAGGACGATAACGTGAGTACCTGTGAAGTCGGAGAAAATCTGCCTGTATGGCGAGGAATACTAATTACGAGTACATTGAGCACACGGCTGCCAGTGTAAAGTAATTTACAATTTGCACGCTGCTGCCATTGTAAGAAATTGGAAAAACGGATTTTCATGCAAAAATCAGTTTCAGAGATGAAACTTCGTCTGAGTTGAGCGGACGTAAGAAAAAAAAAAAAAAAAAACAATACAAAAACAACATACAAAACTCGAAGAACAAAATAATTTAGCAAACAAGCGTCCAACAATAGCGTTAAACTATTACACATCTGCGTATGATGGCTACATCTTACTAAACAAAAATGTATTTTCAATTATAACCAGAAACAAAATTAAAATATGTACAAGAAATCAGTCTTACCGTAGCACAAATTCAAAGACATAGAACAGTGAGGATCAACAAATTAATGTAGTACATTTTTATGTTGAGATCTGAATAACCTTCACAAGGCCTATGTTAGAGGTTGAGAAGACCATGCTTGAATTGAGAGGTATCCAAATTAGAAGTTTGAGATGACCATGCTAGTAATGTGAGATGACCATGTTAGAAATGAGAGATGACCATGCTAGTAATGTGAGATGACCATGCTAGTAATGTGAGATGACCATGTTAGAAATGAGAGATGACTATGCTAGTAATGTGAGATGACCATGCTAGTAATGTGAGATGGCAATGCTAGTAATGTGAGATGACCATACTAGTAATGTGAGATGACCATGTTAGAAATGTGAGATGACCATGCTAGAAATGTGAGATGACCATGTTAGAAGTTTGAGATGACCATGCTAGAAAGTGATGATATAAGTTTGAGATATGAGAGATGACCATGTAGAAGTTTGAGATGACCATGCTAGAAATGTGAGATGACCATGATAGAAGTTTGAGATGACAATGTTAGAAATGTGAGATGACCATGATAGTAAGTTGAGATGACAATGTTAGAAATGTGAGATGACCATGCTAGTAATGTGAGATGACCATGTTAGAAATGTGAGATGACCATGCTAGTAATGTGAGATGACCATGTTAGAAATGTGAGATGACCATGCTAAGTGTAAGTGTGAGATGACCATGTTAGAAGATGCCATGAAAAGGGGATGACCATGCTAGAAATGTGAGATGACCATAGTTGATTAAGAAGTTTGAGATGACCATGCTAGAATGTGAGATGACCATATAGAAATTGAGATGACCATGCTAGAAATGTGAGATGACCATGTTAGAAATTGAGATTGACCATGTTAGAAGTGAGATGACCATGCTAGTAATGTGAGATGACAAAATTAACATGCTAGAAATGTGAGATGACCATGCTAGAAATGTGAGATGACCATGCTAGAAATTGAATGACCATGCTAGAAATTGAGATGACCATGCTAGAAATGTGAGATGACCATGTTAGAATATAACTAAATGAGATGACCATGTTAGAAGTTTGAGATATTGATCCATGTTAGAAATTTGAGATGACCATGTTAGAAGTTTGAGATGACCATGCTAGAAATGTGAGATGACCATGTTAGAAGTGAGAGGTGACTAGTAGAAGTGAGATATTGATAAACAACAAACTTATTTTGTAAAATATTTATTTTAATTTTGAAGGTTGCATATGTACACATTGTTAAGATAGTTGTATATACATAACATTTTAGTAAATAAATCTATAAATAGCTGTCAATAATTACTAGTACAATTAAAGAAGTTAAATTATAAATCGATAACTTGCCAACAATACGGTCATATTTGTACTACTGCAAGTTATCGATTTATTTTAAATCCATTTAGAATTAATTTAAAGCCATAACCATCAATTATTGTTATAATTGTTTTGAGTTAAAGTGTAACGGGTTGCTGTTACATGTTCTCTCAACCCCTTGAATTAAAGTGTAACGGGTTGCTGTTACATGTTCTCTCAACTCCTTGAATTAAAGTGTAACGGGTTGCTGTTACATGTTCTCTCAACTCCTTGAATTAAAGAGTAACGGGTTGCTGTTTCATGTTCTCTTACACCCTTGAATTAAAGTGTAACAGGTTGCTGTTACATGTTCTCTCACACCCATCCCCTTTTAGCTTTGAATTTATCCTAGAGACTTACAAAAACATAGTCCAGAAATTTTCTGAATAACCGTATGATTCAGTTTGGTTTGCGTAAGCACAATATTTGTTGTAAAAATTGTCTTGCAGTATAGATTGCGTTTTAATCTATTACTAATTGTATTCATGTTACTATTATCATTACTTTACTATTATCTACTTACTTATCCCACTCCACTCCGTGTAGCACAAAAGGCCTCAACAGTTGTTTGTCACTTTTTCCGGTCGCTGACTATTTTCGTAAGAACTCCCAGAATGGTCAAGAACTCTTCAGTTCCTGAAAAACTTCGTCTACAAGTCTATTTAGGATTTTCCATTTCCTTTCTCTTTGCGGGTTCCACTCAAGTGCTTGTCTAGTGACACTCGACTGTGTCTTCTGTAGTGTATGTAAGATCCATCACCATTTTCTCCGATTAATGTGGATCATCATGGGTTCTTGGTCTGTTCTTACCCACAGGTCCGTGTTTGCCACTTTTTGTCCTACCCTCTCAGTCTGAGAATCCGCTGAAGACATCCGTTGAAAAAGGTCTGAATCATATTACTATTTAACTTGGTGACTCACCATGTTTCAGAGCCATACAGCAACACAGATTTCACATTTGAACTGAATATCCTTAGCTTTGTTTTAGTGGAGATGGCAGTAGATTTCTACTCTGTTTGCAGAATAGCAGAAGCTTGTTGGGCTTTCCTACTAAATGTCCTCATCTGTACCTGCTGATTGGCTGATTTTGCTTCCAATGTATACAAATTCCCCAACATCGTTTATATCCATTCCCTCAATCAATATCGGGTCTTACTGTATGTTGTTGCTTCTCAGTACTTTTGTATTCTCTTGGCTCATTTTAAGACCATTCCGCTGTGCCGTTTCTGCAAGGGCATCCACTTTTTCCTGCATGTTTTGTAGTTTGTGTGAGAGTATGGCAAGATTATCTGCGAAGTCCAGGTCCTCTAATTTTGACATTTAAAAAAGTAAGTAAAAAGAATGGCTTTATCCACACAACGTAGTATAAAAGATAATACGGTGTTATGCCCCAATTTTTCATTAAAAGTCGGAACACGATGGGTGATGTGGTCAACATCCCGTCAATCGCCTTTACTTCCCAGTGCTTTCATTGTGCTTAGTTGAGGCTGGGTCTACCTGAGAACCGTTACAGGGGGGACAAAATGTCGCGCCCACTGTGGACTTACACCTGGACCACTAGTTTAAGAAGTGAGTTCGCTGGCAACTGCGGCTCTCTTGTATCGACATAAGTGTACAATGAATGCCTTTTCCAGACCCTGCATATGCCACGCGTGTAAAATAATCAAGTAGGACCAAGAAGATGAGGAGGGACAGCAGGCATCCTTGTCTAACAATCGTAGTGACACACATACAGTCTTCCATCGTGGATAACCTGGCAGACATACCTCTAAAGCAGTTGCCGGATGATGTCGCCAGTCTTCCATGGCAACTTATAGTTTCTCAGGATATAACATTTTGATTTCCTATATATGCTGTCGAATGCCTTCTCAACATCAAGAAAACACATGTAAAGTGGAGTCTGCCGCTCCATTGTTTGTTCTACAATGATTTTCATAGTTGTTATCTGATCATTACAAGATCTATCTTTCCTGAATCCAGCATGTTCATCTCTAAGCCTCTGGCCTTTTTCATCACGCCTGTCATAAGTCTAATGAAGAATTTGCTGGGAATGGATTGGTTATTGGTTATTAAACTGACGTCCTTGCACTCCGGGCAGACCCATAGGTGCTCAGTCTCCCCAACAGATATCGAAGAGTATGTATACTGATGGTTCCCGTGGCTCACTGATTAAACACACCTCTCACTCTGCCTCTCATGCATCCAGTTCGACTTGTACAACGGGTAATTCCAAACTGCCTAAATCGCTGGATCGATTCAACATAGATTTTAGTGTCCTCATCCAAGAGACGGTCGCGAAGAGACCGAAGAATATCCCCCTTATCAATAGGGAAATGGAAAGCAGCATGAATCCTCTCCACTTGTCATATTGTGATACATCTCTATTCTTTGACAGTTTTACGAGAAGGCATTTTCTCCAGCCTGCTGGGATCTCCCCCTTTAGCCAGTTTGATGGGATCTCCGCTCTGGTCCACACTAAGTTAAATAATCTGTGGAGCTGATTTACCATCTCTTCTCCTCCCTCCCTCAGTGCTTCCTCTGTGATGTTATCTACTTCTGCGTATTGATGATATACAGTTATCAGTTATATGAGGACTATCATCATAGCACTCCGGACATGTCCATGAGTGCTCCGATCTCCGCTTCAGCAAATCCAACAGCGCCCAGCTGCCCAACACGCCAGTTCGATGTTGATTAATCAATCTCTTTGCATATTTAGTATGTCGTTCATTTCGGGCTGCACCAATATTGACACCCATCTCTCTCAATCTGATCAACGAGTGGGATTCACAGCCCTGAAACTCCTCTGTTCGGAAAGACTCTCTTAATTTATGTCAAGTGTATATCCTGACACAAGGTCTGGTGGGCTTTGTGGGGAAGGTCTATTCAACACTTCGTGGAAATGTTCTTTAAAGAAACCCAGTTGGTCCTTTATTTTAGTCATAAATTGCAACGTCTTGTCTCTCACTGACCTGTTTGTGTTATTTTTATTCCAACCCAACAATCTGGTTGTCGCAAAGAGTGCACTGAGGTCACCTTTACTGGCTGCTGCTTCTGCCTGTTGCGCTACTTAATTTAGCGATGATCTTTTGTCCACTCTTAGCTGTCTTTTCACATCTCTTGCTACCGCGTTTTATTTAATCGCTTGTTTTTGCTGTTGTGTTTGTGTCAGATTTACTTCCTGTCTCAACTTCTTCCTCTTTTCTACCTTTTGCCAAGTTTCGTCTGTGATCCAGGTATTCCTGTTTGATGATGGTCTTCCAAGTACCTTTTCACACACTCCGACAGGTAGAGTTCGGTTTGGTTTGCAGGCAATGGACTGAATCACCGCAGGCGTCAACAATTTGCAGAATAACACTTGTCTTTGTTCTGGGGAACATGGGTGTCTTTGGCAATGAGAGAGCAGACAGACTGGCTGGTTCTACCGCTATATCAGCAAGCCACCCAATGGATAGAGCTAACATCTTGAACGCTCTCATAGAGTGTGGCCGCAAAGAAGATTTTCATCTAAACCAATCCACGTCAACTACTAGATTGCAGAAGGTGGGATTGAAGATTGGAGTAGCAAGAAAAGAACAGTACGACAGGTATATGAGTGGGCTCATCAATCAAAATCGAACTGGTATGGTCAGTCGCTGGACGCTGTTGGAGATATTGCAAAGACGATCAGAGCACCTATGGACATCTCCGGAATGCAATGAAGATATTCCAAACTGAAACTGAAACCACTCCGACAGCAGTTTTTCCATTGAGAGAGAGTGTATTGACATTTAAGAGCAATATTGCTTATTTGACAGACTTTACAACAAAGTTAATGAAACGAATCTAAAACTGCAAGTAAATGATTTGAATTTGATCAAAGAAAAGGCAATTATTTCCACGTTCAGTCAAAACTTGCTTTGTAAAATCACAATTTGGTTTCCAAATCTGTCTTCAATGGAAACAACTGATGACATTCTGATTTATACCCAGCATTTGGAAGCACCGAAAGAAGATTTTATAAATAGATTTCAGGATTTACTGAATATGACCATTCCAGATAAGATCCTAGAACTGTTTAACAAATTTAAAATTAGCACAACTAGCATGTGCCACTGCGAAAAGGTGGACATGACGGCAGAGCATGTACTGCAAGATTGTCAATTGATAGCAGGCCTAAGAAAAGAAACCTGGCCCAAAACACAGAGCTTCGCGAGAAGCTGTACGGAGGAACGGAGTGACTTAAAACCACGGTAGCATTCATGATAAAGTCTGGTTCATCAGTATAGACGGGGATCGAGAGAGAGATAGAGAGATCCTAGAACCTTCCTCAAACTTACAAACAACAGGATTATCAATGCCAGAAAAATTGATAAAATTGTCAATAAATGAAAATTTGAAATTTAAAATGAATATCAAGAATTTTTCGTTGCCAAGTCAACTGATTACAAGCACCAAGCAAAGAGAGTACACACCTGGACATGCTGGAGTGCGGGGTAACGAGCGTGCAGACTTTCTTGCAAACAATGCCCGACTCAAACGGGCAGAAGTATGGACAGAGCCGATATCATCAATGCGGTACGCTCTCAATTATGTGACAAGGGCACGTCTCAGACACTGGAACGAGTTCTAGAATTAGGCGTTAAATGTGGACATGCCAGACAGTGTCGTCTTCGTGGTAGAGAGAGAAGATATAGTAATCAACTTCTCATGGGTACGGTGAGCAAATGGACTTTAGGATGGCTGCTGCAGCGGAGGACAGAGCATGCATGGGAATGCCCAATGTGCCGTGACGTCGATCGCATAACATAACATAACATAACATGAACATAACATAAGCAAAGAGAGTTGTGGAGAGACATGATCGCTTACGTCGACAGGCACGGCACTTGATTGAAGTCAAATTCAAATATTATATCAAGTCTTACGAGCTGCAGCAAATAAGTTTTTTAAATTTCATTCCCATCATCATATTTAGCCGAAAGAGGATTTAGCAGGGTCACCTCTCTATTAACAAAGACAAAAAACAGATTATGTGACTGAGTGGTTAAGCCCTTGACTTGCGAATAGAAGATCGTGGGTTCAAATCCGGACCGCGGCCTTCACACTTCTAAGATGGTCACCTCACACTTCTAAGATGGTCACCTCACACTTCTAAGATGATCACCCCACACTTCTAAGATGATCACCCCACACTTCTAAGATGGTCACCTCACACTTCTAAGATGATCACCCCACACTTCTAAGATGATCACCTCACACTTCTAAGATGATCACCTCACACTTCTAAGATGGTCACCTCACACTTCTAAGATGGTCACCTCACACCTAAATCCTCACCTTTAAGATGATCGCTCACTTTAAATTCACTACATCTTACTAAGATGGTCACCTCTATCTCTAAGATGGTCACCCACACTTCTAAGATGGTCACCTCACACTTCTAAAATGGTCACCTCACACTTCTAAGATGGTCACCTCCACTTCTAAGATGGTCACCTCACACTTCTAAGATGGTCACCTCACACTTCTATGATGGTCACCTCACACTTCTAAGATGGTCACCTCACACTTCTAAGATGGTCACCTCACACTTCTAAGATGGTCACCTCACACTTCTAAGATGATCACCTCACACTTCTAAGATGATCACCTCACACTTCTAAGATGGTCACCTCACACTTCTAAGATGGTGACCTCACACTTCTAAGATGGTCACCTCACACTTCTAAGATGGTCACCCCACACTTCTAAGATGGTCACCCCACACTTCTATATGGTCACCTCACACTTCTATATGGTCACCTCACACTTCTAAGATGGTCACCCCACACTTCTAAGATGGTCACCCCACACTTCTAAGATGGTCACCTCACACTTCTAAGATGGTCACCCCACACTTCTAAGATGGTCACCTCACACTTCTAAGATGGTCACCTCACACCGAAATCCTGCACCTTTACCACTACTCGCTCACTTTATATATATATATATCTTATCTAGTTCTTCTCTAGGAGAACGGTTCACTAACTTTTTATTAACGTGGATCCCCTATTAAATACACTTTGCTCCCGAGGACCCTAAAAATTTCTTTATATAAAAAAGACAGGAATTAATTATTTTCTGTTACAATAGTAAACAATGTTCTCAGACTGTGAAAACTTTAAATAATTTTCATTTTCTCATGTCAGACATTTAGACTTTGGTCTTCTCCGAGTCCTTTGATTTCACAGCTCAGCTAATTTACCACTGTTTGTATATATATTAAAATGTATTTTCTGTTTGAAATGTCAAAGATCATAATATTTCTTCAAGCGATCAAGGACCACCTGTGAGTACCACGCGGGCCTCAGTTTGGGAAATGCTGATCTAAGACATGTATTATGTCAGACTTTTCCATATTTTTTTTTCTTTCAGACAAGTGGTCATGCGTTATTTTCAAGACATGTCGCATAGGGCAGAGTCTATCATTTAGTTGATAGAACATTGCCATAGTATTAGCACCGACTGCTTCTAGACATGTCGCTACGGCGAAGTCTATCATTTAGTTGATAGGAACATTGCCATAGTGTTGGCACCGACTGCTTCTAGATATGTTGCTACGGCGAAGTCTATCATTTAGTTGGTAGGAACATTGCCATAGTGTTTGTCACCGACTGCATCAAGACAAGTCTCGAAGTGGGAAATAAAGGGTTCAAGAAAGAATGGGCTCCTTAGTGAAACATTGATATGAACATTTCTGAGAGAGGTAAGAAATGTCGGACTTAATTCCATAGAAGAGATTGGTGGTGGTGATTGGGGTGGTGGTGGTGAGGGTGGAGGGGAGGTCCTAGATACAATCATCATCAAATAGTTTGCCCTGGCAGAACTTTGCCACCCCAACAGTCCTCCGAATTTCTCTCTCTCATAGGCCAGATGTCCTGCTTCTGCAGCCGTCATGTTCAAACCATCATATACATCCTGAATCCATCTTCTTCGTGGTCTTCCTCTTCTTCTCTTTCTATTCTTCCATGATGGTCTTCTCCAGCCTTCATTCTTTTATATGTCCAAATATCTAATTTTTCTTTCTTATTTGTAGCATCAGCCGTTTTTAAATACATTGAACCGTAAAAACATCTCTTTTGAATATATTGTGCAACTTCTTCTAGTAGTAGTATGTTAGTGTCTAGTTGTATTTTGTAGAATAGAGTAGTAGCTGGTAGTAGTGGTGGATTGTTGTAGGTTGGTGATGTTAAGTAGTAGTAGTAGTGGTAATGAAGTGGTAATGTTGTAGTAGTATTGGGAGTTGTAGTAGTAGTGGTGGTTATGGTGGTAGTAGTAGTAGTATTGTAGTGTAGTAATTTTGTTGTGGTAGAGCTGTTTCATATGCTCTGAGGTGTGCCTTGTTATCTTAACTTCTTCTTTACGTTCTGTTCTTTGACCAAGTTTTATCATCTTTGATAGTATTTGATCTTGCTCAGAACTGTATACGTTACATTGTTTGGTAGGCCTAAACGCATAGTTCTACGTTTGGACATGCATCCAATTAGCCAACCTTTAGTCGCCTCATGTGCGTGACAGAGTAACAGTGGTCTATTCTTTACACCCCAAATTTGGGCCCCGGTAACATTCCAGGTAGCCCCTAACGCATAGACTTCTACACATTGACATTGGACAGTGCATCCGATTAATCCAACCTCACTGTGTCGTGGTTCTATACCCCCAATTTGGGGCGCCATGCGTAACAGTGAAGTTCTGGTTCTTACACCCTTGCTCGAACTTGGGCAGGCCAGCTAAACCATCTTTACACATACTCTCATTTTGTTCTTTAGACTCGAGGTGTCGGGTTAGCTTTGGGGGGTATCAATGTCTAATGCTGTAGAGTAGCTTGGGGGTAAAGATCATCAGCTTTTGGCTCTGATGATAAACGTTTTGGTTTTAGTCCACTAGCCGCTCAGCCCTTGTTTATCATATTTATCACACGAAGTTTGCTTTGGGTGTTGTTTCTACTGAAATAATTTCCTTTCCAACGATCCTTGAAAGCGTTCCTTAGTTACACATATGTAACCATAAATATATTGAGAAATAAATCATTTCCAATCAGGTTCCTGTAAAAAATTTTGTTCAAATGTTTTATTAAGAGTCAAGTAATTTGTGTAGCTTTTGGTGGTGGTAGTGATGGTGGTAGTGGTGTTATGGTGGTGGTAGTGGTGATGGTGGTGGTGTTATGGTGGTGGTGGTGGTGATGGTGGTGGTGGTGTTATGGTGGTTGTGTTACGTGAGGGTAGTGGTGGTGGTGGTGGTGGGGTAGGTGGTGGTGGTGGTTTTGATGGTGGTGCTGGTTTTGGGGTGGTGCTGGTCCTTAGATGCACATATCGCCCGAATGGTTACCGGCGATCAAATTGGGTTGTAAAGAATAGAACTACTGTTACCTGCCACGCATGTTGCAAGAGGCGACAAAGTAGGTTGGGTGTTTGTCTAGTTACCCTACATGTAAAAAATACTAGATGACTACAGAACGGAGGCGAACCGAGTAAACGCTGCTGAAATCGAACACATCGCCGAAGTAAAAGCACCAGAGCTCCAAATGGTGCTGACGATGTGACGTAAACTGCATGAGTCAGATTTTCACATGAGTAGAATTTATGGGGAGGTCTGGTACATCGGTCTGGCGGTGATCGAAAAGAGAGAGAGAAAGCACATAGCAAACAGTAAAAACAGTAGGAAGAGAGGGTTCGTGCAAATGGGCTAGGCACATTCCTCATTCAGCACAAATCAACCTAGCTCTTTCCGCTATAAGCCGCACACTGCGCCACGGCAAAGCCCGTTGCACGCCATAAGCCGCACACTGCGCCATAGAATTGCTTCCCTTATAAGAAGTCTTTCTTGTATTACTTCTACTGTTTTACTTATACTATTTTTCAATTTTGTTATTCTATTGGGTTGTCCAGTTTTCTTCAATTTAGTATATAATAATAATATATGTTTATTTATTGACGAGTAGTTGGGATCGTTTGATTTAAAACATTTTTTTTTTTACTTCCCTTGAATTAACTGCTTAAAAAATTGAGAAATAACTGTGCGTGGAAAGAGCTAGACTATATGGAGTCGGCTTTGCTGTGCACAATAAACTTGTGAAATCGAATCATACACCAGTAGCTGTATCAGAACGAATAGTATCCCTACGACTCAATGTAAAGGTGGACTCTAAACATCATATGTGTCTACACCAACTCTAGCAGCGTCTGCAGAAGTTAAAGACAGGTTTTACAAATCATTACAGAATGTCGTTAACTCATTTCCAGTGGATGAGCAACTGTATATAATGGATGACTTGAATGCACGCATAGGATCTGATCAACAGTCATGGCCAGTATGCCTGGGTCATCATGGCATTGGAAATATCAATGATAATGGTCAGAGACTGCTTGAATTCTGCTCCCAAAACAACGTGTGTGTGACAAATACGTTTTTTTCTGTCAAACACAGACACAGAGTGTCGTGGTGCCACCCAAAATCAGGACAATACCATCAGCTTGAATTTGTAATCACGCGCAGACAACTCTTCAACGTGGTAAACATCACACGTACTTTCCATAGCGCAGACTGTGATACAGATCATACACTAGTTATCAGAAAAGTCAAAGGACTAACAAGAAAAACTCATACAACAAAAAGACCACCCAAACCCAAGATCAACAACACTAGAATGGGGATGACAAAGAATAAGGATACATTCAAAAACAGGCTTACTGCTCTTTCTGACAATGTAATTGAAAAGTAGTATAGACGAAAAGTGGAGCATATAATAATATGTATGACTGCGCCATCTCTTTCAATGGCACCAAGAAATTCTCCAGCAAAGACTGGGTCGAACAAAATGAAACAACACTCAGTCCCCCAATTGAGGAAAAGAAAAGAGCCTAGTAATTTACAAAAAGAACCCCTTACAAAGCTGAAAGGCAAGATAAACAGGCGTAAACTCAGAAGTTATCACAGTAAAACACTTGCTAACTGACCGTCTGTAAAGACAACAATGACAATGGCCATATATGCGTGGATGTGAAGTAACTGATATATAAATTATTGAACAGTACCGCTAACATCGACATGTCCAGAATATTATGATAATAAAAACCCAGATTCATAGTTGATGATATTAATTGAAAACAATTTCTTGGTAAGAAGTCATCAATTTGAACGTTTGTATTCTAGAAGAAAGTAGTATAATATCTGCCTCGGAAAAGCGCAGTAGGTAGCTCGTCAGTCTCATAATCACAATATAAGAGCGATCTAAAGGTCGTGAGTTCGATCCTCACCTGGGGCATATTTTTTTTTAATTCTCAACGAAATTTTTTTATGCACATTGAATAACAGCTGTTATGTGAGTTTTACTTAAAATTCCAACACAATACTAAACCAACAAGGACACAACAACCTTAAAACCAAACATGACATAAACCAACATAAAACCACAAGTGACAAACAACAACACTTATAAACTAAAAAGACAAACAACCAACTTATAAAACTATAGTGACATACAACAACCCATAAACAACAAGTGACATACAACAACCAACTTATAAACCAACAAGTGACATACAACAACCAACTTATACAACCAACAAGTGACATACAACAACCAACTATACACCAACAAGGACAAACAAACAACTTAAAAATAACAAGTGACATACAACAACCAACTTATAAAACCAACAAGTGACTACAACAACACTTATACAACAACAAGTGACAAACAACCAACTTATAAAACCAACAAGTGACATACAACAACCAACTTATAAAACCAACAAGTGACATACAACAACCAACTATAAACCAACAAGTGACATACAACAACCAACTTATACAACCAACAAGTGACATACAACAACCAACTTATAAAACTAACAGCATACAATACCAACTTAAAAACCCAACATGTGACAACAACCAACTATACAACCAACAGTGACATACAACAACCAACTTATAAAACTAACAAGTGACATACAACAACCAACTTATACAACCAACAAGTGACATACAACAACCAACTTATAAAACCAACGATGTAAAGTACACAATAAAGGACATAACAGATATGTAAATTTTGTCTTAATTGTGCAATATTCAAAAACATTTTTAAAGGCATAATGGTAACAAAATGAATTTGAAAAATATTCATATAACTAATACTGACATACGGATGCGAGTCATGGACAATTAACAAACAGATAACAACAAATCTCTGAGGGCCACAGAGATGTGATTTTACAGAAGAATGATGAAATCCATCGACTGCTAAAATAGCGAGTGTGGGTAAGTTGAATGGGGTCAAGACACTGTTCTTCTACAGGAGTGTTCAAGATAAAAGAGCCCAATTGACAAAAGATATGTAAATTGGCACTTGATTGAGAACACCTGTATATTCCTTCTGTCAGACTGACAATCAGGCTTCACAAGACTCCACTGTTGCCGTTCTGCTGCTCACCATGCACCTACGTCAGGCCACTTCTTCATCTCTCTCCACAGTTCTTCAAAATGTTTTTGGACGTCCAGGTTCTTCTTTCCATCCTCATCCATCTAGAACTGTCTCCATTATACTCACTGGCATGCGACAAGCATGTCAAAACCTTCATTATCGATTAAAGAACGGAAAACTTTTATCATCATTATAAGAAAGGAATCATCATATTTAGATCATGTATGTGAAGGAGGACTTAGAAACTTGGACAACCGAGTAAATCGAGGAAGATGGAGACAGAGGAGACAGAGAGATAATGTGGAAACCTGATAGACGGAAGAGCGTCAATATCTGATTATAGAAATATAAGGGTAGAATATGCGAAGATCCAGTGCCGCCAGCCGGCATGCACTGTATGATGATGAATATGCATAATCGTAAATGTTACGTCCAAGAAGTCTGAAAAAGTAAAAATAAATCATTCTATGAGTTATCCTCTGATTTTCTCCATTATAACTCAGTGGTGTTGGGAGGGAGGAGACGTTAGGATCTAATGTAATTTTGTTTAGTGAATTTTAAGTCCGTGTTGCCTACAAATACCCATAGTACAGGGATAGATCTGGGCATATACCTGGGAAAGTCCCTTGGCATGGTACCTGGGCATAGTAACTGAATACCTGGGCATAGTACCTGGATTTGACGCAGTCACTCCATCTTTGCGTGGTCTTCTCATGCTCTGTATTATTATATTTGTGTAATGTGGCTACTTAGAGCTAAGCGTGAGATGGAACTATTAACAAGCATATATTGTCATTTTTGTAAAGCGGCTGAGCATCTGTGTGTCTAGTTGCATTGCAGTGAAGTCTAGAGTCGGATCAGAAATAAACAACAATAACAAATAAAATAAATGAATGATTAATACAACTATTATTTACTGCATATATGCGCTTTTGAATATAAGTGTTACAGAAGATTCCTCCGTATATCTTGGACAGAGAAGAGAACAAATAGATATATCCAGAAAGAACTCAAAATCAAAGAAAACTGGCTGATGCTACAAATACGAAGAGAAAATTGAGATATTTTGGACATATAAAAAGACATGAAGGAGTGGAGAAGACCATCATGGAAGGAGGCATACCGGCAAAGAGAAGAAAGAGGAAGACCACGGAGAAGATGGATTCAGGATGTAACTGATGGTCTGAACATGACGGCTGCAGAGGCAGGACATCTGGCCTATGAGAGAGAAAGTCCGGAGGACTGTTGGGGTGGCAAAGTTCTGCTCAGGACAAGCTATTTGATGATGATGATGATTTACTGTTTTCATTTTCAAAATATAGAGACAAAAGATAGGTACAGGATTCCTTTCAATACACACACATGCGAGTGCACATACGCACACACAAGCAGCAAAAGACACACACACATGTTGATGTGTGAAGAAAGTAACGGAAAACACATACCGTGAGACATATTAGGGAGTTCAGTGTTAGAATATATATACTATATACCTATTTGTTTATTTATATCTTATATATATAAGACAAAGATCAATGAAATTGTATGTCTGTCCCAATTGTTTGGAGATAGCTGGACATCCTACGGACCCTGAAATTTGGCAAGAATGTGGCTTTAATGGATACGAAGAGGGAAAATTTATCAAACTATAATTTTACGTTCGATAACTATATTCCGAACTTAACCCAGTGGTTTTTCCAAGAAATCACCGATAGCGTATATCCATGATTTCACGAAGTTGCCAGTCACTTGATCATGTTGCTACTTTCGGCGAATCCCTCTAATCACAAAGTACGGTAGTTTTACAAAATACAAAAACAATACACAGCAACGTTTCGACTAAAAGGCCTTTATCAAGCAAACAATACAACAAAGTGACGAATGTCCAACACACTACATACGGACTTTGAAAAAGATTATTAATTTCCGCTCAAGTCCTGTGGTCATATAATGCTATGATACCGGCACTATTATTATAACAACGTATTTTAAACCCATTTATTTATAACTTTCTCTAGGGTAGTTGATAGCTTGCCTGCCTAGATTGCAGTAGACATGCGCTACATGCGCTTGATTCACTTTCGTTAAAAAAATTTTTTTTTAAACACGTCGATTAGTTAATAATCTGAATAAATTTAATTTGCCAATTGTTTTTTGACAACTTTCACGGGAATTCAATTGTATCAGGTTTTACTGGCATGAAATAGGAACATTTTAAATTGTTATTTGTCAACTTTCACGGGAATTCTGTTGCATCAGGTTTTACTGGCCGATACATGGAGAGAAAACGTATTGTTTTTAATGGGGAAGAAGCAGATTTTGAAAACAGGGCATGTTTCTTTAAGGGACTTAAAGAAATAAAATGATTTAAACTATTTTTCCCAGTGCGAAGAACAGATAAACTGCTAGTCTTATAAATTGAAATATAGGTTCCTTTTTAATAACATCAGGATATTGAAACACGCCTTATTTTCATTGACCGTCGACAACGGTGATTGGTGAGTCAACGGCGCGGTGTCCGTCTCTAGCTCACAGACATTAATTACTTTTACTTTTACTTTAGGAAAGATATTTTTAAAATAACTTCTGAAAACAAGAAAACAAGTTGTTAACTAACAAGAATAACTACTGATTTATGTACAAACAACTTTAAGGAATCATTATTATCATCAAGGTGCGTATCCTTTATAGAACGTTGCTCTTTTTGCAGCACATCTGAAATTCACTCTGTCTCTTGCCAGTTCACCACTTCGTCGATAGTCATATTCATGGTTTCTTTAATATCTTGTAGCCATCTTCTTCTTGGTCTGCCTCTGTATCCTGGAACCCTGCCATCTAGTATTGTTCTTTCCATGCCATCGTGACGCTTAATGTGACCAAAGTATGTAATTTAAGGAATCAAAGCCAACAACAAATATAAGCATATACAAAATTACATACATCTAATAAGTAAAATGTACAATCTAAATCTGTTGTCAATGAATTTCAGTTTAACAGAAATCCAGTTAAAAAAAAAAAAATTACAACAGTATTACAAATGCAAAGTTTATGCAGAGTTGACTCATTAATGAAAGAGAATTTCTCACACTAAATACAAAAAAATGTTTATAAAAGTAACTATTAAAACTAATTTCATAGTTGTTTATCAAACTACTTGTGTGCATTTTCCGATTAAAGTGATCATCATCAAATAGCTTGTCCTGGTTAGAACTTTGCCACTCTAAAATTTCTTCGGAATTTCTCTCATAAGACAGATGTATCACCACTGCAGCCGTCGTGCTCAAATCAACAGTTAATCCTGAATCCATTGTTCTTCATGGTTTTCCCTCTTCTCCTTTTTGCCAGGATGTGTCCCTCCTAATGGTTTTCTCAACTTTTGCGCTTTTATATGTCCAAAATACTTCAATTTTTTTTATTAGTATCATCAGCTAGTTCTCTTTGATTAAAGTAATAGATTTAAAACAATATGTAGGTGGTTCTGGCTTGGGGATAGTGACTGATCTATTAACCCCGACGTTCTGAGTTCGAATCACGCTGTGGACAGTTTGGTTGCAAATTCTTTCGCGTGGATTTTTACAAATGGACGATGTCACCACCCGTTCAGAAAGCAATGGCAAACTACTGAACGTAATAATGCTAGAAAAATCACAAACAACGTTAGAAGCTGGGGTTGATTCGCAAAACCCTGTAAAGGATATGCAATTAACTTTAACATTCTATCAGCAACTCGTGCTTGTTTACCTCTTTCACTTTTATTTTTTATTCATTGGAAAACTCCACGGCCTTCTTTTATTATCTATTGTCTTTCCTTATGTAGATGATGGGATTTTTGGTCCACTCTTGATGATAAGTGTAGAGTGGGAGCTTTAATTTGCGTTTCAGAGCCAGATGAGTCGACTTTGTGTTATTGTCTGTTGTCTTTCTCAAGTGGATGATGGATTTTTGTCACTCTTGATGATAAGCGTAGGAGTATGAGCTTTAATTTGCGTTGCAGTGTGAGATGAGTCGTCCTTGTTGTGTTGTATCCGTATCTATTTAGTATGTTCTTGATTTTATCTATCTATCTTGTTTTCTTGTATATTATCTAATATAAAGTATCTGATAATATAAAAAGCTGTAAAAATCTAACTGGATTAGATATAACTAGTTGAAGATTGATATAAAACAAAGGCAAATCAAGCACTGTCTAAACGAAATGTCACGTAGGTTAATGTTAGCTTATTTTATACGCAAAAGTTGTTAGATTAATACAACATCTATTTTTTACTGTAAACCAAAGTGGCCACACTATACACAGGTACATTCAACTTAATAAATCTTAGAACTCTAAGAACCGAATTGATTAATTAAAAACAGGACCAACTGTGCCCGGACACAGCCAACTCTAGATAAACTAGGCCAGACAAATGATCAGGCATTCCCTGACCTAGATCAGAAAAGGCTGAATATTACATATGTTTATAGAACACTGCAAGCATTTTTGCAATATTACTCAATTCTGTGAGTCTGTGGTTATTTATTAGTGAAAAATATTCATAATATTGATATTCCTTATTGATACACTTACCTTGTTGCATAATATAACTTCGATTTAGCATTGTGTGTTGATTTTAAATTAATTCGTCTATATACATCAATACTGGAATGCGAGATCACGTGGTGTAGTTGTGGTCTGATTTCCCATAATTCCTACCTGAGTCTGAAGATGTATAAGTTTATAGTTGGCCCCGGCCGAGTCTCCCTAGTCCTTTCAGATCTTAGATAACGCTCGAGTGGTTATCGGGCCCAACTTGGGTGTAAAGAATAGAACCACTGTTCCCTGCTACAAAACATCATAAAAAGGCGTCTAGGAGGTTGGTCGTGGGCTACTTACACCGTAAAAAACACTACATGGCTACAGAACGGAAGAGCGAACCTAGTAAACGCTGACTGAAACCGGACACATCGCCGAAGGATAAGCACTAGAGCTCCAAATGGTGTTGAAGATGTGACGTAAAACACACCAATGCTAAGGCTGCATGAATCAGATTTCACATGAATAGAATTTATGGGAGATCTAGTACATCAGTCTGGCGATAATTGAGAGAGAGAGATCTTAGGATATCAAATACATGTCACTTCACATTTATGTACCTTAGTATGCAGGAGATATGAGGAACAATTCTTTTCCAGTGTGGAATCGAGTATAATTGAACACACAACTCTTTTGTATCCGAATCGATAGTCGAACGCCATACATTACATTAATTTCGTCTACTGAGCCGATATACAGGAGCTCATTATTTTATAGATCACACAAACCTGTATATCTGCTAATTCAGTAAACATTACAAAATAAATGCGTATGAATGCACATCAAAAATAAAATACGGTGAAAGGGTTAATCCGTCACACAAAACAAAATAAACGTCAAAACTGTAAATTTCAAAACATGCATGAAAAATTACATGAATCAAATATGCAACATAAGTTTTGAAAGTGTAACAGCAATACTGTTCACAAATAATGAAATACAATTGAAATAATAATTGAAGACCAAAGATCTACTACACTGGGAAAAGAGATTCTTTTTTTACAAAACAAAATGTGTTGAGAGATCTAATTATACATCTCATATCAAAGAATGTCTGGTATCTTTAATAGTAAAACTTCTTGTTTTAAAAACATAAGAAATGTATAGATGGAGATGAAAATGTGCATCTCTGAAGGCGGAGTAGGAACTCCTGTATGGCGAGGGATACTGATAATAATGAAAGCACACCTTCACGCAAAATTAGTCAGAAGTGTTATACCAGCCTACACATAAAATCATAGCAGACGAAGGACAAATATGCAATTTAAGTTTTGAAAGCACAGTATTATTAACAAATAATGAATTATGTAGAAATAGTAAATTAAACAAGCAAAGATCTATTATATTAGAGAAATAAAGATGAATTTTTATTTACAAACAAATAAATACTAGAAATGAAAATGTATAGTAGAAGTGATTCATTGAGAGTGATCTGAAAGGTGGAGGCTGGTTCTGTGCGCAGGTAATGGACTGAATCACTACAAGCGTCAACAATTTGTAGAATTACATTTATCTTTGTTCCAGGGCACATGAGGTCGTTGGCAATGAGAGAGCAGACAGGCTGGCTCGCCCTGCACCATATCAAGTATCCAGCCAATGGATATAACTGACATTTTGAATGACCTCATAGAGTGTGGCCGCAAAAAGATTTTCCTTTAAATCAATCCACGTCAACTACTAGACTGCAGGAGCTGGGTTTGAAGATTGGAGTAGCAAGAAAAGAAAAGCATAACAGGTACGTGAGTAGGCTCATCAATCAAAATTAAACTGGTACGGTCTGTCGCTGGACGCTGTTGGAGATATTGATAAAGAGATTGGAGCACCTATGAACATGTCCGGAGTTCAAGGATGATATTTCAAACTGAAACTGAAATAAATAGTAGAAGATCATGTCAAGAAAACATGAGAAAGATATCAATAATTGACATGGATATATTGCAAAAATCGTTTTAAAAAAACACATCGACTCAAATGTAATTATTATGATACTTGATTGATACAGAGTCGAAATCAGATATTCTCAACCTTCCCAAATTCTCAAAATGGAAAGATATTGTAAACATAAATGAAAAAAAATTACATTTATAAGATGGTCATTACAATTTTAATTTCAGTGTCATTATATGGGAAATATCTTTGTCTGGTTAATATACCCAAGTGTAAAACTTGTTGGTCTAGTCGCAAGATCTCAAATTAATTGAGTTAGTTGGTTTACCACGTGCTATTAGGGGTCTTTGCAGATAAGTTGCTAATAAACGGGTTCACTTGCGATCCGAAGGTTGTGGGTTACAATTCGGACAAAGCTATTTAGTTTAAAATTTCAGTTTTTTCCGAAAAACAATAGTCTTGTTGCCGGGGCTACGGTGTTCGTGTTTTGTGTAACACTCTCGGCAGGTGACTTGTCCTTTCTGCGGAGAGTAGCAACGTCAAATATGAGTCTAATGCCGAAGAATTGAATTCATTGCATCGGGTTTTACACCATACGGCTCAGTCCCTCTCTGCAGAAATGACATGCCATCTACCGAGAGTATTGCACAAAGCACGAACTCTGTAGCTCGAAAAACAATCCTAGAGATCTCTGGGGAAAAAATGCACTCGTGAAAAGAATCAGTGATCCGGATTTGAATCAACGACCTTCGGAACGTATGGCAAGAGTTTAACCACTTAACCACAGAAAGCCAAACCTTCGGCTTTAAACCCTTTAGACAACATGCTAAAATTTGTTGGTTGTATAGATGTTTACAAGAGAGATAACATTTCTAAAGCTTTTATATTTAACCAGAGCTAAATATGTGTTACTTTTGTAGATTAGTCAAGTGCTAACATTTGTTGATTTTGCAAATTTAATTAGTGCAAAAACTGCTAGATTTATCAAACGTTTAAGTTGGTTAATTTGGTTGATTTATCAAACGCTAAAATTGATTGATTTACTTGATAATTAAGTTTTGGAACTGGTAATACTGTATAGCTAGATTTCGGTGTCAGTTTCTCGCTCGCCTGGTCTCAGACGTTCCATGCTGTTTCCTGATATCAGAAGTGAACTATTATCATAACGGTCAGAGTCTGAAAAAGACAAATGTGGACAATCAAAATATTTGTGGTTGGTGATTTCATTCTGATGCGCTGGTACGCATACAAAGACATGACACACTACACGTATACAAACACCCTACATTCACACACATCAGACACAAGCACACAAAACACATCTAGCACACATATGATACACAGTATAAGATTGCTTTAACATATATCAAATCTCAGTATATATTCTTCAAAGACTATATTTATCAAAGAATATCAAATAGACATCGAAGTGGGATTCAGAGGATTCTAGAAAGAGATAGTTCATAGTTCATAAGTACGGTTCCAACTTCACTGCAACGGGTCACCTCATAATTGTTCGTTCTGTGCCAATGAAAATCACACGAAATACTAACAACGTGAAATGTTTCGTGTGAACTAATTCCAGAATGAAATAGTCGCGTACCGCTCAAAAAGTAACCTGCACCGCATAAAAAGAATATGGCCGTCGCTAATGTAGCACACAAAACTGTTCATCACTTGAATTGCAATTCTTGTCGAAGGAACATCAACCATGACAAATCCAGCTTCTGCACTCGCAATATAACTGCATACAGCAGATTGAGCTTGTTCGTCATAACCACTGTCCGCCATTTTCTGAATACACACAACAAAGCACGGTTGACACAGCAAAAGCATTCCATGTAACAGTCATAGCTCACAGCGTTGCTCAAGCACTAACTCAGTAGCTCGGCAAACGAAACCGGAAAATACTCGACCAGACATGCGAAAATGCGCTAGCAAAGTCGTGTTCAGAATCAAACAGTTCTGACTCTGATGGCCTCCGCATTCCGCCATTGCTGGCAGATTTTCTAGAAGAGAAGGACGACCTAAGGAGACGAACTTTCTGAGAGAGGCAAGAAATATCGGTGTTAGTTCCATGGAAGAGATTGAGCGAGTGGCTCAGGGTAGAACAGTGTGGAAATTGCTTGCAAGCCTATGTAACGTATAACGGTATGAGAGGAATTATTATTATTTATTATATATTCTTTGCTAGGACACTTAAGAGTATGCATGAAAAAGCAAATAAAATTATAGGATAAATGGAACAAATTTTGAAATGCAAGCAAGTCATCATGAACACTAAACATGCTTTGTACAAATAGATGTTCTCCCACAATCTTAAGTTAAGGGTCTGAAGCCGTCAGGTGTTCCCCGACTTAATGGACTTCTCCAACACTTCACGTATTTTATATATCCATTATATATTTTTTAAATTCTTGTAGCTATTTCAGACCTTATGGTATGAAGTCACTTCACTTCACATTTCTATACCCTAGTGTACAGGAGGTAAGTAAGTAAAAAAAAGTAAAGGAACCCTTTCATACCTCGTGGTATATAGGCAATACAGTGTTAGGCCTGTATTTTCATTGACGTCGTCTCACACGATGGGTGATGTGGTTAGCATCAGCGACCACTTTCCCAGAGCATGTCTGGCCCAGTTGAGGCTGGTCGACCTGAGACCGCTGCGGTCGGGAAAAATTCCACGCACACTGCGGAGTTGAACAGACTTAGCCATGAGAAGCGAGTTCACTAACAACTACGCTACCGTGGCTCTCGTACAGAAGGTAGGAGGGGAAATTCCTTTCCTCGAATGTGGAACGTCGAGTTTGGGATTGAACACACAACCCTCTCGTGTCCGAGTCGATTGACGAACACTTATGCAATAAGTAATCCGTCACACTTATTCTATAATCTAGACTAAATATATTCATTATAAACTAGACTAAATATATTCATTATAATCTAGACTAAATATATTCATTATAATCTAGACAAATATATTCATATAATCTAGACTAAATATATTCATATAATCTAGCTAAATATATTCATTATATAATAAATATTTATTATAATTGATAAATATATTATTATATCTAGACTAAATATATTCATTATAATCTAGACTAATATATTCATTATAATCTAGACTAAATATATCATTATAATCTAGACTAAATATATTATTATAATCTAGACTAAATATATTCATTATAATCTAGACTAAATATATTCTATAATTAGACTAATATATTCATTATAATTAGACTAAATATATCATTATAATCAGACTAAATATACTATTATAATCTAGACTAATATATTCGACACTACTGTTTATGAAAACATGGACAATTTAGGTAGAGAAGAAGGAAAATAGGAAGAAAATAATATTTCTGAACTTTTATTTGCAAGACAACCAAGTACTGATTGCAGAAAACAATAACTCTCTCCAGAACCATTTGAGCTTACTTAACATCAGTGGCGGCTCGTGATTATTTTTGTTGGTGGGGCCAGACAAAAATATTCAGAAAAATCATGGTTTTGGGTTAGATTATATTTTAGAATAAAACTCCAGAACATAGAAATTAAACAAACCAATGAGTCCAAACACTTAGGGGCTATTTTCACTGCAGACGGAAGTATCGATAGGGAAAACAGTAATCAATGCACAAAGCAACCAGGTACTGGGACAGTTTTAACACACTGTTGTCAAATAAAGAATACCGCTAAAAACTAAAGCGAATCTCATAGAAAGATTTTCTGCCAACGCTGTTACCATTGTCAACATGGCCAATAACAGCAAGCTAATGAGGGGAAATCATAACGACAGAGATGAGTGTCTTAGAAGAGCTGCGGTGTGACAATAAGAGATAAAATTAGAAATGTGGGAAAACAGAAGAAGACTGGATGTAAACCAGTCATGTAATTCATAAAACAACAACATATTAAATGGTTTAGACACCTGACAAGAATGCCTTGGTATCGTCTACCACAGAGAGCCACACTGAAAAAAGTATACTTGAACAGAGTAAGGGAAGATCACGCAAATAAATAGAACAACGGCATCAAGAACAGCCTTAAGAAAATGAATAAGCTGCTTACAATTGCATTAGAACAAGATACACAAGGTCACTACATTCTCTCCTCTATCCTTCATTTATACAAAGAAGTTAATGATGGAAGAGAAGAAGGTCTTTATACCAAAATAAAACGAACTGACCAGTTATCATTACAATTATTATCATGCTTTCTTGTGGAACTTCTACAAAGTCGTGATGTTTTCTTTATACAAGATTATATAAAATAGTTCCATTAAGATAATCATTAACTGTGATAGTTGTATACTTACAGCAAAAAGTTCCATCAAGATAACTTAACTATATAGTTGTATAATCCCAGTAACAATGAAAGAGCGATGAAAGTATGGAGTGACCAAGTAAAGAAGAAAAGGCTAGAGCGATGAAAGTTGAAGGACCAAGTAAAGAAAGAAAGTTAGAAGATGAAAAATGAAGGACCAAGTAAAGAAAGAGAAAGCTAGAAGATGGTATGGAGGACAAGTAAAAGAAGAAAGGTTAGAGGGATGAAAGTATGAAGGACAAGTAAGAAAAAAAGGAGATGAAATATGAAGGACCAAGTAAAAAAAAAATAGAAGATGAAAGCATGAAGGACCAAGTAAAGAAAAAAAGGTTAGAGGAAAGTATGAAGGACCAAGTAAAGAAAGAAAGGCTAGAACGATGAAAGTATGGAGGACAAATAAAAAAAAAGGCAGGAGTTTTAAAAGTATGGAGACCAATAAAAAAGAAAGGTTAGAGCGATGAAAGTATGGAGGACCAAGTAAAGAAAGAAAAGGTTAGAGGGATGAAGTATGAAGGCAATTAAAAAAGAAAAAGGTTAGAGCGATGAAAGTATGAAGGACCAAGTAAAGAAAAAAAGGAGAGATGAAAGTATGAGACCAAGTAAGAAAGAAAAGGTTAGAGAGATAAAGTATGAAGGACCTAATAGAAAGAAAAGGCTAGAGAGATAAGTATGAAGGACCAAGTAAAGAAAGAAAAGATAGAACGATAAAGTGAGGACAAGTAAAGAAAAAAGGCTAGAGCATGAAAGTATGGAGACCAGTAAAGAAAGAAAAGGTTAAGAGATGAAAGTATGAAGGACTTAATAAAAGAAAAGGCTAGAACGATAAAATGGAGGATCAAGTAAAGAAAGAAAAGGTTAGAGCATGAAAGTATGGGGACCAAGTAAAGAAAAAAGTTTAAGAGATGAAAGTATGGATGGACCAATAAAGAAAGAAAATTAGAGCGATGAGAAGTATGGAGGACCTAAGTAAAGAAAGTAAAGGTTGAAGATGAAAGATGGAAGGACCAAGTAGAAAGAAAAGGAGAGATGAAAGTATGAAGGACCAAGTAAAGAAAGAAAAGGTTAGAGGGATGAAAGTATGAAGGACCAAGTAAAGAAAGAAGGTTAGAGGATGAAAGTATGAAGGACCAAGTAAAGAAAGAAAGGTTAGAGATGAAAGTATGAAGGACCAAGTAAGAAAGAAAAGGTTAGAAGATGAAAGTATGGAGGACCAAGTAAAGAAAGAAAAGGTTAGAGAGATGAAAGTATGAAGGACCAAGTAAAGAAAGAAAAGGTTAGAGAGATGAAAGTATGAAAGGGCAAGTAAAGAAGGAAAGGTTAAAAGATGAAAGTATGAAGGACCAAGTAAAGAAAGAAAAGGTTAGAGGGATGAAAGTATGAAGGACCAAGTAAAGAAAGAAAAGGTTAGAGATAAAAATATAGGACCAAGTAAAGAAAGAAAAGGTTAAGAGATGAAAGTATGAAGGACCAAGTAAAGAAAGAAAAGGTTAGAGAGATGAAAGTATGAAGGACCAAGTAAAGAAGAAAAAGTTAGAGATGAAAGTATGAAGGACCAAGTAAAGAAAGAAAAGGTTAGAGAGATGAAAGTATGAAGGACCAAGTAAAGAAATAAAAGTTAGAAGATGAAAGTATGAAGGACCAAGTAAAGAAAGGAAAGGTTAGAGAGATGAAAGTATGAAGGACCAAGTAAAGAAAGAAAAGGTTAGAGGGATGAAAGTATGAAGGACCAAGTAAAGAAAGAAAAAGTTAGGGGATGAAAGTATGAAGGACCAAGTAAAGAAAGAAAAGGTTAGAGATATGAAAGTATGAAGGACCAAGTAAAGAAAGAAAAGGTTAGAGGGATGAAAGTATGGAGGATCAAGTAAAGAAAGAAAAGGGTTAGAGCATAAAGTATGAAGGACCAAGTAAAAAGAAAAGGTTAGAGAGATGAAAGTATGAGGACCAAGTAAAGAAAGAAAAGGTTAGAGTGATGAAAGTATGAAGGACCAAGTAAAGAAAGAAAAGGTTAGAGAGATGAAAGTATGAAGGACCAAGTAAAGAAAGAAAAGGTTAGAGAGATTAAAGTATGAAGGACCAAGTAAAGAAAAAGAAAAAGGGTAGAACGATGAAAGTATGAAGGACAAGTAAGAAAGAAAAGGTTAGAGTGATGAAAGTATGAAGGACAAAGAAAGAAAAAGGTTAGAGATGAAGTATATGGAGGACCAAAGTAAAGAAAAGGTTAGAGATGAAAGTATGAAGGACCAAGTAAAGAAAGAAAAGGTTAGAGATATGAAAGTATGAAGGACCAAGTAAAGAAAGAAAAGGCTAGAGAGATGAAAGTATGAAGGACCAAGTAAAGAAAAGAAAGGAGAGATGAAGTATGAAGGACCAAGTAAAGAAAGAAAAGTGAAGGGTAGATGGAGGACAAGTAAAGAAAGAAAAGTTAGAGATGAAAGTATGAGGACCAAATAAAGAAAGAAAAGGTTAGAGAGATGAAAGTATGAAGGACCAAGTAAAGAAAGAAAAGGTTAGAGAGATGAAAGTATGAAGGGGCCAAATAAAAAAAGGGAAAAGGGTAGAGATGAAAGTATGAAGGACCAAGTAAAGAAAGAAAAAGTAGAGTGATGAAAGTATGAAGGACCAAGTAAAGAAAGAAAAAGGGTTAAAAGATGAAAGTATGAAGGACCAAATAAAGAAAGAAAAGGTTAGAGATGAAAGTATGAAGGACCAGTAAAGAAAAAAAGGTTAGAGAGATGAAAGTATGAAGGACCAAGTAAAGAAAGAAACAGTTAGAAGATGAAAGTTGAAGGACCAAGTAAAGAAAGAAAAAGGTTAGAGATGAAAGTATGAAGGACCAAGTAAAAAAAAAGGTTAGAGAGATGAAAGTGAAGGACCAAGTAAAGAAAGAAAGGTTAAGAGATGAAAGTATGAAGGACCAAGTAAAGAAAGAAAAGGTTAGAGGGTGAAAGTATGAGGACCAAGTAAAGAAAGAAAAGGTTAGAGGATGAAAGTATGAAGGACCAAGTAAAGAAAGAAAAGGTTAGAGAGATGAAAGTATGAAGGACCAAGTAAGAAAGAAAGGTTAGAGATGAAAGATGAGACCAAGAAAGAAAGAAAAGGTTAGGTAGAAAGTGGACCGAAAGAAAGAAAAGGTTAGAGGATGAAAAGTATTGACCAAGTAAAAGAAAGGTTAGAGATGAAGTATGAGGACCAAAGAAAAAAGTTAGAGAGATAAAGTAAAAGTAAAGAAATTAAGAGATAAAGTAGAAGGACAAGTAAAGAAAGAAAAGGCTAATGAAAGTATGAGACAAGAAAAATAAGTGATGAAAGTATGAAGGACCATAAAGAAAGAAAGGTTAGAGATGAAAGTATGAGGACCAAGTAAAAAAGGTTAGAAAATGAAAGATGAAGGACCAGTAAAAAGAATTAAGAGATGAAAGTATAAGGAAAGTCAAAGAAAGAAAAAAGAGATAGTATGAAGGACCAAGAGAAAGAAAAGGTTAGAAGATAAAGCTGAGGACCAAGTAAGAAAGAAACTTAGAACGATAAAGTATGGAGGATCAAGTAAAAAGAAAAGCAGTTAAGATGAAAATGTGCAAGAAGAAAAGGTTAGAGAGATGAAAGTATGAAGGACAATAAAGAAAGAAAAGGTTAAGAGATAAATAAAGGACAAGTAAGAAAGAAAAGGTTAGAGGGATGAAAGTAGAAGGACAAGTAAGAAAAAAAAGTGTTAAGGATGAAAGTATGAAGGATCAAGTAAAGAAAGAAAGGTTAGAGATGAAATGAATGGACCAAGTAAAGTAGAAAAGGCAGAAGATGAAAGTATGGAGGACCAAGTAAAGAAAGAAAAAGGTTAGAGATGAAGAGTAGACACAGTAAAAAAAGGTTAGAGATGAAAGTATAACACAGTATAAGAAAGTGAAGGTTGAGATGAAAGTATGAAGGACAATAAGAAGAAAAGGTTAAGGATGAAAGTATGAAGGACCAAGTAAAGAAAGAAAGGTTAGAGAGATGAAAGTATGAAGGACCAAGTAAAGAAAGAAAAGGTTAGAGAGATAAGTATGAAGGCCAATTATAAGAAAAAAGGTTAGATGAAAGTATGAAGGACCAAGTAAGAAAGAAAAGTTGAGATGAAAGTATAGAAGGACCAAGTAAAGAGAAAAGGTTAGAAGATGAGTGAAGGACTAAGTAAAGAAATAAAAGGTTAGAAGATGAAAGTATGAGGACCAATTAAAGAAAGAAAGGTTAGAGAGATTAAGTAAGGACCAAGTAAAGAAAGAAAGGTTAGAGTGATGAAAGTATGAAGACAAGTGAAAGAAAAGGTTAGAGTGATGAAGTTAAAGGGCTAAGTAAGAAAGAAAAGGTTAGAGAGATGAAAGTATGAAGGACCAAATAAGAAAGAAAGGTTGAGATGAAAGTATGAGGATATAAAGAAAGAAAAGGTTAGAGATGAAAATATGTAAGGGAAGAAAGAAAAGTTAGAGAGAAGCTGAGACCAAGTAAAAAAGAAAAGGTTAGAGTGATTAAAGTTGAAGACCGTAAAGAAGAAAGGTTAGAGAGATGAAAGTTGAAGGACTCAGTAAAGAAAGAAAAGGTTAGAAGATAGCATGAAGGCAAGTAAAGAAGAAAGCAGAACGATGGTCATGAGGACCAAGTAAAGAAGAAAGGTTACGGGATGAAGTCTGAAGGACAAAAGAAAGAAAAGGTTAGAAATGAGCATGGAGGACCAAGTAAAGAAAGAAGTTTAGAGATGAAAGTATGAAGGACCAAGTAAGAAAGGTTAGAGATGAAGTGATAGGACCAGTAAAAAAAGGTTAGAGATAAAGCATGAAGGACCAAGTAAGAAAGAAAAGTTAGAGAATGAAGTATGAAGGACCTTACAAGAAAGAAAAGGTTAGAGATGAAAGTATGAAGGACCATAGAAATAAAAATTTAGAGAGTAAAATGAAGGACCAATTAAAGAAAGAAGGAGAGAGATGAAAGTATGAAGGACTAAATAAAGAAAAGGTTAAGATGAAAGTATGAAGGACAAGTCAAAGAAGAAAAGGTAGAGTGATAGTATGAAGGACCAAGTAAAGAAAGAAAAGGTTGAGATGAAAGTATGAAGACCCAAGTGGAAAGAAAAGGTTTGGGGGAGGTAGGTGGAGGACCAAGGAAGAAAGAAAGGTTGAGGAGAAAGTAAAGAAGGACCAGAAGAAAGAAAGTAGAGAGATAAGATGGAGGACCAAGTAAAGAAGAAAAGGTTAAGGATGAAATATAGACTATAAAGAAAGAAAAGGTTAAGAGATGAAAGAAAGAAGGATCAAAAGAAAGAAAGTTGAGAGTGAAAGTAAAGGACTAATAACGAAAAGGTAGAAGGACAAGTTAAAAAGAAGAAAGAAGTGATAAGCAGAAGGAAAGTAAAGAAAAAAGGTTAGGAGATGAAAGTATGAGGACAAGTAAAGAAAGAGAGGTTAGAGATGAAGATGAAGGACCAAATAAAGAAGAAAATTAGAGAGATGAAAGTATGAAGGACCCAAATAAAGAAAGAAAAGTTAGAGATAGAAAGTATGAGGACAAGTAAAGAAAGAAAAGGTTAGAGAGATAAAGTATGAAGGGCCAAGTAAAGAAAAAAAGGTCAGAGAAGAAAGTATGAAGGACAAGTAAAGAAAGAAAAGGTTAGAGAATGAAAGTATAAAGGGCCAAGAAAGAAAGAAAAGGTTAGAGGATGAAAAGATGAAGGACAAGAAAAAAAGAAAAAGGTTAAAAGAGATGAAAGTATGAAGGACCAAGTAAAGAAAGAAAAGGTTAGAGAGATGAAAGTATGAAGGGCGAGTAAAGAAAGAAAAGGCTAGAGAGAGAAAGTATGGGACCAAGAAAGAAAAAAAGGTTAGAGAGATGAAAGTATGAAGGACCAAGTAAAGAAAGAAAAAGGGTTTGAGAGAAAAATATGAAGGATCAGTAAAGAAGAAAGGGTTGAGAGATGAAAGTATGAAGGACCAAGTAAAGAAAGAAAAAAGGGTTTGAGAGAGGGGAAGGGACCCAAGAAGAAAGAAAAGGTTAGAGAGATGAAAGATGGGACCAAGTAAAGAAAAAACGGTCAGAGAATGAAAGTATGAGGGCCCAAAGAAAAAAAAGAAAAGTAGAGAGATGAAAGTAAGACCAAATAAAGAAAGAAAGGAGAGAGATGAAAGTATGAAGGACCAAGTAAAGAAAGAAAGGTTGAGAGATGAAGATGAAGGACCAAGTAAAGAAAAGAAAAGGTTAGAACGATGAAGTATGGAGGACCAAGTAAAGAAAAAAAGGTTAGAGAGATGAAAGTATGAAGGACGAGTAAAGAAAGAAAAGCAGAGGATGAAAGTATGGATGACCCGTAAAAAAAAGCAAGCCCTGTCTAGATAGATAATATATTTACTAACCTTGGGTTTTTAAATAGTCGTTCTGTGAATAAAGGTAATATAAAATATTCTCAATAAATATCATTGACAAAAAATTCTCAATAAATATGCATTAGACAAATATTCTCAATAAATATGCATTAGACAAATATTCTCAATAAATATACACCCAGACAAATATTCTCAATAAATATGCATTAGACAAATATTTAATAAAATGCATTAGAAAATATTCTCAAGAATATGTATAGACAAATATTTTTGTTTCTTTTAATAAAATAATTACTTTAAAAACTGAATTAAGTCAGACCTTCATTTCTCATGGGGTCACATGCAGTTCAAGTGTGAGCGTTAAGTAGGGTGTAACCAGCTAGCTTTCAATAAGAGCCTCTGTGTCGTTTTCTTTCAACATAGTCTACAACATGAAAAATCAGGTTAAATTCTAAATTGGCAAAGCACAGACGTATTTCGTTTTTGTGGTTCTTATTATATATATATTTATGACATTTTGTCTTTACAGACGGTCAAAAACATTGTAAATAAAATAAGAAAGACCATAAAAATGAGGAAAATAGAAGAACAGTAGGAACAACATCTGCTATTAGATTCATTAACAAACACTCAAATGGTTTGGGCCCCTTGGTGAGAATAAACGAATACACTAGTTGAAGAGCGAACAACTTGAAAATGGAATCATCAAGAGGAAGGGGCAGACCAAGAAAAGATGGGTGATGGAGTTACGCATTTTAAACTCATACACAACAAAAGCAAAACGTCCGAGCGTGCACCTATCTCGGAAAACCGAAGGACAAAAAAAGGAAAGACAGACTGACAAGCGTTTTGTGTGACAACCTGAGCTTGCTCTGGTCGTTCTTTGGTTTCAGCTCAAACTGTCTTTAAAAAAAGATTTTGCACCTTGTAATGTTGATTTCCATTATTCGGTCACCATAGTTTTTTTTGTTTTCATGTTGTTTTGTGTTGATTCTTGTCTGTTTATTCTATTATCTTTTTCTGTGTTGTAATATTATCTTGGATGTCTTTGGTTTTGTGTCATTCATATCGTCTTTGATTTGTCTGCTCTTCCTATATTGCTGTTTACTTCTAATGTTGTCTGTTTGTCTGTGTATTCATTAACGTTTTGTTTGTGCTGTTCGTTGTTTATTTGGTCATACTGTTTATGCTTTCATTGCTGTTCTAACTCATGTTGATATCTGTTGCAATGTTGGTCTACATGATATGATATACTCACTCTATTGATATAAATGATCACAGAAAAGATATATAAATGATGTAATGGATACAATCGGAAATGTTATCAAGGTTAATCTTCTATGATGTTGATTCTTCCTGCTGCTGTTGCTGATGCTGCTGTTGCTGCCTCTGCGGGCCTGCATCGGCTCGATGTCTGCAATGTTGGTCACCTGAGGATGAATTATTTTATGCTTCTGTTATGGTTTCATCTTTACGTATTAAAAAGATATCTCACATCTATAAATCGCATTTTATCTTCTTCTTTTTGTTCGTTCTTTACGATTAATTTTAAACACTCTTTTTGATATGTTTGATCTTTGCCATGAACGTGTATACGTTGCATATTGGTTTAGTAGACCCCTAAACGCATAGACTTCTACACGTTTAGGACACATGCATCCGATTTCAGCCAAACCTGCTTAGTCGCCTCTTACGACATACGTGGTAGGTAACAATGGTTCAATTCTTGACACCCCAAATTTGAGCCCCGGTAACCACTCGAGCGTACATCTCTATCAAGAATGAAGGAGACAGAACACATATTTTAGACTAAACCTAAAATAATATCTGTAATTATTAGTCGGTAGACACAAACTTGAGAGCCGCGGTAACGTTGTTGTTAGTGAACTCGCTTCTCAAGGCTGGTGCTCCGGGTTCAACTCCCGCAGTGGGCATGGAATTTTTCCCGACCGCGACGGGCTCTCAGGTCGATCCAGCCTCAATTGGGTACCAGACATGCTCTGGGAAAGTAAAGGCGGCCGACGTGATGCTGACCACATCACCCATCGTGTGCCGAGGGTCAATGAACGATACAAGTCTAACACTGTATTGCCCTATATAAGAAAAAAAATCACAAACTCATTAAATAATGTAGCTTGCAAGAAACAGATATGCTGAGATTGCTGCTAGCAAATTGGACTTTACCTCTAACGGGGGACGGACATTGATAAAAAGGAAAGCAAGCCTTCACACAAAAATCAATCAGAATCGCTATACCAGGCACCCTGGCTACGCCTGAATTAATAGCTGATAAATGTAAAAAGAAGAATGACGGAGATGAGGGTGAAAATTGAAACTGTCAAACAACGAAAAAGTTGTTTAGAGGAAAGGGACATTTAATTAATCAGCACCGAACGGGTGTGGTTAGTCGTGATACGCTGGTAACGGTATTGGGAAGGAGATCGGTGCAGCGTTGGACATGACCGGAGTGATGTGATGATGATCATGATGATTCTCTTACGTATTCTGTGTTTTCGAGTTTGTAAGAATGTTTGTTTATGTTTGAGACGATTGATTGATTGATTGATTGTTTGATTGATACCACCATCATCACGTCGTTAAGTAACCATGTGTGATCTAATCTCACTTTCTTACACAGGGAAATCTCAGCGACAGTGCACTGACTCCGTAGCACCGGCGATAGTCCTGATGTAATTTTGAATATAAGGAAAATATTTTGTAGGAATTTTATTTGTTTAATCTTTGTAATGAAATTTGCTCAGGCAGCAACTTTTCAGCCTGCTCTTCTCGATTTTTTGAACTGTCATGAGACGATACTTTGAGACATCGCGACCTTCGACAACTTTAATGCATAGAAAATATGGAAAGTGTGGAATAGTCACACAAATAAGAACAAATATACAGACTTGAAATATATAGATAGATATGTACATAGTAGATAGGAAGCATTGTTAGCCCTGTGGTTAGTGCACTTGCTGTATAAACAGATGATCTCTATTCGATTCCCTAGCATGAGTGGGGTTTATCTTGTATGTATTCATATCCGTCTGTAGCTAAACCGGTAGTGAGCTCGATGACAACCCACGTGTACCTGGTTCAAACTCAGCGGCGGGCAAGTTTGGAAGCAAATTCGTTCCCTTTGGGTTTTACGAAATGTAAAAATAGATCTCACCGTTCAGAAAGCAAAGGGAAACTAATGAACGTATAAGTGGTGCCTAGAATATCGACGACTCGTTTACTATGGTTAATGGGAAAGTCCTGTAAAGGATATGCCAGGATTTTTATTTAATTCATATCCAAATAATACTGGGTGTTCAAGATAATTTCAGCCCCATTGACAATTCGAAAGTTGCCAGGTACAAATTGAGTTGTGTTTATTTACTATTTAAACTGGTTCGGACTAGTTCGTCCTACGTCACATTTGTTCATCGCCCCTTCCCTCACTACAATTACACACCGTCACACAACCTTGACCTATACTACGTCATAACTGAACCTTCCCATTTCCATACATATATGCCAGATTAGCTCCATTCATGGGCTGCTTTTAAGTTGAACACCCTGTATTTATGTTGGAAACCTTGGATACGTGATGACATCTGGAAATGTATTCAAGAAATAAGACAGATGAAACTAGCGATATTCAACACTAATAATGCAACAGATGAAACTAGCGATATTCAATACTAAGAATGCAACAGATGAAACTAGCGATATTCAATACTAAGAATGCAACAGATGAAATCAAAGCTAAAGAAGAATATAGACTAAAAGACAAGGGAGTGAACAGAGTGGCTAGAAGGTACAAAAGAGCATACGTCAATCGACTGAATGAAGAAGGGGAAATAGGGATAAGGCAAAAATAAAATGCTATACAATACACTAAAACAACTAACTGGGACTTTTGTTTCAAAAGGTGGCACAATCAAGAGTAAAAATGGTAAAGTGCTCAGATCTGATACCGAGCAGAAGAAAAATGGGAAGGAGAATATTTTACAGAAATCTATACATTTATAAGAAACAGTTGAATGGAATTGTCTGTCTGTCCCAATTGTTTGAAGATATCTGGACATCCTACGAACTTGAAATTTGGCAAGAGAGTAACTTTCATACATGGCAAGAGGAAAAATTATCGAACTGAATTATTTGTTCCTTTCTATAACCATATTTCAACTTAACGCATATGTGTAACAGTTTCACTGTTATGCTAACTAGGTTATGGACGGGGGTCAACGAGAAAAGAACACCCTTATTGTACTTGGCGTCCTTGACCAAGTTAGTAGTAAATAAATGTGTTTACCAGTCCCAACTTGCTGCCAGTAGAGTGTTAAATTCATGAAATAGGTTCTAGCCCGAGGTAGGCGAGGACTCCCGTAAAATCGAGGATCTTGAACCAGAGAGGGACAGTTGGGAGCTTTTGGTTTGGGCAGTAGGACAGTTACAACTTGAGAAGTGAGGAGGTCGGACGGATACATTGAAGTACAAGAGAAATACCGTCGAGTTAGTGAGGTTTTCAGAGGAATATTCTGTTATTTGGGAGTTGAGAAGTTTACATTTGAGCAGCAGAGAAAAACAGTTACTCTAGAGAAGTTGTGGAGGACGGACAGATTATTTTTTAGTGAGCATAAGAGAGAGAATAGTTAGAATAGAGCAGCGGAACGGGAAGCCAAAATCTCTTGAGCGGAGAAGACTAGTTTTGAACACTTGAGCGTGTAAGTTAAACTTTTCGTAAATAGAGAGAAGCTGAACTAGTGTTATTTGATTTATAAGTTGTGATAGTTGTGAGAACCCACAACTGAGGATTCTTTGAAGTGTTATTTAACTTATAAGTTGTGATGGATGTGAGAACCCACAAAGGAGGATTCTTTGTAGTGTTATTTTGATTATAAGTTGTGATAGATGTGGGAACCCACAACTGAGGATTCTTTGAAGTGTTATTTAGATTATAAGTTGTGATGGATGTGAGAACCCACAACTGAGGATTCTTTGAAGTGTTATTTAACTTATAAGTTGTGATGGATGTGAGAACCCACAACTGAGGACTCTTTGAAGTGTTATTTAACTTATAAGTTGTGATGGATGTGAGAACCCACAACAGAGGATCTCTTGAACTTTTCGTTAATAGAGAGAAGCTGAACTAATGTTATTTGATTTATAAGTTGTGATAGTTGTGAGAACCCACAACTGAGGATTCTTTGAAGTGTTATTTGACTTATAAGTTGTGATGGAGGTGAGAACCCACAACTGAGGACTCTTTGAAGTGTTATTTAATTTATAAGTTGTGATGGATGTGAGAACCCACCACTGAGCATTTCTTGAACTTTGCATAATTAGTGGAGATGCTGAACTAGTGTATTTGATTTATAGGTTGTGATAGATGTGGGAAAACCCGACAGAGGGTTCCTTCAACTTTCTTTTAATTGTAGAGAAGCGCACTTAATGATTACACAATTGATTTTCAGGAAAGTTATTTATGTACTTTTGGTCTCATATCAGTTGAGAGAGTATGTATGTACGTTTACCAGTTTAGATATACAATATATATAGATACCAATAAACTTGTATAAGTTGTTTAGACAGACTTGTGTGAATTTAATGTAGTCGATTGTCAGGTGTCGGACTTAGTGGTAGATGCTATTTTTTTCTCTTTATATTTCTGGGACCTTGTACCAGCTGGTCTGTTATATATGGTCATTCTGCATAGAAATCGTCGAAGATCTATATCCATGTTTTCACGACGTTCGCGGTCACGTGATGCGCAAAACGATTATGCTGTTGTAGTCCGATGACGTCTCTCGCACATCACACGAATACTAACATATTTATTGGTATTTCAACATGTCTGTTCTGTAGACGAATGCATAAAGTGCTCGACTGCTATTCTAAAGACAACATTTTCAATCTCACGAACGGCCAATTTTTTTAACACATCGATAAGTTAATAATTTGAATAAATTTAATTTGCCAATTGTTATTTTTAACTTTCACGGGAATTCAATTGTATCAGGTTTTACTGGCAGTCGGAATGGTCTACAGTTTATCACAATGGGTACAGCTCGGAAGATCAACGGAAAAAGGATACTAAATTAACTTTTAAAGCGGTTTAGATTTAAACTAAATTCAACTTTCACGGGAACGAGAATTCTATTGTATCGGGTGTTACTGGCAATCGGAATGAGGGACATTTTAAATTGTTATTTGTCAACTTTCACAGGAACGAGAATTCTGTTGTATCATGTTTTACTGGCAATCGAAATGAGGGACATTTTAAATTGTTCTTTGTCAACTTTCACGGGAACGGGAATTCTTTCGTATTCTGTCGCAATGAGGGACATTTTACTCTTATGTGGTCAACCGACAAAGTTTTCAAACCAAGCATGGAGAGAAACGTATTGTTTTTAATGGGAAAGAAGCCGATTTTGAAGCAACGTGGCATGTTTCTTTAAAGGACTTTACAAATAGATTTAAACTAAATTCCCAGTGTGAAGAATGGGTAAACTGCTAGTCTTAAATAAAACGAATCCCCCAGTGCTCTAAAGTTTGTCGAAGAGACAAGAAACAACTCTCTATCTATTAATGAAGAAGTGTTACGTGTCACTGAGGTCAAGGAGGCAATCAGTTCCCTGATAAACAATAAGGCAGCAGAAGGCAACAATATGACTTCAGAAATGATCCAAGCGGTAAATGATACAGCAATTAGACAGGTAAAGAACTATTTAATAAAATATGGGAAGAAGAAACTGTCACAGAACAATGGGAAAAGGAAATAATCGTTAAGATCCCCCAAAAAGTGATCTCAAAGATTGGAACAACTGGAGAGGAATTACTCATCCTATTATCAGTGATGATCAAGACTTTTTGCTAAATTATTCGCAATAGAATCAAAGGCGAAGTAGATACAATCCTGAGATAAGAACCAGCTGGTTTTAGATCTGGCCTTCTCTTGCCTTCAAGTTCATCCTTAAGTATTTTTTCGAAAGATTCTACAACAGCGTATCCCAAACTGGGGTCTGCGAACCTCCTGGGGTCAGTGAGGTACCCACAGGGTGTCTTCAAGCGCATCAAGAAATATTCTGATCTTTGACATTTTAAACAGAATTCTTTTTTTTTTTATATGTATAAAAACAGTGGTAAATTAGTTCCACTGCCAAATCAAAGGAGCCGGATCAGACCGGAGTCTAAATGTCTGACAGGACAAAATGAAAGATCATTTGAAGTTTCCAACAGACTGAGAACATTGTTTACTATTGTACCATAAAGATAATTCATTCTTATCCATTTTCCTATATAAAAACATTTAGGGTCTGCGGCAGCAAAATATGTTTAAAGAAGGGTCTGCGAAAATGCAAAGTTTGGGAACCCCTGTTCTACACATTTGCGTAATGTTGCTTTCCACATAACTAGGTCATCATCTAGTATTTTCCCATTTGCTGGAACGGATAAAGAAGTTCTTCATTGAGACCTTGCAGACATCCTTATATCTGAGCAGTGTTCTGCAATGGTGCCTCTTCTCCTCCAAAAGCTCACAGAACAACAGATGTTGGAGTGTGCTTCTATTTTCCATTCTTCTCACATGGCCAAGTCATCTTAGTATTCTTGAAAATCGTGGATATTCTTTTTCAGAACATCGCCATCAACAAATCCCACAGAAACGAATTTTCTTCCCAAACTGCCCGCCGCGGTGTTTGAACCAGATACGCTTGGGTTGTGATTGAGCTCATTACCTCTTAAGCTATGGACGCCCACTCAGTCTTCTACTGCTGAGTATTCTAATGGTTGAGGACAAATGCAAGATATATATATATATACATACATCATAAATAAGGTCAGAGGGCAGTTAGGGATTTATCGTCTGACCTTGTCTATGATGTCTATTGGTACTGTATAGGAAGTCTGAATTTGTTAATTTGCTTAGTATACTTTGTTTGATATTGATTTTTTGGTCTGATTCCTTATCCAAAACATCGTCACTCTTATTGTATCCTTTGCTTGATATTGGTCTTTCGGTCTGTCTTCCTTATCCAAGACATCGTCATTCTTATTGTATCCTTTGCTTGATATTGGTCTTTCGGTCTGTCTTCCTTATCCAAGACATCGGCACTCTTATTGTATCCTTTGTTTAATATCAGTCTTTTAGTCTGTCTTCATTATCCAAGATATCAGCACTTTTATTGTCTTCTATCTATACCACAGTATGGAATCTACTGCAGATAAATGTCTGCCTAAATGTTTCAGTCTTATAAGTGCCACACAAAATATATGTTTTAGAAATGTTTGTAAATGCTGGATGTTACCTTTGATTGTCACCTTCTTTTCTTCTAAGGTAGATTGTTCTGGAATTGGTGATGTCTTTACGGGACGCACACCTTGGGACAGAAAAAGGAATATGTTATTAATGCTGAATTTAAGTATTCTTTGATATTACATATGTTAGAGATATACGAAACAAAATAACATAATATAACTTATTAACACATAGACTACTTTCTTTCTCTCTCTCTCTCTCTCTCTCTCTCTTATATATATATATATATATATATATATATATATATATATATATATATATGTCTAGTTTAGTATAGTTTCAGTTATCAGTTATATGAGGACTATCATCATAGCACTCCGGACTTGTCCATAGGTGCTCCGATCTCCGCCTCAGCAAATCCAGCAGCGTCCAACGACCCAACACGCCAGTTCGATGTTGATTAAATTAGTTTAGCTTAGTTTAGTTTAGTTTAGTTTAGTAGTCAGATCATCATCATTGCACATCTAACCAATTAGTCCATAAGTGCTCCGATCTCCTCCTCAGTATATCCCTCAGCTTGTAGCAACTAACAACACCAGTTCTATGTTGGTTTACTATTCTTCTTTGGCTACCAGTATACTGCGCTTGTCTAGCTACACCACATTTGACTTGGTATTCTTGCAATCTTGTTAGGGTTGTAGATTTATCACTGTTACTTCATTCATTTAAAACTACGAACATGTCAAATTTACTGTGTCAAATGTAGCTACGAGTCTACTAAGAGAACTACGTCATCATCTAAGAGTCTGCCACGAGTATCATGTCGGCATCTACAAGTCTTTCAATGATACAGCGTCTTCATCTACGAGTCTTCCCAGAGGACTGTGTCATCATTTGCGAGTCTGTCCAGTGTGTCGCGTCATCGTTTCGATTTTGCCAAGAGTACCATGTCGTCAGGTGCATGTTGGTCCAGCATATCATGTCGCCATCTACGAGTCTGACAGGAGTACTGGGTCATCTTCTATAAGTACGCCAGGAGTACCATGACGCCATGTACGTGTCTGCACAACGAACCGAGTCATCATCATGAGTACGTCAAGTACCATGACGCCATGTACGTGTCTGCACAGCGTACCGGGTCATCATCTATGAGTACGTCAGGAGTACCATGACGCCATGTACGTGTCTGCACAGCGTACCGAGTCATCATCTATGAGTACGTCAGGAGTACCATGACGCCATGTACGTGTCTGCACAGCGTACCGAGTCATCATCTATGAGTACGTCAGGAGTACCATGACGCCATGTACGTGTCTGCACAGCGTACCGAGTCATCATCTATGAGTACGTCAGAAGTACCATGACGCCAGGTACGTGTCTGCACAGCGTACCGGGTCATCATCTATGAGTACGTCAGGAGTACCATGACGCCATGTACGTGTCTGCACAGCGTACCGAGTCATCATCTATGAGTACGTCAGAAGTACCATGACGCCATGTACGTGTCTGCACAACGTACCGAGTCATCATCTGAGTACGTCAAGTACCAGTGACGCCATGTACGTGTCTGCAAGCGTACCGAGTCATCATCTATAGTACGTCAAGTACCATGACGCCAGGTACGTGTCTGCACGCGTACCGAGTCATCATCTATGACCACGTCAGAGTACCATGACGCCATGTACGTGTCTGCACAGCGTACCGAGTCATCATCTATGAAGTACGTCAGTACCATGACGCCAGGTACGTATCTGACAGCCTACCGAGTCATCATCTATGAGTACGTCGAAGTCCATGACGCCATGTCGTGTCTGCGCGTGCAGTCATCACCTACGAGTTTGCAAGACGTACCATGTCGTCCAGCTATGTTAAACAATATCAATAAGTATTTTATTTGTAGAATCAACAGAAACAAGATCAAATGCAGCAAATTTGTTTGATGGTTTCTGATTGACTGATTGATATGACAATCATCATTGCACTTCGGCGAATAATCATGTTTGCAATAATCTCTTTCTTGCACAGAAAGATCTCACTGTCAAGAACTGTGTTGAGGGTTTCCGGTGGCATATTTTGAGGATGCCAAAAATGTATTTCAATATTTTAATTTATATTAATGATAGTTTACCAGACATCCGCATTTTATGATATCCTGATCGATTGTCAGTTGCCACGAGTTCTTTCAAGTGCTCAGATTGAACACAGAACATTTTCAGATGGTAATACAATTTGAAATGCTGGTAATTCTCTATGACACTAAAAAAGAATTATAAAACAAAATATTTCTCCCAACAATATGCTATCAGTGCTAAACCTGGACACTGACATTAAACAAAATAAGAAAACTAGTCACGACAGAGATAAAGTGACTACGAGGAAGGCTGTAGCATTAACTCTTTCCACACGAAGTTATTTCCTGCATTTTTAACCAGTTAATTCAAGGAAGGTTAAAAAAAGAACAAAAACAAATAACAGTCCCAATTACTCGTCAATAAATAAACATATATATATATATATATATATATTATTATATACTAAATTGAAGAATACTGACAACCAATAGAATAACAAGGTTGAAAAGTGTTAGAAGTAAAACTAGAAAGACTTCTTATAAGGAAGCAACTCTATGGCGCAGTGTACAGCTTATAGCGTGCAACAGACCAACGGACTACTCTCTAAGTAGAAGTGCAACACATAGTCTCAACTATATAATATCTAATACTACACTAACTATCTGGCTAACTGTCTGTTCTCAGCTGCACCTGGGAGGTGGGCTGCTATCCACTCACACTACTCTCCACAACGCACATATAGGACAAAGAGTGAAAACTCATAATTCATGGATTTCGACAACAACCAGCTATCCACATGAACCATCAGTATGCATACCCTTCGACTTCTGTTGGGGAAGACTGAGCACCTACGGGTCTGCTCGAAGTGTAATGGCGTAAATTCAATAACCAATAACCAATCAAGAAACAAAAATTCAAATGGTTCGGCCCACATAAGTAGATTACCAGCAGACAATGGTCACGTGATTAGATTCATCATCATCAGGCGACGTACCGGCTGGTGTAGGCGATCATGGATCTCCACAAATCTCTATCCCTGACGTTTGCTATCATTTCATATGTTGACGCTCTACCGTGCCATGAAGTCAGATTATCCCAAAATGTTATCTCTCTGTCTTCCTCTGTCTCGTCTCCCTCGATTACCAACACATAAAGGGTAATGCTACTCAGATATAGTAGACACAATTCAAAATATTGGACACACAAATGAAGGACCACTAAAATAACAGAGGCTGTGAAAGACATCATATACGAAGCGCACACAAAAACCCGTTCTATAAGTCTCTTCATATAGTAACACTGTGAAACAAAACATGATTAGAGAAAAATCAGAAAGCAGAGATTCTTACCTTCATATATTAATGTTAAGTCATAGAAGAGAGGGTCATAGATGTTCCTGAAGCCAATTTTATGTACGTAGTAATCACTTTCTTGGATTTGAAATATGGTGATGTTCGCATATTGTAAAATTTTGCTTGTTGGATCTCTGTTAAATGTAACAACAATTCTTTTGCTGTCACGCTGACGTATCCAAGAGACAGATTCGAATGACACGAGGCACACTGAGACAGTAACAGTCTCCCCTAAGGCAGCGGAGATGATCCTTGACGTGGACTCACCTTTGCATAGTTGTACTGGACCTGGTAGATTGATATATGAAGTGATTAAGTGAATGACTTAACAGTAAAGTTAAATGTTGCTAAAACTCAGTTAAAAGGCATTCTAAAATTCAGGTAAGAGGCATTCTAAAATTCAGGTAAGAGAAATACTTATACTAATGTAAGAGAATTACTAAAACTCAGGTAAGAGAAATACTTAAACTCAGGTAATATGAAAACTAACACTCAGGTAAGAGAAATACTTAAACTCAGGTAAGAGAAATACTTAAACTCAGGTAAGAGAAATACTTAAACTCAGGTAATATGAAAACTAACACTCAGGTAAGAGAATTACTAAAACTCAGGTAAGAAAATACTGAAACTCAGGTAAGAGAAATACTTAAACTCAGGTAAGAGAAATACTTAAACTCAGGTAAGAGAAATACTTAAACTCAGGTAAGAGAAATACTTAAACTCAGGTAGAAAATACTAAAACTCAGGTAAGATGAAAACTAACACTCAGGTAATGAAGTACTAAAACTCAGGTAAGGAAATACTAAAACTCAGATAATGAAGTACTAAAACTCAGGTAATGAAATACTAAAACTCAGGTAATGAAGTACTAAAACTCAGGTAAGAGAAATACTTATACTAATGTAAGAGAAATAGTAAAACTCACTTAAGAAATACTAAAACTCAGATAAGATGAAAACTAACACTCAGGTAAGAGAGTTACAAAACTAGGTAAGAGAAATACTTAAACTCAGGAAGAGAATTACTAAAACTCAGGTAAGAGAAATACAAAACTCAGGTAAGAGAAATACTTAAACTCAGGTAAGAGAATTACTAAACTCAGTGTAAGAGAAATACTTAAACTCAGGTAAGAGAAATACTAAAACTCAGGTAAGAGAATTACTAAAACTCAGGTAAGAGAAATACTTAAACCAAGCCTTTCTGTTGCCCACTATGAATTCTGGCGTAGTAAATGCGCCTTGACCGCTAACACAAATGTCGTTTTAAGCTGACTAGAAATGGGACGTTTAGAATATGCTCACATTGTCTCACAAAGAATTTAAAGCTGACTAGAAATGGTCATGTAGAAATATGCTCACATTGCTTCACAAAGAATTTTAAACGGGAAAATAAGATTTATACAAATCGTTTGTCCATTTTAAATTCATGAGTAGTTATGAGCCTTTTAGGCACCTCTGTCTGACTTTGTGTAAAGGTTTGCTTTCCTTATTCCCAGTGATCATTCAGGCGAACTTTGCTCCGAATTCAGAGGTACCTGTAAATAGATCCCAAATTAAAGGATTCAGGTTACCTAACGTTGTCGTCCAACCGAGTTCGGAAGCAATGAATTTCTCCGTCTCTTCTTATCTTGACGCTGTGAGGCATACAGAATTAGAGAATCTTGACGTTGTGAGGCAAAACAGAATTAGATAATCTTGACGCTGTGAGACAAAACAGGATTATAGAATCTTGACGTTGTGAGGTAAAGCAGGATTAGAGAATCTTGACGTTGTGAGGTAAAGCAGGATTAGAGAATCTTGACGCTGTGAGACAAAACAGGATTATAGAAAAGAAAGAAAGATGTTGTTGGATTACTTACATCTGTCGTAGATTGTGAGGTCGATTTTTCTCTCTTTAATATCTCCATTATCCTCTTCAGCTAAACAGACATATTGTCCAATGTCTGAACATTGTACTTTGTTTATGAAGTAAGCGATAGAGTTTTGTTTCCGGACACTTAAAATCTCCAAATTTGCATGGTCAGTTAGTGACAGAACTTTTGGAGGTGGACACGCCATTACGACACATTTTATTATTGCAGAGTCGCCTAATTTTATAACATCGTTGTCATAACTATATTTAGGGTTGTTGATTGAAAATCTTGTAGATTCAAGGAATCTGCAAAATAAAAATATATTTGTATAGAGAAATGAATGTGAAGTATGGACAAGGCAGTGGGAAAACATATGTGTGCTTTTGAATATAAGTGTTACAGAAGAGTCCTTCGTATATCATGGACAGAGAAGAGAATAGATCTATCAAGAAAGAACTAAACATCAAAGAAAACTGGCTAATGCTACAAATAAGAAAGAGAAAATTGAGGTATTTTGAAAATATCTTTCTTTTTCCTCTACGAACTCTTCATATCGACCACGTGTTAACCACTCTGTGTGATTTGTATGTGATTTGAGCCTTAGAGCGATTGTAAGTTGTGCCAGTTATGCACCTACAAGTAGATCAACATATTCGATTTCTGCAATGATTTTTATTTATTAGGTATCTTCCTAGGCCCTACATCCGTCGCCTCCTACGACATGTCCTATATATCCCAGTGGTACTATTCTTTGTTTCCCTTGTAGGCCCCGGCACCACACGGGTGATTTTGGACATATAAAAAGACACGATGGGCTGGAGAAGACCATCGTGGAAAGTGGCATACCGAAAAAGAGTAGAAGAGGAAAACCACGGAGAAGATGGATTCAGAATGTAACTGATGGTTTGAACATGACGGCTGCCGAGACGGGACATCTGGTCTATGAGAGAAAGAGAAATTTCGAAGGACTGTTGGTGTGGGAAAGTTCTGCTCAGGACAAGCTATTTGATGATGATGATGAAATTGTCAGTATCTTAGCACTTGTACTAGATATTTCATGACCATCAATCGTTGTCCACCATAAGGGACCATACGGAGCAACACAAAAAAACTTCAATCAGTTGATTTTGTGCCTTTTTTCTACCTCAAACTTAGTCCTACACATATGTTTGAGCTCTGCTTCAAGTTCTACACATATGTTTGAGCTCTGCTTCAAGTTCTACACATATGTTTGAGCTCTGCTTCATGTTCTACACATATGTTTGAGCTCTGCTTCAAGTTCTACACATATGTTTAGCTCTGCTTCATGTTCTACACATATGTTTGAGCTCTGCTTCATGTTCTACACATATGTTTGAGCTCTGCTTCATGTTCTACACATATGTTTGAGCTCTACTTCATGTCCTACACATATGTTTGAGCTCTGCTTCAAGTTCTAAACATATCTTTGAGCTCTACTTCAAAAGTTCTTCTCTACTTGCTCCGATGTCTCTCTTACTTCCACTGTCTTTGATGTATCTACTGCATTGCATGTCTTCGTTGTCATTCTTTTTTTCATCCCCAGAACATGTCAAATCCATCCATTGCTACATTCTCTTTTGTATTTCTTTTGTTGTGTATTCCAAACCAGTGAATTCTTTAAGTCTGATATTCCTAATCTTATTGTTCCGCATATATCAACTTCTTCTTCATCTTCTTCTTTCGATCACCCGCTATTAATTCAGGTGTAAAGTCATGACGCCTGGTATTGCGATTCTAACTGATTTTTGCGTGGCCCTATATTACCCTTTTACAGGCATCCCTCAACCATATGGACAGCCTGGCCGACTTCCGAGGTACTTGAAGCTTAGATCCTTCAAGAGTGATCGTTGCAGGAGACCTAATGTACTTTTAGCTCTTTAACTTATTCTTTTAAGAATTCTTCCCATGAATCTTCTTAACATACTTTCTATTTTCTCAATTCTTTTCCAAGTCTCAGATCCATAGAAAAGGACTGTCTTATTTATATATATATATATATTTATATATATATATATACAGTGGCGGCTCGTCATTAAGGGCTAGTGGGGCCGGCCCCACCAAAAATAATGTGTAACGTGTATTTATTATTGTATAAATAAAATATAACCTAACCCAATACCATGATTTTCAACAAAACATTTGTCTCTGGCCCCACCAGAAAAAATTAGCACGAGCTGCCACTGTATATATATATATAACCTTTTTCATCTTCACAGACGGCGCCTAGCCTGGGCAGTTGATATGGAGAATATGCATTGCCCATTTTGCACAAACCCCCCTACTGTTTCATTCAAAGTAAAGACAAAGTTTATACACTCTATTGACACGTTTTCTATATCCGGAGTTTTGCCTTGGTGCCATAAACGTTAGATCTCCAGATGTTGAGACGCCTGATGTAGGAAGTAGGCTTGCCATACGTTCACATTTTTGTGGAAACGTCTTTATTTCATGAGTAATCTCAAACAATTTGAGAGATTAGCAGATTTATCTGCAATTTTACAAGCCAAGGCAAAATTAACACTCTGTCAGCGATATCATGTGATAAACACATGGTCAACATCTGAGATGATAGCAAACACCAACGACGGAGATTTATGGAGATCCATGATCGCCTACACCAGCAGGAACGGCCCTGATGATGATGAATCACGTGGTGACTGATGACATATACTCTGAAATCGTGAAGATATCAAGTTCTTCTTTGATATTCCAGCACACAATGCATCGTTAGAAGGACTATTTTCTTTAGTTCATGCCCAACGGATTAATGACAAAAATCATCATATCGTGGATTCAGTCAAGTCAATTTCACATGTAAAATTTAATTTCAAACATTTCACATGCATACCTTCTTATGGAAATTTGATCTCATTTCGGGAGATCAAAATTAATAATCATAGTAGGATGCATTTACTGTTTCTGTGACTGTTTGGATTTTTTTTATTATAGTGGGGAGGGCAGTAGGTCCCACACCTAACCACTCTTATCGTCTTTATGACATGCGTTGCATGGAGACAGTGGTTATATTTGTAGCCATCTGGAAACCACGTGTATAACTAGATGTTTACTGATGTCATAATTGCAATTAAGCAATGATAAAAATCTTAAATCTCTGCGCTTTTATTCAAACAATATCTGTTCTAAACGACTGTGACAGAGATTCACTATTTCTGAACCTCTTGCCAGATACAACGGCTCACTTCCTGAAATACTTAAGTAACCAGACATCTACATTATATCAGTAAGAACCGCCTTCTTCTTCTTCTGAGATCAACTTCTGCTATGCGACTTCTCCGGTATGTGTCATAAACAGGGCGGTGCTCTTGAGGTCTTCACCGGTCCCACGTAGTTTGTCTTGTAGGGTTGTTTCTGTTGGCCAAATCTCCATTCTCACTCTACTCAGACTGGGGCAGTATTGCAGGATGTGCTCTGGGGATTGCTTAGGTGCTCCATATGTGCAGGCTGCCGAGTCCATGAGACCCATTCTGTGGAGGTGTGCTCTGAGACTGCAGTGTCCTGTTCTAAGTCTGAAGACTGTGGTCTGTGCTTTTTGTTTAGTGTATTTCTACTGTTGTGCTAGGGTTGTACTCTCCATTTGTTTTCTCCAGATAATTTTCCTGGATTGTTTCTGAATTAACTGTTAAAAATTAAGGAAATAAATGCACGTGGAAAGAGTTAATTTGCATAATCATAATGTTTAAACACATACCTTGGTGACGGCATGGACTCTGGAAGGTGGGTGCGTGGATGTCAGGATGGGAGTACAAAGGACAAGGGGAAACTTTGTTGCATTTGGAGTGATATGAGTGTCGGGGGATCTCAGAGGGCTGGGAATCTTTCGGACAAATATGGGATCTGTATTGTTCTGTGGCTTGGAAACGTAGATTACAGCAGGAGAGGCCACCGGAAGGCTACATACCTTCATGGATGGATGTTTGCGTGGAACGGAGGAATTGGAATGGTGTGATAAGATTGCGAACTAGGGGCTCAGAGAGAGAGCTAGGCAGATGCCGGTGGAGAGGAAACTAGGGAAGAGACGCTGACGATGAAAAGGGCACACATTGAGAAGACCAACTGTAGGTAATGCAGGACGGCACTGTTTTAGGGCTGGTGGGGAAGAAGAAATGGTGGAGAGCCTAGACCAAACTGGAGAAGAAATCTGGAAACTGATATTAAAAGGATAGGTAAAACATGGAAAGAATTGGAAAGGATAGAAGGAGAGAAGAAGAGCTGGACGAAGTATGTTGAAGTCCTGTGCTCTATTGGGAGTTGAAAGGTGCAGAAGAAGAATACGCTCTTATATTTTATCTACTGTACTTACGGTTAATTAGCAACTTCTTTTCAACTGATTGTGTTCCGAAGCCATTGACCGTTTCACAAACATAGATTCCAGAATGGTCACAGCTTGCTGTGTTGATCTTGGCTGTTACTAACAAATTACCAGATGCTATATCCATATTAGAGTAAAGCATTTTCCTAGCAATCTTTACATTTGGAAAAGGGTAACCAGTAGCAGAACAGCTGAAGGTCAACAGATCCTCTGATTCTTCTATTGTTAGAAATGTCTCGTTGAGTTGAAGTAAGTTTTCTGTTCTGCTAATGCCCGTCTTAGGGTCAGATATATGCAGGTTGAATTGTTTGATTTCTACAGCCTCTGTATTGATAGAATAGTGCTAGTATATGTAAATGATTACATTTTGTTAGAATCAATCTCGCTTCACACATGACGTCACCTCGAACATACAAGACACCGGTAAACTCGAACATCCCTGACACACAGATACCGCAGACATATTTTGAAAATAGATACTTTGAACACCCCGGATACAAATGGACACATCTGACGCACCAGATATTCTGGACATACCTGAAATTGCACACCACGGGCACACCAGATACATGACGCCCCTGACACTCCAGATACCCCAGACATATACTGCACATTTCGGATACCCCGGATACAGGACGCCGCTGACAGACCAGCAGATACCCCAATCATAAACTGCAGACCCCACATGCCCAGATACAGGACGCACCTGACACACCAGATACTCTGGTATAAACTGCACACCTCGATAAATTTACAGAAGACAAATACATCAAACTAATATTACAACTTTCAGAAGATAAATACATATTAAGCGGGGATTCTGGTCAAGAAATTTTGTTGTGTGTTTTCATATTAATGTAGACGTTGTATATCAATTTTGAGAGATTATTTGTCAGTCAGCTTCATTATTATTACTGGGCAGTCAGCTTCAGGTCTGTCAGGTTTCCATAAAACGCTTAGTATTCAGGTCGACTGGGTGTGGCCACATGTTGCTTCTCAGCTCACCCAGGAGAGGACAGTCTTGCAGGATATGCTCTGATGTATGTTCCGCTTGCAGACACTGACAGACAGCGGTTTGACTTATTCCTAGTCTATATAAGTGTTTGTTGAGTCTGCAGTGTCCGGTGCGTAGATGAAATATAATGACATGGTCTGTTCTGCTTGGGTCGTTGAGGGAGTCTTTTCCATAATCATATCCAGTGTTTGTCTTCCAGTCTACTGCAAATTTTCTCTGTATGAGGGTTTTGAGAGATTATGACTTAGATCATATTAATGTAGAAGTTGTATAACAATTTTGAAAGTTTATGACTTAGAAGAGTAGAATAAGGTTAGCTTACAAAAATATATCAAAGCGTTGCCATGGAAACAATAAAAATGGCCGCCAAACACAAAATTTCAAATCCTTAAGGCTCTGAATCTAATTAGTGTAAATGAATTCTGTTTTAACTCTAAAGTGAGCAATTGTAAAATCTTCTTCTTCTTTCAGTTCATTCTTCACGACCAATTTTATCATTCTTTTTGTGTTGTATAATTGGTCCACTGGCAAGAACGGGGTGATCTACGTCGGGTCGATTGTGCGCCAATGGTGACTAGGCCCGCCCGTCCGGTTTCAGACAGCTTTACTAGGGTGAACTTTCCCTAGGGTACGATTTTTTCTGTCGACTATGTCGACCCGGATCTACGCCTTTTCGATCAGCTTTGCCATATATCTGGGCTTTGTGATCTACGCCAAGACAGTGAGTTACGCTGTTATGCCTTTTCTGACTGTGAGGTCGTTCCGGATTATAAACATTTCTCGGGGCTTATAAGCTTGTCCCCGGACGGCGTCTTACTCGTCTAAAAGACCGTGTAAAGTGTCGGCCTTCGCCAATGTTCGGACCCGGACAGCCTGTCAGATCTTTACATTGTCGACCTTACTTTACCGTTCCGGAGTAGGAACATTCTCAGTCTTTTCTAGACGCATCACCCACCTCAGTTCTTTCAGGGATGTTAATTGTTATCGCAACAGTACCTTGCACGGTTTTCCCAGGGAGTGTAGTTTCGTTATGCACTAAAACGCAACTTTTTGTTTTGCGCTCGACAAACCATGTCCAGTACATGTATCTGCACGGGGCCACCGATGCGGAGTCAGCTGCAATCTTCCCTCGTAAAGACAAGAGGGTAGACTTTTATTAATTACGGATCTGACTTATTTATTCTTGCCCACGAGCTGGCAATGTTTGTCCCTCCTCAGGGCTTCGAGCTTCGCCCTACGTGGGCACACGTTTCGTTACTGGATGCTACTCTCATCCTTTGATGTTTACCAGTCTCCCCATCGACAGAGAAACTAGTAATTTGTGGGGGTGGGGGACCTTGACTTAAATAAACGTCGAGCTCGTGTATGGAGTTTCCTGCTCCGGAGATTGCGATTTGCGTTCGGCCCTTACTCCGGGGGAGTGGGGCTTAAGTCAGAGACGTTTCGCTGCTGTTTCTTTTCGTTCGGGAACTTGGACAATATTTTGTTGAACATCGGCCAGGAGATTTGTGCATTTTGTTCGTATGGATCTGCATTTCTTTTTTGTACTTGAACTGCTACCACTACCAGTAGTTCTCCCCGATCCCTACCCCCATTAGCCAGACCGGAACCAAAGTCTATTTCCAGGGTCACCACGTGGAGGTTAGGGCAGGGTCTTGGTTAACGCGCCCCTTCGCTAACCCTGGCTCATGCTACCGCCGTGACCATGAGCCTTTGACCCCAATTGTAATATCTAAAATATTGCACAAGCTGTTTAGGATACATTAAATATTACATTGGAGCAATTATGAACATATTCGATGTGCGATGAAGATAATCCTTACATGAACAATGAAAAAATATTACATTAGGTAAAGTATTGGGTAAACACACACACACACACACACACACACCCTCCCCAAATTAGGTGATAACAAAATTGTGACTGCTCTAAAACAAAAATTATACATCATTATATTTTATTAATTATAATAATAATTCCTCTCGTACAGTTATACGTTACATAGGGCCTGCAAGTAATTTCATACCGCTCTATCCTGGGCAACTCGCTCAATCTCCTCTTTGGAACTGAGACCGATATTTCCCGCCTCTCTCAGCAAAGTTCGTTTCAGGGTCTCCTTAGGTCGACCTCTCTTTCTTGAACACTTTGCATCCCAATTCAATGCCTGCTTTGATATTCATTGATCATTTCTCCTCAAGGTGTGCCCAACATATCTCCATCTTCTCTTTCTTATAACAGTTGTCACTAGTGGTTGACCAGACAGGTCTCTATTAATTATACATCAAGAAAAAAAAAAAGCTTGCATAATTTGTTAGATTGATATGTACAGAGTCAGCTTGCATAATGTATAGGGCCTATCTGTTCTCAGAGCTGAGCCTTAGCGATTTGAATGTTAGTAATGTTAGTAACAACACAAAACTGTTTTCTTCATCAGAATACCCCCTTCAAATACATAACAGACAATTTAGCTGCTAGATAATTTGTGGTTACTACTATAGGCACAACACAGTCTCTATGGTGAAATGGTTAAGACTTGTGTCTGTTGTTCTGGAGGCTGTGGGTTTAAATCCGGACCGAGACACATATGTGATTTCTTCATAAGAACCCTAGGATTGTTGCTGGAGCTACGGATTTCTTGTTTTCTGCAACACTCTTGATAGATAGCGTGCCATTTCTGTCGACAGGGGCGGAGTCATATTGGAAAACTCGGTGGAATGAAATCAATCCTTCGCTTTTAGAGACTCTTTAGGTACGGCAAAATATCATGCATCAATTTTACAGTCTTCTTCAGGGAAAGCTGTTTGTTTTCAGACATAGGCGTTCATACATTAAGGCAGGGAGGGGCAAGTGCCACCCCTGGAAAATGGCTTGTTGATAGTTTTATGTAAATCTGGGTTTTTTCATCTCCACGTGGTAAAGTACCAATTAAAGTTTTTTAATTTATTTTGGCCCCTCCTTAAAAATGTATGTGTACGCCTATGTTTCCACTTTTACTGCAATGACTCGGCGAAAAGTTGTATTCGAATCTAGACTGGCATCATCTTCAAATAGTTTGTCCTGAACAGAACTTTACTACCCTAGCAATCCATCGTAATTTCTCCCTCTCATTGACCAGATGTCTTGACTCTGGAACGGTCATGCTCAAATAATCAGCTACATCCTGAATCCACTTTCTATGTGGTCTTCTCTTCGCCAGGATGTCTCGGTTGAAAAATCTCTTCTTCAACCCTTCGTGACTTTTTATATGTCCAAAATAATTCAATTTTCTCATTCTTTTTTGTGGCATCAACCTGTTGTTTTTAGACTGCTGCAGCCCGTGTGGTGGCAGGGTCCGTAAGGGAAGCAAAGAATAGTACCACTGCCATTTCAAAGTCATGTCGTAAGATGCGACTGATGTAGGACCTAGGGAAACTACACTGATAAATAAAAAGCAATGCAGAAATCGGATAGGCGCATAACTGGCATAACGTACAATCGCTCTTAAGCTTAGATTATATACAAATCACACATAGTTGTTAACAGGTATTCAACGCTCTTAAGCTTAGATATATACAAATCCACACAGTTGTAAAGTTTCAACGCTCTTAAGCTTAGATCATATACAAATCTTTACACATAGTTGCTATCAATCAAAGTGGTTCTGAAATGGAGCGTTTGAAGAAGAAGAAAAAGAAGAAGACTGTTACCATTGTCACACCTTCTTATTGCACGTCAGCTTTCATATATCAATTTTAATTACTCGGAAAAGGGTATTCGTCAGATTTAGACTTCGACAATATCGTACTGTTTTTCTCAAAAACAAACAATGCATGTCCATCCTATGCTAAGTGTAACATTGGTGCTTCAAATTGTTGAATCTGGAAGTCTGCGCATGGAATGGGTGGACATCATTCGGAGATCACATCTCAAGAAAATGACTTGGCTGTACACACCTGGACTTGGCTGTACATAGCTGGAACACAATACAGAGGAAGGCCATGAACAGGGAAAATGGTGTGCGTTTGTTGCTGCCCTAAACGCCAAGGGCGTAACAGGCTAAAGAGAGAAAGGTACACACCTAGGCATGCTGGAGTTTAGGGTAACGAGCGTGCTGATTTTCTTGCAAACAATACCCCAATTCAAGCGGGCAGAAGCATGGACAGCGCCGATATTATCAATGCGGTACGCTCTTATTTATATGACATGAGCGAGTCTCAGACATTGGAACTAGTTCGAGAATTATGCGTTAAGTTTGGACAGTTCAGACAGTGTCGTCTTCGTGATAGATACAGAAGATATAATAATCTTCTCATGTGTACGGTGAGCAAATTGACTTTGGGATGGCTGCTGAAGCGGAGGACAGAGCACTAATGGAAATGCCCAATTTTCCATTGACGTCGATCACATAACATAACATAACATTGTATGCTGAATATGTTTGCAAAAGTAGCTCAGATTCTACCGGAAGCTGACCAAACAAAATATTAATGATAAAAAAGTGTAACGGAAAGATATTTACAAATAAACGAAACAAATGACATTGCTGTTCTTACCCCACATTCCCTTATTGATGGTGCACACAACGAACGCCGCTGGAGTCCCGTATCTGCTCGTAAATAAATTACTGATGTTATTGGTCTTTAGATTTAGTACCTTGTCATTGCTTATGCGAATGGTCCTGACTTCTGAAAATAAGTTGTTTGATAACCTGTCTGTGGAGATCAAGGTTGTGACAAATGTCAAAATAAGAATACAGAAGTCAAGAGAATCTTTCATCGCACTGAGAAATCTCCCAGTCCTTTATTCAAACACATCTTTATTCAAAAATATATTTATTCAATCATACATTTATTAAATCATGTCTTTATTAAATCAAGTCTTATTAAATCATGTCTTTATTAAATCATGTATTTACTCAATGTTGTATTTAGTCACAAAACGCTCACACATAATTTTACTCATATTCATCTATATATATATATATATATATATATATTCCTATCATGCCGTTTGATGATACATAGGGTCTGCAAGTAATTTCTCCATTCCACTCTGGGTAACCAGTTCAATCTCTCCCATGGATTTGAGTTCGATATTGTCTTGTCTTTCTCAGCAAAGTTCGTTTCGTGATTTCCCTAGAGGAGTATCCCTTATTTCTTGAACCGTTTGCCTCCCACTTCAATGTCTTCTTTGGTATTCTTTAGTCATTTCTTCTCAGAATATAACCAACATGTCTCCATCTTCTCTTTTTTATAACAGTTGTTACTAGTGGTTGATCAGATCACTCTATAACTCTATATGCACAACCAAACTAATTAAGTCCTAGTAACGACTTTAATCCATTCATAAATCTACTCACTCACAACTTACTCATTAATTCATTCATAAATCTACTCACTCATTACTCCATTCATGAATCTACTCACAACTAACTCATTACTTCATTCATAAATCTACTCACTCACAACTAACTCATTACTTCATTCATAAATCTACTCACTCAAAACTATCGTATCACTTCATTCATAAATCTACTCATTCACAACTAACTCATTACTCCACTCATGGGGGTCATAGGCGCTTGGAGACAACGCTGCGCCAGGATTAGTGATCTGGGACTAATCAAGACCCTGCCGCATCTCCTCGTGGTAACCCTGGAAACATAAATTGATTCTTGGTCTGTCTAAGAGGGCAGGGATCGAGGTAGAGTTGCAGGTAGTGGTAGTAGTGCAAGCACGGAAAAGAAGTGCAGGTCCAAAAACTACGAACAAAATGCACGCATCTCCTGGCCGATGTCCAATAAAAATTTGCGTAAGTTGCCGAAAACTAAGAAACAGCAGTGTGCGACTCGTCTGTTAACGAATCCCTACTCCCCAGTAGGAAAGAGCAGCAAACAAATTGCCACCTGAGGACAAGAGTCCATACACAAGCTTGAAATGTAGTCAACCGTCGCACCACAATACCAGTTTCCTGCCGATGGGAAGTGCAGTACAAATGAACACGAACGGATGAGCGGTGCATCCATAGAAGTGACGTGGGTCCACATGGGGCTAAACTCGGAGCCCTGAGGAGGGGACAAACAAATTGCCAGCTGTTGGGCAAGAACCAATAGGAACGAAACGTAACGAATCAAAAGTCTCGGCAAGTGTCTCTGAAAAAGCTGTAACGTATCGTGTCGGCACATGGGAAGATTGAGGCAAACTTCGTATCAAAGGCTTATCGCAGATACATTTGCTGGGTAAGGTTGGCAAAGTGTAAATTCTAAAGTTGTGTTTTAGTGCCCAACGAAACTGCCCTCCCTGAGACAACCGGGCAAGGTACTGTTGCATTAACGACTAACATCCTCGGAAGAACTGAGGTGAGTGATGCCTATCGAGACTGCCCTCCCTGGGGCAACTGGGCAAGGTACTGTTGTTTTTAACAACTAACATCCCCTGAAGAACTGAGGAGGGTGATGTCTAAAGGGACTGCTCTCCCTGAAACAACCGGACAAGGTACTGTTGCTTTTACAACTAATATCCCCGGAAGAATTGATGTGGATAATGATGGCGAGCGCAAAATTTCAGCTGCGTTGCTAGCGCCAATTGAAACGACCTTCAAAAATAGCTGTGCACAACCCCAGTCGAATGTTTCCCGGGGGCAGGGAAAATGCAGACTAAAACTTTGCAAATTTCCAAGTGCCGATACGCACCCCAAAATGGCTGACAATACTCCTATTCAGGAACAAACTCACCGTGGTTATAAAAGTAAGGCCGATCATCCTACACAGAGTAAAATGACGTCCAAACACCATGGCTCAGATCGTATACGTATATACAGGCTAAGCATACTTCCAACATATGATCGTTTGTATGACAAAGCATATGCGTCTCCAATGACCGAGAATGATCCTAATCTGGAAAGACCTCATATAGTCAGAAAGAGCGCATATTGTAGACATACTCTTTGGCGAAGATCATAAAGCTCAAATATACTGCGGAAAAATGATCGTAAAAGAGCAATGAATACAAGAAAGGTGAAAGTTCCTGTTACTAGCCCTAGAAGGGTCGAGACCGCTCGGGTGTTTACCGGAGCGATCTCGCCCAGTCAGCGCAGAGTAGCTAATGCTCTTTGGCGTAGATCTAAGCCAAATTTACGACACAAAAAGATCGTTAAAGAGTGTTTATCTTATGATGCGTGAGGAACGACCTCACCAAAGGCAGGAATTCCTGTAGAGAAGTTGCACTTCACTAATTAACTCTGGCCGTAAAAGTACCAACGGTACAGGAACCAATTCACGAGTTTTACGGACAACATGTTTCCTGCAACGATCACTCTTGAAGGATCTAAGCTTTAAGTACCTCTGAAGTCGGCGAGGATGTCCGTATGATTACGGGCCTTGTAAAAAGGTAATGTAAGGTCTCATGCAGAAATCAGTCAGAAGCGCAATACCTGAAGCGTCATGACTTTCCACCTGAATTAACAGAGGGTGAAGAAGAGAAGAAAAAGAAGACTCTGCTCATGAATCTACTCACTCACTAACTCAACTCATTACTCTCTACTCATACACAGAATCTACTCACTCACAACTAACTCATTACCCACTCATGAATCTACTCACAACTAACTCATTACTCCATTCATGAATCTACTCACTCAAAACTAACTCATTACTCCACTCATGAATCTACTCACTCACAACTAACTCATTACTCCATTCATGAATCTACTCACTCAAAACTAACTCATTACTCCATTCATGGATCTACTCACTCCAACTAACTCATACCCATCATGAATCTACTCCCACAACTAACTCATTATCATCAGAATCTACTACTACAACTAACTCATTACTCCATTCATGAATCTACTCACTCACAACTAACTCATTACTCCATTCATGAATTTACTCACAACTAACTCATTACTCCACTCATGAATCTACTCACTCACAACTAACTCATTACTCCATTCATGAATCTACTCACAACTAACTATTACTCATTCATGAATCTACCTCACAACTAACTCATTACTTCCTCATGAATCTACTCACTCACAACTAACTCATTACTCCATTCATGAATCTACTCACACTAACTTACCATTCTGAATTATACAACTAACTCATTCCATCATGAATCTACTACAACTAACTCATTACTCCATTCATGAATCTACTCAACTACCAACCTAGATCTACTTACTATTCTCCATTCATGAACTACTCAACTAACTATTATCATTCATGAATCTACTACACTAACTCATTACTCATTCATGAATCTACTACAACTAACTCATTACTCCATTCATGAATCTCACCACTAACTTTCTGAATACTCAAATATTACTCCTTATGACTTCCATTATGAATCTACTCACAACTAACTCATTACTCCATTCATGAACTACTACTAACTCATACTCATTCAAACATCACAGAACTCATTACTCCATTCATGAATCTACTCACAACTAACTCATTACTCCATTCATGAACCTACTACAACTAACTCATTACTCATTCATGAATCTACTAAACTAACTCATTACTCCATTCATGAATCTACTCATGGTTTAATGAGGTTTCATTCAAGTTGAGATTGAATAAGGGAGATCTTATTCAGTCTCTTTATGACTGTCTGTTGGATGAGGATACTAAAATTAATATTAAATCCATCCAGCAATTTAAGTATTTCAGGAGTTATACAAGTAGAACTGGATACTTGGGGGCCCAGAGGGAGAAGTATGTTCAAACAGCGAGTCACAGGAACCATTAGTTGACATCTGTTGTGGGAGACTTGGTCTGCCTGGAGTGCTATAACGTCAGCTCAGTAACCAATAACCAGTACAAGACATACATTAAAATAAACCTCAAACTTCTTACTTGGCAGTAGAGCACTATTTAACATTGGAGCATTTATTCTTGTCTTAAAGTAAACATCTACATAAAGGAAACTTCTTAAATATAGACAAGACTTAAAATCAATTTTATATAGAAATCAAATGTGTGCTCAGTCTTGGTGTATGGGTTAGAGACATGGAAAACAAGTGCAAAGACAGACAGTCACATAAGAGGCTTTGAGGGAAGATGTCTCAGTCTTAGTGTATGGGTTCATCATCATCATTGGCCTCTTTGTCTCAGGAGACAATAGGTGTTGCGTCACGTAGTATGTTCTGTGCTGAATCACAACGTTTCATGTGGCTGTAATGGCCTATTCTGGAGTGGCAATCCTTGCCACAGTTGCTGCAGGTAAAACTGGAGACTAGAGCGATCATGGAAAGTTCTCTAGTCTCTGTGTTCTCTTTTGCCTCCACATGTATGTTGTTTTTCTTTTTCTTTTGACCGCCCCTCACTGCCGCTCGCCATGCTTGCCTGTCTTTGGCCAGCCGCTCCCAGTGTTTTTTGTCTATGTCGCATGAAGTTAGATCACGCTTGCAGGTGTCAATGAAGCGTAATAATGGGCGCCCATGCTGTCTAGCAACAGATGCGAGTTGACCATATAGAATGTTCTTTGGGATTCTATCATCGCTCATACGGCACACGTGTCCCAGCCATCTGAGACGTCGTTGACTCAGTAAAGTGTGCATGCTTGGAATGCCAGCACTGTTCAGGACTTCTATATTGGAGATGTGATCTTGTCATCGGATGTTGTATATTCGCCTGAGACAGCGCATGTGGAAGGTGTTGAGGCGATGTTCTTGTCTAGCATATGTGGTCCATGTCTCACTACCATACAGCAGAGTGCTGAGAACATAAGCTTTACTGTGTGTATGGGTTAGAGGCATGGAAAACAGGTACATAGGCAGACAGTCACTTAAGGGACTTTGAGAGAAGATGTATCTGTCTTAGTGTATGGATTAGAGACATGGAAAACATGTACATAGACAGACAGTCACATAAGAGGCTTTGAGAGAAGATGTCTCTGTCTTAGTGTATGGATTAGAGACATGGAAAACAAGTACATAGACAGACAGTCACATAAGAGGCTTTGAGAGAAGATGTCTCAATCTTAGTGTATGAATTAGAGACATGGGAAACAAATACATAGACAGACAGTCACATAAGAGGCTTTGAGGGAAGATGTATCAATCTTAGTGTATGAATTAGAGACATGGGAAACAGGTACATAGACAGACAGTCACATAAGAGGCTTTGAGGGAAGATGTCTCAATCTTAGTGTATGAATTATAGACATGGAAAACAGATACATAGACAGACAGTCACATAAGAGGCTTTGAGGGAAGATGTCTCAATCTTAGTGTATGAATTAGAGACATGGGAAACAAGTACATAGACAGACAGTCACATAAGAGGCTTTGAGAGAAGATGTCTCAATCTTAGTGTATGAATTAGAGACATGGAAAACAAGTACATAGACAGACAGTCACATAAGAGGCTTTGAGGGAAGATGTCTCAATCTTAGTGTATGAATTAGAGACATGGAAACAAATACATAGACAGACAGTCACATAAGAGGCTTTGAGGGAAGATGTATCAATCTTAGTGTATGAATTAGAGACATGGGAAACAAATACATAGACAGACAGTCACATAAGAGGCTTTGAGAGAAGATGTCTCAATCTTAGTGTATGAATTAGAGACATGGGAAACAAGTACATAGACAGACAGTCACATAAGAGGCTTTGAGGGAAGATATCTCAATCTTAGTGTATGAATTAGAGACATGGAAAACAAGTACATAGACAGACAGTCACATAAGGGGCTTTGAGGGAAGATGTCTCAGAAGAATCGTTGGGTCAAATAATATCAATTACTGAGATCGCCCGGCTCACGAACATCAACAACATCAACGAGGAAATATAAAGGAGGAGATAGAAGTGGTTGGGACAAGCATTAAGAATTTAGATGACCAGACACCCACATGTGGCTATGAAATGAAATCCGGTAGGTAAGAAGGGTAAGGGAAGACATAAAGAGACATGGAGACGAACTATAGACAGAGAAGACACAGAAAAGATCTGTAATGAGCTAAGATGACTTGTTCAAGACAGATCTAGTTGAAGAAAATATGTTGATACCTTATGCTTCAAGGAGAGTTGTTAAAATAAGAAGGAAGAAGAAGAAGAAGAGGCACACATTTATTTTCTTTTCATAAATAAAATACTTACTCAAGATGCACTTTCTAAGATCAGTAGTTAAATTCTTTTCTTGCAGATAATTTGCTCCAAATGGAGAACAAGTTCCGCTTATACTAAACGAATAGAAATAATATTTGGACTCTCGCTAATGTACATACAAGTGTTCTCATATATCAGAAACCAGTCTTCAGGACATCCTGTATTCATTTCTGGATTGCATGAAACTGTTTCCGTTGCTGCTGTTGAAGATTTTCCTGGAGATGATGATGATGTTGAACTGATTGATGTTGAATACCTTCTTGCTGTACGGGTGCTGACGTAGACAGGTGTGCTGGAAACAATCTCCGAAGAAGTACCTTCGATCTCTGTCGAATTGAGAGACGCAACTTGTCCTAATAGGAATAAAGAAATAGAAGCACTAATTTTATAAAGTTGTATTTAAATTGATTAATTAATTGATTGATTGATTTGGCCCTGCTAAGACACAAGAAAGAAAGATTACAACATGTGAAATGAGATGTCTACGAAAAGCTGTCAACGTTACAAGGCGAGATAGAGTGAGAAACGAGAATATCAGAAGCATCGTTGGTACTATACCATGCATACAGTACATCTAGAAGCAAAGACTCAAGTGGTTCGGCCATCTAATGAGAATGGAACCACATTTACTACCATCACGTGCCTATAATAATCGACGCTCAGGTCGCAGAGCACGAGGCAGGCCAAGAACACGATGGATAGATAACATCTCAGAGTCCCTGCGAAGGCATGGACTAACAACGTCAAGTGCAACACACCTGGCACAAGATAGGAAACTAACTCTCCCCACGCGCTTCACGGCAAATGTGGTTAAGATAAGATAAGATAAGATTGATTGATTGATTGATTGATAGGACCATCATCATTGCACTTCGGTGAGTAACCATGTGTGCTCCGATCTCTTTCTTACACAGGAAGATCTCAGCGGCAGTACACGAACTCCATAGCACCGGCGAGTGTTCCTGATATAATTTTGAAGATGGTGAAGATATTTTTGTTGGAATTTTAGTTTTGATCTTTTCTAATGAATTTTGCCCAGGCAGCGGTTTTTCAGCCTGCTCTTTTCTATTTTAAACTGCCAATAGTTCTTTTACGTGCTCAAATTGAACACGGGACCTAGATTTTATCGTCCGTCTCCGATAGGACTTGGAATTCGATCTCACCTATAATGAGGTCAGGGATCTCTAATTGTTTGTAAATATAATTTGATTATTCACTTCATTATAGGGATAAATATTGATGTTTTCGTCAGCTATAAATTCAGATGAGAAAACTAAGATAATGATGAAAAAATGATAAATCCTGGCATATCCTTTACATGACTTAGTCATCAACCACAGTAAACGAGTTGTCGATTTTCTAAGCACCACTCAAACGTTCAGTAGCTTGCCATTGCTTTCTGGACGGTGAGGTCTATTTTTACAGTTCGTAAAATCCACGGAAAGAATTTGCTTCAAAACTGCCTGCCGTGGAGTTTGAACCAGATACACTTTGGTTGTGATCGAGCTCACTACAGCTTAACCCTTAGAACACCGGATCTCGGCTACAGACGTCAACCAAGATAATGATATTTAACTCAAATGTCAAGGCTGACCCTCTATATGGAGCGGAGACATGGAGAATGATTAAGTGGAATACCAACAAGTTACAGGCATTCATCAATAGATGCCTGTGCAGGATACTCCATATGCGATGGTATGACAGAATCACAAACTGGGAACTGTGAGATAGAGAGGGGACATGCGCAAGAGGAACACGAGATAATGGACAGAAGGTGGCGGTGGGTATGACACACACAGAGGAGACTCCCTTACAGCATCACGAGGCAGGCTCTCTGATGGAACCCCCAGGGTAATAGAGGCAAGGAAGAGCTAGGAAAATTTGCAGACTCGAGTTGGAGATGGAATGCAAGAAAAAGCGGAGAGGGGAGAGATCTGCAAACTATGGCATTGGATAGGCGGAGCTTGCAAGATCTTGGTTGCGGACCTATGCTTCCTTAAGGGCGAAGGGTGACGAAGAAGATGACGAATTCAGTTGTAGTCGGGTCGAATTTTTGCGTGAAAGTTCGCTTTCCTTATAACCAGTGTCCCTCGCAATTCAGGAAAGGATACTTCAACTTTAGAGGTACTTGTAATGTATATACCCAAGTAATGTATCCGAGTTTCATGTAGTCCAACCACGTACCGAGTTCACAAGGAAAATTGTTGACACAAGCTGGCCTCGAACTCTAGAGTTTCCCCGTCACGCAATCACTAGCGCAGATAGTTATTAACTAGGCTACTGGCGACTACGATAACTAATATTAGGACGGAAATGATGCGGATGCTCGTCCATCACGGATGATGATGGTCACCATTTTCATCAAGAGAATGTAATTGTATTATGTTTGTCTGTGCGTGTGTAGATGAAATGAGCCCGATACGGGCTTGAAACGTTTCACAATATGGGCAAGGAATACTTGCACTTGTCGGTAGTTTTACTGTATTTTTAGTTTGTCGTTTCTGTTCCATCCGTGCAGGTCTATCTGCCTTGCAGGCCGAAGAACCGTGTCGAAGAAGTGTGCGCCCGGCTGATCTGTCTTGAGCAACATTCTCAAGAGCAAGACGAAGCTACAGTACTTGACAAGAACCTCACAGGACCAATATTAACTTAGTAATGAATGTGGTTAAAAGAGATCTCTAAGTCCATCTTAGACTTGTTATCACCTGAGTGGTTACCTGCGCCCAAATTTGGGGTGTTAAGATTAGAACCACTGTTACCTGCCCCACATGTCGTAAGAGGCGAGTAAAGTTTGGCTGAAATCGGATGCTCGTGTCCTAAACATGTAGAAGTCTATGTGTTTAGGGGCCTATCAAACCAATGTGCAACGTATACACGTTCTTGGCAAAGATCAAACATATCACAAAGAACAATTAAAATTGGTCGTAAAGATCGAACGCAAAGAAGAAGAAGAACTTGGTTATTAGCTATTGGTTACTCAACAGACGTCATAGCACTCCGGGCAGACCAATAGGTGCTCAGTTTCCACCAACTGATGACAAAATGTGTGCATACTGATGGTTCCTGTGACTCTCTGTTTGAACATACTTCTCCCTATGTCTCTCTTTACTTGTATAACAGACAACTTCAAACTCCTTAAATCGGTGGATGGATTCAACATTGATCTTAGTGTCCTCATTCAATAGACTCAATGATATATCTCTTATTCATCCTGAACTCCCCAATTATCAATGATGTTTATGCAAGTCTGACCACTTTCTCATTGTCGCAATCCTCCGAATGCACAGGATAGTTTATCCACGAATGTCTCTGGAGGTTAGAAACCTTAATAGATGACATCCACTCATACCATATTCTGACATTTTGAACCTTCAGAAGCATCGACATCAGATACAACGACTGTCCCAGTAAAGAGTTCCAGAGAACTACTGGATGCCAGCATTAACTGCCTTAACCTTTATCCTCATACTAGAAGTAGTTATCCTGTATGCTACACTTTATTTTGTCACAACACTATCATGTGCGCTAGCCAAGAAACAAAGAAAGTTTTAGTTTCAGTTTCAGTTTGGAATATCTTCATTGCACTCCGGACATGTCCATAGGTGCTCCGATCTCCTTGGCAATATCTCCATCAGCGTCCAGCGACTGACCGTACCAGTTCTATTTTGATTGATGAGCAGACTCGTATACCTGTTGTACCGTTCTTTTCTTGCCACACCAATCTTCAAACCCAGTTCTCCCAATCTAGTAGTTGACGTGGATTGGTTTAGATGAAGGTCTTCTCTGCGGCCACGCTCTATGAGGGCGCTCACGATGTCAGCTCTGTCCATTGGCTGGCCTTTTGATATAGCGGCAGAGCCAGCCAGTCTGTCTGCTCTCTCATTGCCAACGACACCCATGTGCCCCGGAACAAAGACAAGTGTAATTCTGCAAATTGTTGACGCCTGCAGTAATTCAGTCCATTGTCTGCGCACCGAACCTCCACCTTTCGGATCATACTCAATGAGTCACTCAGAATGCACGCATGAGTGTAGTTTTGTGACTCTAGCCAGCGTAGTGCATTGGTCACCGCCAGTACCTCCATTGTCATGCTGTTTGTTGTCATACTAAATGCACCACTGGCTTCCTTTACCATTCTGCCACAAGAAACCTTATGACTTCTCACCACGATGCACTAACCCCTATTGATATAAACAACACTATCATCATCACTTGTATTATCTCACTTGCAATCCCGACTTATTCTCTGTTATCAGCTTCTTCATTGTGAGCTTTCCCTTCATGTTGCTCCAATCTCTACATTCTCTTCCTATAGTAATGTTAACGTTGTGGTAGTTGGTTATGCTACCAACAATTGGGATCCATTCTTTCTCCTTTTTTTTAGAGACGCAATTGTGCTCACCTAGCTAATTGTTCTTTCAACCTGTGCCATCATATCTGCTTTTGAATGTAAGTGTTACAGAAAAGTCCTCCATCATATCTGCTTTTGAATGTAAGTTTTGAGCTTTGGGGAAACCTGACAGACCTGAAGCTGTCTGCCCAGTTTGTGGTCCACAGTAAATTAAGCGCATGACCAGAGATCGCTGAAGAAGAAGAAGAAGAATGTAAGTGTTACAGAAAAGTCCTCCGTTATTTTAGTCAGAGACGAAAACAAATAGATCTATCCAGAAAAACTGAAATCAAAGAAAACTTTCTGATGATACAGATAAGACTGAGAAAATTTAAGTATTTTGGACACATAAAGAGACAGGAAGGGTTGGAAAAGACCACAATGGAAAGAGGCATCCCGGCAAAGAGGAGAAGAGGAAGACCCCGGAGAAGATGGATTCAGGATGTAACTGATAATTTGAACATGACTTCTCGAAAGGCAGGGAATCTGTCCTAAGAGAAGAAGACATTTCGAAGGACAGTTAAGGTGGTAAACTTCTGTTCATGACAAGTTATTTGATGATAATGAACACTGTATCATTTTAAAAACTTATTCAGTAAAACATAAATGGTAAAGGAATCTTTTTTCATATCTCGAAATATATTGGGTAATACAGTGTTTGGTCCGCATTTTTCATTGACCGTCGACACACGATGGGTTATGTAGTCAACATCACGTTACCATTACTTCCCAGTGATTCTCCTGGTACCTAATTGAGGCTGGTTAGAGATGAGAGCAATTACGGTTTAAAAATTATTTCTCGCCCACTGTGAGATTGAACCCTGACCATACACATAAGTAGCGAAGTCACTAACAACAATATTTATAAATCAAACACTATTTTTGAATGTTCAAATCCTAACATTTATGTTGAACGTTTTCTCGTCAGCTCTATTTTTAGATTTTAGTTTCTCATTCATTTTTTCATACTTATGTAACAAAGTCAACCGGAGAATGTGGGCTATAGTTTTAGAAGTTAATGTTATCTAGTTTATTGAAAGTTTGATCAAAGTGACACCAATGAAACATATACGCAGTAGCTCAATCGAGGAATGTATAATTTCCCATTTTCAATTAATCGGTCTACCTTCTTCTGTGTGGTTGGTGAATCTACTGTGTTGGAATTTAAATACCGCCTTCTGGTGCACAAATTCAACTCACTAACATTTAGATGCACCGACTACTTCATTAGAACCAGTTCCATGATGTACTAATTGTATAACGTCCACTGATGTACTCAATTGTTATAACAGTCCACTGATGTACTCAATTGTTATAACTGTCCACTGATGTACTCAATTGTTATAACTGTCCACTGATGTACTCAATTGTTATAACTGTCACTAGTCCCAAATTCTTATCGTCACTGATGTACCAATTGTTATAACTGTCCACTGATGTACTCAATTGTTATAACAGTCCACTGATGTACTCAATTGTTATAACTGCCCACTGATGTACTCAATTGTTATAACTGTCCACTGATGTACTCAATTGTTATAACTGTCCACTGATGTACTCAATTGTTATAACTGTCCACTGATGTACTCAATTGTTATAACTGTCCACTGATGTACTCAATTGTTATAACTGTCCACTGATGTACTCAATTGTTATAACTGTCCACTGATGTACTCAATTGTTATAACAGTCCACTGATGTACTCAATTGTTATAACAGTCCACTGATGTACTCAATTGTTATAACAGTCCACTGATGTACTCAATTGTTATAACAGTCCACTGATGTACTCAATTGTTATAACAGTCCACTGATGTACTCAATTGTTATAACTGTCCACTGATGTACTCAATTGTTATAACTGTCTACTGATGTACTCAATTGTTATAACAGTCCACTGATGTACTCAATTGTTATAACTGTCCACTGATGTACTCAATTGTTATAACTGTCCACTGATGTACTCAATTGTTATAACAGTCCAAGATGTCGTTCTCTTATGTACTGCTGTTTCCAATATATTTGTCTTTAGTATCTAAATCAGCGTTTCCCAAAGTGGGCGTTACCGCCCTCCAGTGGGCGCTGAAGCGTTCTAGGAGGGCGATAGTGGGTTCAGAAGAATTTGTGGGGGTGTTCATACGATTAGGGGTCGGCGACTTCTTAAAGAAGAAATTCATAATAAATATTTCAAAATAAATTATTTTCGTGATTTTGCGATTGAATAATCATTTAAAATGTGAATTCTACATTTTAATTCATCTTATGCCCGTCTTACACGATCCATTTTTCATCAATTTTCTATTTCATTCATATAATCATTTGAAAATTGACCATGTATGACAGAAATATATATCAGTTTTCTATGTCAAAGAGAAAATAGAGCATGTATATATGTGGGAGGGCGCTGGCGAACTGTTATAATGTGGAGGGCCTTATAAAATTTATGTTGTGCAAATTTGTCGGTGGGTCGAAAAAAGTTTGGGAATCTATGATCTAAACCAATCCACGTCAACTTTTAAACTGCAAGATCTTGGTTTGAAAATGAAGTAGAAAGAAAAGAACAGCACAACAGGTAGGCTATATGAGTAAGCTCATCAACATCGAACTGGTATGGTTAATCGCTGGACGTTGTTGGAGCTGGACGTCGCTGGACGTTGTTGGAGCTGGACGTCGCTGGACGTTGTTGGAGCTGGACGTCGCTGGACGTTGTTGGAGCTGGACGTCGCTGGACGTTGTTGGAGCTGGACGTCGCTGGACGTTGTTGGAGCTGGACGTCGCTGGACGTTGTTGGAGCTGGACGTCGCTGGACGTTGTGACTGGACATCGCTGGACGTTGTTGGAGCCGGACGTCGCTGGACGTTGTTGAGCTATTGCGTAGGAGATCAGAGCACCTATAGTCGATGTCCTGAGTACAATTTTATTTATCCTCGATCCAGAAGCCCTTGAGTTTTCAGCTCTTCGGTTCCGTGTCATGGACATCGTAACCTTTGGTTCGTGCCAGACATCGTAAATCGAGGAATCTGGGTTTACGCAGTTCGCGGAATTGAACCCGCACTCACAGAGGGCTTTCACTGTCGTCAACGGCTACGAACACACTGGGCGGTCGGCATCCGAGTGCAATAAGATATTCAAACTAAAATGTATTTAGTATCAATTCGCATGTTGACACTCTTCCCTGCCACGAAGTCAGGTTATCTGGAATAATTTATATATGTCGTTTTTGGTCTCATTCGTCTCCCATAGATTTTACATGTTGTCACAATGTGTTCTGAACTTTCCTCTCTCATCCCGTGCTCGATAAACGAGGATTTCCTCATTCTTATAACAAATGTTATCTGTGCCTTGATCTCGTAGTTCAGCACATCAGTATTTGTTATATTAGCAGTATATCGAATTCTTATCATTCTCCTATTATTTTTATTTTTTTTCGATTCAGAAGCACTTGAGCTGAAAGCTCTTCGGCTCGGTGCCATGAACATCGTAACCCTTCGGTTCGGTGCCACGAATACCGTAAATCTGGGAACCTGTGGCTTTCTGCCAGTCCGCGGAGTTGAAACCGCACTCACAGAGGACTTGTCACCAGTAGTACAACGCGCTACGAACATGCTTGGCAGGCGGGCATCACTCTCCTATAAAACCACATCTCGTGGTCTATGGAGATTTTGCTGTCTATCTATTTAGTTTTCATGACTCGCATTCATACGCCAATTATGGCTGTATGTAGCACTACAGAACTAAGTTTCTAACATCTTCAAGAGACAATGACATGTTAGACATAATGACTTTAATTTTCTGGTATGTTGTTGTCTGGTCTATTCTACGCTTAATTTCTGATCTGTATCCTCTCTCTCTCTATATATATATATATATATATATATATATATATATATATATATATATATCCCTCTCTCTCTATCTATCTATCTCTCTCTATGTCTATCCCTCACTTCTCTCTCTCTCTCTTTCTCTCTCTCTCTCTTTCTCTCTCCTTTCTCTCTCTCTCTCTCTCTCTCTCTATCCTTCACTCTCTCTATCGTTTTATACAACAAGTTTCTGCCAAAAATACATTAACATATAAGCCATTTTCTTTATTTTTTTTCTTCTATTCTAGCTAATTTCTGATCTGCTCCCTCCATTCTTATATATGATATTGTTAATCACTCCTCTCTCTCTTTTTCTATTTCTAGTCCTTATTGTTCGCTTTCCCTGTGGGTTCTAGGAAAGAGCCCTTCTTGCTATATTCCCTTTGGATTTTCTCAACGTGTAAGATTGAGAAAACTATCCAGTGCCAGCATGTGTTTTTTTTGTTTGGTCTGTTATTATCAGAATACAAGTCCTTATGTTGGGAAAAAGTTGGGAAAAGAAAACGTGGAAGACCTAAGACCACTCTTAGAAGAACAATCCTACAAGAAAGTAAACTATTGGGTTGTAAAACCATACGAGATCTCCAACTGCTAGCAACGAACAGCATTACATGGAGATCTAAAACCTCTGCCCTATGTGCGCCTTTGGCACGAAAGGAACAAACTAACTAACTATCCGGATTGTAATGAATTTAATAGACTTTTCTATGTTTTATCTAAGTTAATTTGATGGTGTATCTTGATAAAACCTACATTTTTTAGATGATCATAACTTTTCTTCTTGTTATTCAGACTTATCCTTTTGTTGTTTCTTTCTATCACCTTCATATTAACTAACTTCTGAAACTCTATTTCATTTTTCGCATTCCCATGTTGTGAAAATTCAACTCACTGTCAATGAGATACACCGATTCTGTTACCACTGGATAGAGATCTTAAATGGATTTCAAAACAAGCAGAAATTCCATTGCCACGGATTCCATCTCACTGTGACATTCAAGGCAAATAAAATGCCGACGTATTGGCTAAGGAAGGGAGTGCCAAAGAACAAATCTACCAGCCACTGTCGCTTCAAGAAGACAACATTCTCATAAAGATAAAATCTGTAGTAGACTGGAAGACAAACACTGGATATTATTATGGAAAGGACTTTCTCAAAGACCTATACAGAACATACCATTATATTTAGCAAAGTACCGAACACTGCAAATTTAACAGACTAGGAATAAAGCTCTCTACGAGTATCAACAAGCAGAACAAGGACCAAGGCATGTCCTTCAAGACTGTTCTCTCCTGGTTGAACTGAGAAGCAGCCTGCATCCTCGCCCAGCCACCTGAAAACTAAGCTTTGGGGAAGCCTGACAATCCTGAAGCTGACTGCCAAGTTTGTGTCTAAAGTGAATTTAGCGCATGACCAGCGATCGATGAAGAAGATGTCACCGACACAAAAATCTCTTAAGTTTTTTACCAATATCTTTTTAGTTATTCGTGAACCATGTCTTGCAATATTTTCAAACATCTGCCAAACTCTATCAAAGAAAAGAATAAAAACGCATTCTTCCTTTGTGATCTTTACAAATAAATAAATAATAATAATTATTATTATTATTACAAAGGTGCAAGAAATATCAAGTTCCTACCTTGTACGTAAGTCCAACAACAATAATAAGAGAACAAACAGAGAAATATCACTTGATTGCTGACAAATATCAACTTCATTTTCATGATTTCATGTAAGACATGGAACTATTTTGAATACATCTGTCTCTGTTTATCAGCGTTTATTTATACTCAACTGAACCGGATAAAAGAGAAACAGTCACTGGATAACGGGGTCGAGTAATACCCTATCACCACCTAAACAGTTTTTTTATTGCACATAAACAGTATAGTGTTTTGTCGATACACAATTTCAAACTTATCTCATTGAATTCACGTAACCAACACGGATGTTTCATTTAAGCGGATTTCTGATATTATCAGTTAATGTTTTTAGCACTGTTTTATTGAAAACCGCTTTGTGGAAGTCAGCAACCCGACTCGTACATTACTCGGTTCAAAAACACAAACTAAAATTGGATTTTGGAATGTGAGAACGATGGCCACGGCTACAAAATCAGCCCAAATTGAATAAATGAAGAGAAATTGAGGCGGCACAGCAATCCATTCCTCTCCTGTTGCAATTCCGGAAGGATCACATATTTTCCTAAGCGTATCTTCCGCCTGACTCAGCCATGATCTGCCTCTCTTGAGTCTACACCTTTCTCCTTAATGAGTTCTTCATGGAGAGGATGTTCCTTGTTTGCATTGATTCTTAGATATGATCAAACCCTCCAAGTTTCAATTCTGGTAGCAATAGTTGGGAGGTCAAGAAGGAATCGCATTGACACTCCTGGTGTATCTTTGTCCTATCCATATATCCATATATCCATATATCCATATATAGCACATATCCTTTGTCTTACTGCAGACTTAATATGAGATGGGCAACAGCAAGGATAGTATAGCACATATCCTTGTCTTACTGCAGACTTATTATGTGATGGACAACAGCAATGATAGTATAGCACATATCCTTTGTCTTACTTCAGACCTAACGTGGAAGTATTCTGAAAGATCTGTGTTTGTTATAATTGTTCACTGGCTGTTGACGTAGAAACTTTTGCATAGATTAATTAAGTGATCATTAACTCTATAGAAGAGACGATGGCGATGGATAGGACACATATTGAGAATATCGACTGGAAGCATTGCAAGACATGCACTGTTTTAGAACCCGCAAGGAAAGAGGACTTGGGGAAAGACTAGACATACCTGGAGAAAAAATCTGGAGGCTGATATTAAAAGGATAGGTAAAACTTGGACAAAATTGGAAGGGAGGGCAAGAGAGAGGAGGAGCTGGAAGAAGTTTGTCGAAGACCTGTGCTCTGTTGGGAGTTGAAAAGTGTGAAAAAGAACTGCAAAGTGGGACAACATTTTCTATAATTCTTTCATATCATCATGGCAGGGACGGCTCGTCATTAAGTGCAAGTGGGGCCCGGCCACACAAATAACAATGAGTAACGTGTAGCTTTATTTTAGAAATTATGTGTTCATAATTTAACAATTTTTTTGTTAGCGTGAAACTGATTAGCTTTGAAAGTTGATATATAACGCTAAATTATCACACACAGTGAAATTTAGCAGCTTTCCTCCCTGGTCATTAACGGCCAGTAAGCCCAGGTCCACAAAATTACAAATGAGTAATGTGTATTTACTATTTTATAAATTATTTGTTCATAATTATTACTTTTACTGACACTGATTAGCTTTCAACATTGGATATATAACACCAAAATAAAAATATTATATCATGATAATATAACAATCATAATAATATATAAAATATCTTTATAAAATATATATTATATATTCTAAGTTCATCATCTTTCCTCAAACGCTTCGCGTATGTTGTCACGCACTTCTTTTCGGTTTGTCCTTTCTGTGGGTCTATCTAGTTTTAACAATGCGACCTCTGACTTTTGACTTCTACCTGTGGTGATAATTGCCAACAAATTACGTCCTTTTCATTCAGCCGGAAGCTAATTCATTCTTACGGTCAACCTATTTCACATTTAAATTACGACTCTTTATTCAATAATTCTTTGTTTAATTATCGACTGAATAACAAATTATATATAAAAATAGTAGAAAATTATATAATATAATAATAATAAGTAACTAACCATCATATACTATTTTAAAGTAATCGTCCGTTTAATCAAAATCAATTTAAATCTGTCCATCTGTTTACAATGTAATTTGCTCTGACAGTTGAAAAATGTGTTATATATTACAAAATCGTCGGAGTTATACGCCTGTATAGACTAATTGATAAATATATGGTCTACCTTGATGGTGACCCATGATCATTTCACCATAAGATCAACTTTTTTTTGTGCATCTCGTCACACTCTTCGATAAGTTTATAATCTGAATAAATACAATTTCATTATCATCAAGTAGCTTGTCCCTTCCGGAACAAAGCTCACATGACAGCAGTACTGAAAAACACTGTTCTGTGCAAGTTTACCGAGGGTCGGCTGTAGTAATTCTCAGGTCGTCAATGACATCTTGCACCCATCGTTTTCTAGATCTTCCTCTGGATTTTCTTCCAAGCATAATTCCCTCTAAAATTATCTTCTTTGTGCACTCATGTCGTTTGATGCTTCCGAAATATTTAATTTCCCTTGATTTTATGCTCTTTAATAGTCAATTCTATTTAATATCAAGCTGTTGCAGAACAGAAGCATTTGTTCTTTTCTCGAAAGGGTGAATACTCGTAAAGACAAATAGCAGAAATACTCCAAAAACATGATTTTCCGAAAATGTCTGCCCCACCAAGAAAAATCACCAGAGCCGCCTTGCTTCACAGTTTAACATTCATCCTGATCTCGAGGATATGTTAATTAATTTCCCGACAGTCCTTTACTAACGCAAGAGTAGAATATTGGTCCGTTGCAGCTTCTGGTTTTCGGAAATCACCATTTCTATGGTAAGCCGGGATTTTTAGGAGAGTTCTTCGGTCTCTTCGCGACTGTGTTGCATGAAACACTCAATATATATTGAATCGATCTACGACTTAAGAGGTTGGTTACCCGTTGTACAAGTAGACCTGGATACATGAGGGCAGAGGTTGAGTGTGATTGTTAAGCGACCCAAAGGAAACCATCAGTAAGCATTCTTTGATATCTGTTGAAAGGGGGAAATATGGGTCCGCCCAAGTGCAAGGATGTCAGTTTAGTAAAAAAGGTGGGACTCGATAATGGGACAAACATTTTTCGAATATTTACAAGTACTTTTCCTGTTGTCAAGTAGCAATATTCTTCTATATTTTCGGAGCAATCCTTCGTATCTTTTTTCTTCCAGGGGGCAATTTTTTTGTTTAAATTCCCCCAGCCCCTTTTGTGTTTCTTCTATGGTCCAGCCCTAAGAGGTCATTTGTAGCCCCTCTTGTTTCATAGGTACTCGTTTGTCTCTCTGGAGCCATCATGATAGTTAAGCTTCTTCTTCTTTTTACATTTACTTCTTTATAGAAGTGTTGGGGTGGGGTTTGAAGCGTAGTGATCTTTGTGTGCTTCTTTTGGCGTTTGGCTGATATTCATTTTAAGGCTGTTCTTGAGTGTCCCTTCATCTTTTCAGTCTCCTCTTGTTTTTTGTACTCATTATACTTTTTCTATGTGGCCTTGTGGAGGAATCCCAGGCATTTTGTCAGGTGCCCAACCATTTAATCTGTTGTTCTTTTATGTTGCATGACTGGTTTATATCCAGTCTTTTTCATTTCTTCATTTCAAATTTTCTAAGACACCTCATCTTGTTGTGGAACCCTTGGCAGTTCAAAATCGAGAAAAAGGGAGGGAAAGTCCTTGCCCTGACAAAATTCATTGAAGAAAAAAAAGAAAATTCATACAAAATATTTTTACTGTCTTCTAAATTACATCGGGAACTCTCCGATGCTCGAAAGCTCGTGCACTTCGTTGAGATCTGCCCGTGTAAAAAAGAGATAGGCACATATGATTACTCATAAGTGCAATGATGGGGCCCTATCAATCAGTAATCTTCCAGGTAACTTTTATTTTTAACTTCTTCAGTCTTCTTGTTTTCTTCCATGGTAGATTTTGGTAGGTAGCCGGTAGCTATTTATTTAACCGCTTTGGCTCTTGGTAAGTCATTAGATATATTGTCTTGGCGCCCTTTGTTGGATGGAGTTTTTTTACCTCATTTAACATTTGAGTATTATTTTTGGGTGCCAGTTCTGTCGTTACTATCGTTCTACGTTACTATCTTATATCGTTACACGTTACACGTTCGCCTGTTGCCCGTCTACCCAGTGTGTTTGTAGTGCTTTGGGACGACGGGTGACAAAACCAATCTTTGAGTTGGGTTAAATTCACGGGCTGACAAAAAGGACGGTTCCCCCAGATTTACGGTTTGGGGCAAGATCGAAGATTACGATGTCATGGCACCGATCGAAGTTACGATGTCCTGGCACGATCCAAGGGGTTAGATGTCCATGAACCGCAAGTTAGATTCCGGCACATCGAAGGTAGAGCATGCAAAACCCAAGTTACCTATCAGGCACGATCCGAAGGGACGATGTCCATGGACCCCAAGGTTACGATGTAAACAAGAAGGGTTACCATGTCATGGAAACCACCGAAGGTTACATGTCCATGGCACCGATCCAAAGGGTTACGATGTCACATACCAACCGAATGCCATCCGAAACCAGTTACCTCATGGCACCGAACCGAAGGGTTACCTGTCCATGGCACCGACCCGAAAGGGTTAGATGTCCGGCACCGAACCCGGGGGGTTACGAGTCCATGGCACCAGACAAAAGGGTTACGTCCATGGCACCGAGCGAAGGGAAACTAAGTCCGGACGGAAAACACACCAGGGCTGTAGGACTGGAAGATTGGGTTTAATGCCACAGGCTGTGATCATCCAAGCGAGTTAATTTCTTTAATTGAAAGTTGGTCCTACATGTACACGGTCACCAGCATGGAGCAAGTTTAAATCCCCTTTCGCAAAACTTCCACAGCTAGTAGTTAGGTTTCAATTCCGTGTTTTTTGAGGTGTTTTCTTGGTCCTGTTTTTTGTAGTCCCTTTTTTTCAAATGTTCATTGTTTTCTTTACATTGTCTGCAAAAAGTTATTTTTTTTCTTTTCGGTTTCGAAGCCGTGTTTTCTTTACCTGTTGTTTCATGGGTTTTGTGCCCCTTGTTTCTTCTTTTCCGGCCAATGCCTATTTTTTTTGTTCCTGTTTCTGTATGTTTATTTCTTTTTCCATTTTATGCCCTTTTGTTTCTTTATGTCCTTGCTTGTATTCCTTTTTTCTTGTTTTCCCGTTTTTGCCATTGTTTCATGTATTTTTTCGTCCATTGTTTCTTGTTTTCCCCTTTTTTCTTGTATTCCTTGTTTCAAATTTGTTTTCTTTTTTCCCTTTTGTTTTCTTTATGTCTTTTTTCTTTATGTCCTGTTGTTTTCTTGTATGTCCTTTTTTCTTTATTCCTTTGTTTCTTGTAGTCCTTTGTTTTCTTATGTCCTTGTTTTCTTGTGCATGTTTCAAACCCGTTTTTTTCTTTATGTCCTGTTTTCTTGTACCTTTTTTCAAGTCCTTTTTTTATTCCCTTTGTTTTCTTTATGTCCCTTTTTTTCTTGTATTCCCTTTGTTTTGTATGTCCTTTGTTTTCTTTATGTCTGTTGTTTCATGTCCGTTGCTTTAATGTCATTTTTTCTTATAGTCCGGTCTTGAAGTCCTTTATTTTCTTGAAATCTCGTTTTTTCTTAAGTCTGTTGTTTTCTTGTATGTCCCATTGTTTCTGTGCCCTGTTGTTTCTTGTATGTCCTTGTTTCTTGTCATTTCGTATGTCCTGTTGTTTTGTATTCCCTTGTTTTCTTATGCCCCGTTGTTTTCTGTATGTCTTTTCTTGTACCTTGTTTTCTTGTATTCTTTGTTTTTTATGTCCCTTTTTTCTTGCTTTTTTCCTTTATGTCCGTTGTAATTCCTTTTTCCATTCTTCTTTATGTCCCGTTTTTTTTCTTTATGTCCTGTTGTTTCTTATGCCCCGTTGTTTTTGTATGTCTGTTTTTCTTATGTCCTTGTTTTCTTATATGCCATTTTTAGTTATTTTCTTTATGTCCTTTGTTTCTTATATTCCCTTGTTTCTGTATGTCTTTGTTTTCAATTATTGTTTCTATGCTTGTTTCTTATGCGGTGTCTTTGCATTGTTTTCTTGTAGCCCTGTGTTTTCTTTTTTCCCCGTTGTTTCTTGTATGCCCCTTTGTTTTCTTTATGTCCATTTTTTCTATGTCCTTTTTTAATATGTCCTTGTTTTTTATTCCTTGTTTCTTGTATGTCAGTTTTTTCTTGTATTCCCTTGTTTCTTGTATGCCCCTTTGTTTCTTGTATTCCATTGTTTTCATGTCCTTGTTTTCTTTATGCCCTATTTTTTTGTAGCTTCCTGGTTTTCTGATTCCCTTTTCTGCATGCCCCATTTTTAAGTTTTATATCCTTTGTTTCCTTGTATGCCGTTGTTTTCTTGAGTCTTTTTCTTAGGTCCTTTGTTTTCTTCTTATGTCCTTGTTTTCTTTATGCCCCGTTGTTTTCATGTCCTGTTGTTTCTATGTCCTTTGTTTCTTTATGTGTTTTTTCTTGTATGTCCTTTTTTTCTTGTATTCCTTTTTTCTGTATGTCCTTGTTTCTTGTAGTCTTTTTTCTTATGTCCTTTGTTTCTTATGTCTAAATTTGTTTTCTTATTCCCTTTGTTTTCTTGTATTCTGTTTTTTCTTGTATGTCCCTTGTTTTCTTATATGTCCCTTTGTTTTCTTTATTCACTGTTTCTTTAATGTCCGTGTTTTTATGTCCTTTTTTTTCTTGTATGTCGTTGTTTCCTTAGTCCGTTGTTTCTTGATTCCTTTTTTCTAATGTCCATTGTTTTCTATGTCCTTGTTTCTTTATTCCGTTGTTTTCTTTATGCCCGTTGTTTTCTTTATCCTTTTTTCTTATGTCCGTTTTTTCTTTATGTCCTTTTTTCTTGTATGCCCTGTTTCTTGTATTGGTTTTTCTTTTTTCCCCTTGTTTTCTTATGTCCCGTTGTTTTCATTCCTTTTTTTCTTGTATGTCCCTTGTTTTTTGTAGTCTTTTTTTTCTTTATGTCATTGTTTCTTGTTTTCCTTGTTCTTCACAACCTTGTTTTCTTATGTCCATTTTTCTTTATGTCCTTGTTTCTTGGGTTTCCCCCCTTGTTTTCTAAATCCCTTTTTTCTTTATGTCCTTTGTTTTCTATTTCTTTTTTTTATATCCTTGTTTTTTGTATTCCTTTGTTTCTTGTATGTCCTGTTGTTTCTGTATTCCCAGGGTTTTTCTTTTCCTTGTTTTCTTTTTTCCCTGTTTTTCTTGAATTAGTTGTTTCTTTATGCCCTGTTGTTTCTTATATCCCTTGTTTTCTTTAATTCCGATGTTTTCTTATGTCCGTGTTTCTTATTTTCCCCGTTTTTCTTGTATACCCTTTTTTCTTATGTCCATTGTTTTCTGGTTTTCCCTTTTTTTCTGGTCTGTTGTTTCTTGCATGTCCGTGTTTCTTTAGTCCTGTTTTCTAAAGGCCCCCGTTCTGATGTCCCCTTTCTGCTAGCCCTTTGTTTTCTTTATCCTTTTTTTCGATGTCCTTGTTTTCTTGTATGCCCCTTTGTTTTTGAAACCCTTTTTTTGTATGTCCATTGTTTTTTAATCTATTGTTAAATTCTTGAATTGTCCTTTGTTTTGTATGTCATGTTTATTTCTTGTATATCCTTTTTTTCTTGTATGTCCTGTTCTGTTTTCTTGTATGCGCCCGTTGTTTTCCTTATAATGTCCCATTGTTTTCATTCAATCATGCTGTTTTCTTGTAATGTCACTTGTATTTCTTTATTCCTTTGTTTTCTTATATGTCTTTGTTTTCTTATTTTTGTCCTAACCTTGTTTTTTAATAATCATCCTTTTATCTTAATGTCCATCTGTTTTCTGAAATTCCCAGTTGTTTTCTTTATTCAAATGTCGTTTTCTTGTATGTCCCTTTGATAAATATTCTACTTGATGGTGTATTCTTTGATGTCCTTTGTTTTCTCTATGTCTCGTTGTTTATTCTTAAAAAATATTCATTTCATCAAGTTGTTTCTTGGGTAATGCCAGTTGAAAATTTCTTGTTGTCCTGTGTTTTCTGTATGCTTGCCCATTGTTTTCTAGTCTGTCCTTGTTTTCTTGCATATTCTTTTGTTTTCTTGTACTCATGTCCGTTGTTTTCTTGTATGTCCCTTGTTTTTCTTTATGTCATTTTTCTTATAGTGTCGAAAAATTTGTTTTCTTGTATGTCCGTATGTTTCTTGTATGTCCACTTGTTTTCAATGTTGCCCCGAATGTTTTTTGTACTGTCCTTTGTTTTCTATGTCCAGTTGTTTTCTTGAATGTCCTCATTGATTTTCTGTATGCACTTCTGTTTTCTTCTAATGTACCGTGATTTTTGAATGTCCTTTGTTCTTGCATGTCCTGTTGTATTTCTTATATGTCTTGATTGTTTTCTTGTATGTGCATGGCTGTAGTTGATTTTGCCATATAGTCCTGTGTTTTCTTGTCATCGTCGATGTGTTTTCTTGTATGTCCTGTTGTTTTCTTGTATGTCTCGTTGTTTTCTTGTATGTCCCTTTCGTTTTCTTTATGTGCTGTTTTTTCTTGTAGTCCTTTGTTTTCTTGTATGTCCAGCTAGTTTTCTGTATGTCCCTTTGTTTTCTTGCTTTGTCCTCATTGGTTTTCTTGTCTGTCCTCTGTTTTCTTTATGTCTGTTGTTTTCGTATGTCCCTTTGTTTCTTGTATGTCCTTTGCTTTCTTGTATGTCCTGTTTCTTGTATGTCCTTTGTTTTCTTGTATGTCCTGTTGTTTTCTTGTAGTCCTGTTAGACTGTTTTTGTATGTCCCTTTGTTTTCTTGTATGTTCATGTGTTTTCTTGTGTCCTGTTGTTTTCTTGTATTCTCTGTTTGTCTGCTTATTGTCATGTCTGCTTTTCTAAGCACCTCATCTTGTATGTTCTTGTCATCGACGGCTGTTTGCTGTTCTTAGATGTTCACTATTGTACTTTCTTGTTGTCTCACGTTTTTTCTTGTATGTCCTGTTGTTTTCCTTGTAGAAAATCAGAGCCTATGATTACTCTCTTGTGATGGTCTCTGTTTTCTTGTATGTCATTGTTTTCTTCAGTCTTCTTGTTTTCTTCATGTCCTGATTGTTTCTTGTATGTAGCTAGTTTTTTCTGTTGTCTTGTTTCATTGTATGTCTGGTTGTTTCTTTGTATGTCATAGTTGTTTTCTTATATGTCACATATTATGTTTTCTTTATGTCCATGTTTTCTTGTATGTCCTTTGTTTTCTTATATTCTGTTGTTTTCTTTGTCCAGTGTTGTTTTCTTGTATGCTGACTGTTTTTTGTATGTCCATTGTTTCTTGAAGTCCCTTTGTTTACATGTATGTCCTGTTGTTTTCATGTATGCCCTGTGTTCTGTATGTCCCTGAGTTCTGTCATGTCCCAGCGTATTTCTGTCATGTCACGTTGGGGTTTTCTGTATGTCCCTGTTGTTTCTGTATGTCCCTGTTGTTTCTTGTATGTCACTGGGTTGTTTCTTGATGTCCTGTTGTTTTCTTATGTCCTAGTTGTTCTTGTATGTCCTAGTTGTTGTCTTGTATCGCCTGGTTTCTTGTATGTCACTGTTGTTTTCTTGTATGTCCTGTTGTTTCTTGTATGTCCCGTTGTTTTCTTGTATGTCCTAGTTTTCTGTCATGTCCCCTTTGTTTCTTAAAATATGTCCTGTTGTTTTCTTGTATGTCCCGTTGTTTTCTTGTATGTCTGTTCGTTTCTATATGTCCTGTTGTTTTCTTGTATGTCACCTTTGTTTCTTGTATGTCCCTTGTTTCTTGTATGTCTGTTGTTTCTTGTATGTCCGTTGTTTTCTTGTATGTCCTGTTGTTTTCTTATATGTCCTGTTGTTTTCTTGTATGTCCCGTTGTTTTCTTATATGTCCGTTGTTTTCTTGTATGTCCCGTTGTTTTCTTTATGTCGTTGTTTTCTTGTATGTCATTGTTTTCTTATATGTCGTTGTTTTCTTGTATGTCCTGTTGTTTTCTTGTATGTCTGTTGTTTTCTTGTATGTCCTGTTGTTTTCTTGTATGTCCGTTTGTTTTCTTGTATGTCCTGTTGTTTTCTTGTATGTCCTGTTGTTTCTTGTATGTCCTGTTGTTTTCTTGTATGTCTCGTTGTTTTCTTGTATGTCCTTTTGTTTTCTTGTATGTCCTGTTGTTTTCTTGTATGTCCCGTTTTTTTCTTGTATGTCCCGTTGTTTTCTTGTATGTCCCTTTGTTTTCTTGTATGTCCTGTTGTTTTCTTATATGTCCCGTTGTTTTCTTGTATGTCCGGTTGTTTTCTTGTATGTCCTGTTGTTTTCTTGTATGTCCTGTTGTTTTCTTGTATGTCCTTTGTTTTACTTGTATGTCTGTTGTTTTCTTGTATGTCCCTTGTTTTCTTGTATGTCCTGTTGTTTTCTTGTATGTCCCTTGTTTTCTTGTATGTCCGTTGTTTTCTTGTATGTCCATTGTTTTCTTATATGTCCGTTGTTTTCTTGTATGTCCTGTTGTTTTCTTGTATGTCCCTTTGTTTTCTTGTATGTCCGTTTGTTTTCTTGTATGTCCCGTTGTTTTCTTGTATGTCCTGTTGTTTTCTTTTATGTCCTGTTGTTTTCTTGTATGTCTGTTGTTTTCTTGTATGTCCTGTTGTTTTCTTGTATGTCCCGTTGTTTTCTTGTATGTCCTGTTGTTTTTTGTATGTGCCGTTGTTTTCTTGTATGTCCTGTTGTTTTCTTTATGTCCATTGTTTTCTTGTATGTCATGTTGTTTTCTTATGTCCCTTGTTTTCTTGTATGCCCCTTGTTTTCTTGTATGTCCTTTGTTTTCTTGTATGTCCTGTTGTTTTCTTGTATGTCCTGTTTTTTTCTTGTATGTCCCTTTGTTTTCTTGTATGTCCTGTTGTTTCTTGTATGTCCCGTTGTTTTCTTGTATGTCCCTTTGTTTTCTTGTATGTCCCGTTGTTTCTTGTATGCCTGTTGTTTCTTGTATGTCCAGTTGTTTTCTTGTATGTCCCTTTGTTTTCTTGTATGTCCCTTTGTTTTCTTGTATGTCCTGTTGTTTTCTTTATGTCCGTTGTTTTCTTTATGTCCTTTGTTTTCTTATATGTCCTGTTGTTTTCTTGTATGTCCTGTTGTTTTCTTGTATGTCCTGTTGTTTTCTTATATGTCCTGTTGTTTTTTATATGTCCTGTTGTTTTCTTGTATGTCCTTTGTTTTCTTATGTCCCTTTGTTTTCTTGTATGTCCTTTGTTTTCTTGTATGTCCTGTTGTTTCTATGTCCTGTTTTCTTGTATGTCCTGTTGTTTTCTTATATGTCCTTTGTTTTCTTGTATGTCCCTTTGTTTTCTTATGTCCCTGTTGTTTTCTTGTATGTCCCTTTGTTTTCTTGTATGTCCTTTGTTTTCTTTATGTCCCTTTGTTTTCTTGTATGTCCTGTTGTTTTCACTTTACATAGTTTCTATACATGTACCTAAATGACCTAAGATTAACGCATTTATCAAACTTCGTTCCATTGCCAAGAGATAAACAACTGGAACATTCAATGTTGAATAAAGATTTTGAAATTTATAACGGAAACTGTACAGATAACATATCTACCCTCGACCCTCATCCCCCCAATATATCCTTAATCGGTGCGTATATACTCAGCAAGGTCTACTAACAACATGTGCTGTAGTCTAGTTACGCTAGGGCACAGTATTACTATCTACAGTTATTCAACGCGTAGAGTCATATCAACGATACAAATTCATACTGTATATGCTGTAAACGATGACTAATGGTACTTTAACTTACATAAACACCCGCAACCGATTGTATCTCTATACACAACATCCGGTTTCTGTTTAAGTGGGTATGTTTTTTCCATGTAACATATTCTTGGTACTGTACGTGTGTTTTATCATATTGTTGACAATTATCTCCCTTTGTTAACTTTGACCCCCCCGCATCGTTTCTGACTAATTCATTCTAAAATCAAGAAGTGTAAACTAAATATATATTTTTATTAATTTTACTTGCAGACCTATTTGTTATTGCAAGGAATTTAGTTTAAATCTACTTTTTCAACACTTTTAAAGTTACATTTGTTATCCTTTTCGCTGATCTTCCAAGTCGTTCCTCTTTAATTTCCTCATCAATCGCTTTTACACTCCTCCGACACTTGTAGTCAAGCCTAATAACTTATCTTTCCTCCTCTGTCTCCATGTTTCTGGCCTTCATTTTTCTTTCTGATCATTCCCCAACCTCATATCTCTAACTTCTTTAGTGTCGATAGTTCTACGAAATGTTATCATTTTCGAAATTGCAAAGTCCCAAACAGAGCGAGACTGAGCATATTAAAGAAACATGTCCCCTTTAAATCAGCTGCTTTCCCATTAATAACAATACGTTTTCTCTCCATGTTTCATTGAGAAAACTTTGTTGTTGACCATAAATTAAAATGTCCTCGTTCCCATTGCCATGAAACCTGATACAATAGAATTCCAGGGAAAGCTGACAATAACAATTGGCAAATTAAGTTTATTCAGATTATAAACTTATCTAATAGGGACTAGATGGATGTGTTAATAAAAACAAATAAAAATTGTTTAATCCGCCTTACCGTGAATTTACATGGGTCTACCGCATGTAGACGTTTTCTAATCCATTTGGCCATCGGCTCCTTTGACCACCAGATGTGTTAAAATACCAATAAATTGCATCAAATATTCTCGTATCATGTGACTGGCATGCTAAAACTTGGATACTCTTTATCGCATTTTTACTTTAGTGACAATTTTGTTAAGTTAGTATTAAGATATAAAAAGAACCAAAAGTTTATTTTATAATTTTACATCTTCCATCTATAAAACTACCCTCTTTGTCAAATTTCAAGTCCGTTGGTTGTCCAGTTATCTTGAAACAATGGGAACAGACACACACATAATTTAATTACGGTCATTTATATATATAATAAAATATAAGTATATATATATAATTAGACAGTGCATTGGCGTAGCGCCATCTTAAAAACTATTGCAAGCCTATATATGGGCTGGGAAAGGCGAAAGGGTTAAATATATTAGAAATGATTATTCTAGAATACTACTAAGTTATTACATCTATGCCTGTGTGTTATCAGGACTCACAAGGGAGCAAAGAATAGTAACACTGCGACCTACAAAGCATGTCGTAAGAGGCGAATGAGGTAGGGGCCTAGGGAAGCTACCTAGTAAATAAAAAAGCATCGCAGAAATCGGATGTGCTGGCCTACTTGTAGCGCTAACTGGCACAACGTATCATTTGCTCTTGAGCTCAGATCACAAATAAATCAAAAAGAGGGGTTAACAAGTGGTCAATATGGAGCTTTCAAAGAAGAAGAAGAAGGTGTTAAATTCCCTCTTCCGGTCATCTTCCTCATTCCTATTATCATTTTATCACCAAGTTACAGCGTTTATTGCACCAAGAGGGCAATATCACCCACTTTGAGAACCGCTGGTTTATCTTAAAAAGAAGTTTATAAAAACCTTAACTTGTTTTGGTCGTTGAAGTATCACAGTGTATGCGTCATAACAGGAAAACTCAATGGATCTTTGCCCTCTACTTTTGGTTTAAGTATGGGAAAACCTTGTCCAGACCAGCACTTAAAAGTTGGTCGCTCCAGGATTTCCTCTAACCCCCCCAGCTCTCCTACAACTCTTAACTACTCCATGCACGACGATAATCTTTGAAAGTATATCTTATCTAATTATTTGTTCAAACCCCGTAAAGCTTATTCTTTCTTACACAATGTGATTTCTGTCTATATATCAAGTTATTTATTTCATCGTTGACAAACGTTAGTGTTTACCTTCTGTGAAAGGTTGATTAACTGATCGGTTGATTGATTGATTGATATGACTATCATCACTGTACTTCGAGGAATAACCATGTGTACTTTGATGTCTTTCTTTCACAGGAAAATCTCCTCTGCAGTGCACAATCTCCATGCACCGACGAGGGTCTCCAGTGAAATTTTTATGGTGAAAATTTGCGTATCTTATCTTAACCACATTTGCCGTGAAGCGGCGTGGGGAGAGTTAGTTTTCTATCTTATGCCAGGTGTGTTGCGCTTGACGTTGTCAGTCCATGCCTTCGCAGGGACTCTGAGATATTATCTATCCATCGTGTTCTTGGTCTGCCTCGTGCTCTGCGCCTTGAGTGTCGATTATTGTAGGCACGTGTTGGTAGTAAATGTGGTTCCATTCTCATTAAATGGCCGAACCACTTGATTCTTTGCTTCTCGATGTACTGTATGCATGGTATAGTACCAACGATGCTTCTAATATTCTCGTTTCTCATCATATCTCTCCTTGTAACGTTGACAGCTTTTCGTAGACATCTCTTTTCACATGTTGTAATCTTTCTTTCTTGTGTCTTAAGTCAGGGGCCATGTTTGGCACTGATAGCAGGGAGTTGGAATACATATGCAGTTTATCAGTTGTCGTTTGACTGCCATGTTAATGCTTGGATGTTTTAATAGTGGTGACAGTTGGTATGTCACTGCATTTGCCTTCTGGCATCTAGTCTCGATTTCTCTGTCCATCTTTCCATCTGTTGTGAATATACTCCCGAGATATTAGAATTCTGGAGTCTATTGTATTTTACATTATTCACGCTTGAAATTTCCCATGGGAATTTTATTTTAATCTTTTTTTAATGAACTTTGACCGGACTTCTTACTCTTATAGATTTGTAAATGTCAAGGGTTTTTTTTACGTGATCGACTTCAACACAGGACCTATGTTATATCGTCCGTCTCTGATAGGACTAGGAATACAATCTCACCATATATTGAAATCAGGGATCATTGATCAAATATTCCGACAGCTCCACACGGGAATAAACTGAGTACCATTGGAGCGATAGAGGCAACAACATACTTCCACGCTACATACACCCCACTCACGCAAAATAAATTCCTAATACATATCTTCAAAACCTACAATCAGAGTAAGTGTCAACTTTCATCCATTAAAAATAATTTAAACAAAACCTGCCGTTACTACCTGTGAGTGCCCCTTTTAAGGCGGTGATGGGATGGGAAATGGACCTGTGGAAGGTAATGGCCAGTGCTAGTGCAGTCTACGCAAAACTGTTCAGGTTAAGATTTTTCTTAATGCCCCCGACAGAAAAACGTTTTTGCTTTACCGGGATCGACGGTTCTCCACCATGAAAGCCGCGCTCACATATCTACAGAAGAATATATAATACTAATAATTTACATATGATATTTTTTACTATATGATTCTTATATTTAACCCATTCATCATTCCGAGCCAATATAACAGCTCCCAGTATTTGTTATTATAAGAATCTGATATTTATAGACCAAGAGAAGACATACACTTAACAAGTGCAAACTATGAAAGATCCATGAAGATTCCTTTACTATAATATTGATGATTTATATCTGTTAACTTTACTATAATACTGAAGATGGAAAGAATAAAAGGAAATTAACAGAAGAACAAATATAACCTTACCAAAAATTAAGCAACAAAAAACAGTAGGGAATGGTACTGATGGAGAAACAAAGATCAGAATATTTAGAGCATGTATATTGCCAGTGACAACGTATGGGTGTGAAACATGGACATTTAACAAGACGAAGCATATAAAAACAAAGTACTGTAGTTTTACAAAACAAAAACAATAACGATACACAGCAACATTTTTATCAAACAAAGGACACAGGAGAAGTAAATTGCACTTCTCACACACATAGTAAATCAGGAATCAGGAGAAGTGAAGAATTGCACTTCTACACAGCATGTAGAATCAAACAAAGGACACAGGAAGAAGTAAAGTTTCACTTCTCACACAGCATGTAGAATCAAACAAAGGACACAGGAAGAAGTAAGAGTTTCACTTCTCACACAGCATGTAGAATCAAAGGTGAGAAGTGAAGAATTTCACTTCTCACACAGCATGTAGAATCAAACAAAGGACACCGGAGAAGTGAAGAATTTCACTTCTCACACAGCATGTAGAATCAAATAAAGGACACAGGAGAAGTAAAGAGTTTCACTTCTCACACAGCATGTAGAATCAAATAGGAGAAGTGAAGAATTTCACTTCTCACACAGCATGTAGAATCAAATAAAGGACACGGGAGAAGTAAGAGTTTCACTTCCACACAGCATGTAGAATCAAATAGGAGAAGTGAAGAATTTCACTTCTCACACAGCATGTAGAATCAAACAAAGGACACAGGAGAAGTAAAGAGTTTCACTTCTCACACAGCATGTAGAATCAAACAAAGGACACAGAGAATGAAAATTTCACTTCTCACACAGCATGTAGAATCAAACAAAGGACACAGGGAGAAGTAAGAGTTTCACTTCTCACAGCATGTAGAATCAAATAAAGGACACAGGAGAAGTGAAGAATTTCACTTCTCACACAGCATGTAGAATCCAAGGGATACAGGAGAAGTGAAGAATCTTCACTTCACACATCATGTAGAATCAAACAAAAACAGGAGAAGTGAAGAATTTCACTTCTCACACAGCATGTAGAATCAAACAAAGGACACAGGAGAAATAAGATTTCACTTCTCACACAGCATGTAGAATCAAACAAAGGACACAGGAAAGTGAAGAATTTCACTTCTCACACAGCATGTAGAATCAAACAAAGGACACAGGAGAAATTAAGAATTTCACTTCTCACACAGCATGTAGAATCAAACAAAGGACACAGGAGAAGTAAATAATTTCACTTCTCACACATCATGTAGAATCAAATAAAGGAAGTAAAGGAATTTCACTTCTCACACAGCATGTAGAATCAAACAAGGACACAGGAGAAGTAAAAATTTCACTTCTCACACAGCATGTAGAATCAAATAGGAGAAGTAAAGAATTTCACTTCTCACACAGCATGTAGAATCAAACAAAGGACACAGGAGAAGTAAAGAATTTCACTTCTCACACAGCATGTAGAATCAAACAAAGGACACAGAAGAAGTAAATAATTTCACTTCTCACACAGCATGTAGTCAAACAAGGAGAAGTAAAGATTTCACTTCCACACATCATGTAGAATCAAATAGGAGAAGTAAAATTTACTTCTACACAGCATGAAAATCAACAAAGGACACATGGAGAAAATAAATTTCACTTCTACAAGCATGTAGAAGTCAAACAAAGGACACAAAAAATCAAATATTTCACTTCTCAACATCATGTAGAATCAAACAGAGTAAGAAGTAGAATTTCTACCATTCTAAAGCACGCTAGAATCAAACAAATGGACATCGGAAACAAACATATATTTCACCTTCTACACAGATGAGATCCAAACAAGGACAACAGAAGAAGATGAATATTTCACTTCTCACACTATAATCGAAGATAGGAGATAGATAAAAATTTCACTTCTCCACAGCATGTAAGATCAAACAAATAACGGAGAATGAAGAATTTCACTTTCAACAGCATGAATCAACAAAGACACAGGAGTGAAGAATTTCACTTTACACAGATGTAGAATCAAACAAAGGAACAGAGAGTAAATGAACATTCACCACAGAATGTAGAATCAAACAAAAGGACACAAGAATAAAGAATTTCACTTCTCACACAGCATGTAGAATCAAACAAAGGACACAGGAGAAGTAAGATTCACTTCTACATCATGTAGAATCAAATAGGAGAAATAGGATGTAAGGTCACTTTCCTAACACAGCACGTACAATCAAACAGAGACACAAGAAATACAGAAAAATACAACTTACTCACAAGCATATACAAATCCCAAACAAACAAACACAAAGATAAAAATCACTTATACAAATCACAGTATATCAAATACGAAGAAACAAATAAAATATACAAATCACAAGCATAAATCAAGACAAATCACAAGTAAATAAAAAAACATTCAAATCACAAGTATTCAAGTCAAATAGATAAGTCAAAATTTACATCACAAACATGAGAATTAAACAAGTAACATCACAGAAGTGAAGAATTTTACTTCTCACAATGTAGAATCAAACAAAGGACACAGGAGAAGTGAAAATTTCACTTCTCACACAGCATGTAGAATCAAACAAAGGACATATGAAAAGTCAAAAGTTTCATCACACAAGCATGTAGAATCAAAGATGACACCAAGTAATAATTCACTTACTCACAGCATGTAGAATCAAATAGCATATAAAATTTACATTACTCACAAGCATGTACAATCACAATAATGAACACAGAAGATTAATTCACAATTTCAATCAGAAGCATGTAGAATCAACCAAGGACACAGGGAAATGAAGAATTTCACTTCCACGAGTAGAATCAATCACAAGGACTGAAGAAATGAATAATTACAATTCACAACAGCATTAAATCAACAATACAAAGAACACAATAAAATTTCACTTCTCACAAGCATGTAGAATCACAAAGGACACAGAATCACAAATTTCACTTCTACATATGTGATCAAACAACACAGATGCAAATAAATAATATTTCACTTCTCACATCATGTAGAATCAAATTAGAAGTAAAATTTCACAGTTCTACAACACATGTAGAATCAAACAAAGGATACAAAAATAATAATTTCAACTTCAATCACAAAGTATTAGAATCAAATAGAGATAAAAAAATTTACTTCTCACAAGCAATTACAAATCAAACAAAGAACAGAAATAAAAATTTCATCCAAGCATGTACAATCAAACAAAGTACAAGAAGAAGTGAATACAACTTCCACAAGCATGTAGAATCAAAAGTATAGTAAAATTTTACTTCAACAGCATGTATGATACAAACAAAGGATTACAGATGAAAGTAATACAATTCACTTCTCACACAGCATGTAGAAATCACAAAAAGGACACAGGAGAAGATAAGAATTCCTTCTACAAGCATAGAATCAAACAAAGACACAGAAGAAAGTATAATTTCAGCTTCTCACGCTTGTAGAATCAAACAAAGACACAGAAGCAAGTAATTTACTCTCACAAGCATGTAGAATCAAATAGAGGAGCAGTCAAAGAATTTACATCATCAAATGTATGAATCCTACAAAGGATACGGAGAAATTAAAATTTCACTTCACACAGATGTAGAATCAAACAAAGGATACAGGAAGTGAAAATTTCACTTCTCACAATCATGTATAATCAAATAGGAGTAAGTCAAAAATTTCACTTCACAATCATATAGAATCAAATGAGTATAAATTTCACTTCTCACAACAGCATATGAAAAACAAACAAAGGACAACAGAAAAGTATACAATTTCACTTCAATCACACAGCATTAGATCCCAAACAATGACACAGGAGAAATAAAGAATTTCACTTCTCACACAGCATGTAAATCAAACAAAGGACACAGGAGAAGTGAAAATTTACAATCACACAGCATGTAGATCAAGACAAAGACACAGAAGATAAGATAAAATAATTACTTCACACAGCAACGTTTTTATCAAACAAAGGACTACAGAAATCAAAGGATTTCACTTCTCACAAGCATGTAGAATCAACTACAAGTCACAGGAAGAAGTGAAGTGCACTTCTCACACAGCATGTAGAATCAAACAAAGTACACAGAATAAAGATATTTCACTTCTCACAAGGCATATACAGAATCAAAAGTGCCTTAACAATGAGAAATATGTGACCAAGAAACAAATGTAACAAATACAAAACACAGGAAGTGGATAAATAAAAAACAATAAAATCAAATCATATATGTATAACATATACACTCAACATCAAGAAGAATACGGAACAAGAGAACCGAACCAATTACCAAGAAGCTATTTAGAATGTAAATGCATTGTGTTGTCCAAAGCCGGTCGCAAAGCTCCTAATATCTTCAATAGAGCATCAATTCGATCTCATAAATGTGTGATGGCATGTAACCTGACATCGCGAGTCCAAATGTCATATTCCTTCTTCTTATATTTTTTGGGTAAGATGTTTACAGGCCCCCTGCGCATATTAGGCAACATTTCCAAATCTGATATGTTAGATCTCTTAATTTTTTTCTATTTCTCTCATCGTTTCCTTTAAGATAGGACGCATTTCCATAACCCCATCTCCCTTTATCCACTACCATATTTTCCTTCATTCTCCAAACATTAACTGTATTCTCAAATCAACAAAATGTCTTCCTTTTTTTAACCTATCATTAAGCCTGCTAAAACGATATATCATTTGCAGTGTGAAATATAACACTTTAATAAATCTGACATAGTGGTGACAAATGTTAACATGATTTCATAACTAATGAATGTCAGTTATTTTTTATTATTTTAAACATTTAAAATTGAATTACACTTTTAATGACTCTTTCCTCTGTGTCTGGGATATGTTAAGAACAAAGAATAAATGTAATATTGTCATCTACATTGGCAAATTGACGTAGAGTGACTGCTTGCAATGATATAATCTAACAGTAAATCAAAAGCGTTGCCATGAAATAGGAATGTACAGGTTACTTGTGTTCAAACTGACAGGACGTACAATTTCTTGAGCTTCAGATCACAAGCAAAATTCACAAAGCATATTTAAAATCACAAAGCAAATACCTTCTAGCTCTATCCTTCTGGGGCCTAGGCGTATCAAACTAAGCATTTTAGAAATACAAGGTATGCAATTGTATATTAAAGTCACTCCACAAACCAGATTTATCTGATATCCATTTTGATGTATCACAATGTATCATATCTAGGAAATTTAAATCTCTAAATTTTCAATGATTCAATAAGTTGCATTTTCTAATTCTCAGTTGTAAAATCACTAAAAGTTTATACAAATCACAAGAGTGGTTTAATTAAGATGGTAAATATGGAGATTTGAAGAAGTCAGAGAAACGTATAAGAAGAATGAAAAATTATTTGCTTTAAAAAAACAACAACCAGCCTAAATAGATCGACTTCGCTTCCAAGTGAACTTTTACATGGAAAAGCACTGGGAAGTAAAGGCGCCAGTATGATGTGACCACATTACATCATTGTACGACTATCAATGAAAAATACAGGCATAACGCCTATTATCCTATATACTGTAAATTAGTTAAAAATGTGTTTTAAGTGACTTTAATTGACAATCAGTTTTGTTCTCAATGCCATACGACATATAGACTTGTATATACTTCATCTCAGTGTCATTAATTCTGTCGTTCTAAATGTTTCATAATATGCCATGTTTCACGCATGAAAGAAGTACTCAGTAAACATAGTACTAACATTCTCATTCTTTAGCTTATTATTTTTATTTCTGTTTTGAGATGTTTAGACTTGAACTTTCCTCTATTTTTAAACATTTCAGAGCATATTTATTTTGTAGTGTTTATTGAATTAGCTGATATATTGTCTTTATACTATCTTCTCATCTAATGTACTGTTTTTACGATAGGGCCTGCAAGTAATTTTCTCCCATCTTCCTCATCCTGGGCAACTAGCACAATCTCACCCAGAAACTGAGACCGATATTTTACCTCTCTATGTCAAGTTCGTTTCGGGTCCTCCTGTAGAGTCGTCCTTCTTTCTGGAACCCTTGCATTCCACCAATGCACTGCTTGATATTCGTTGATCATTTCTTCTAATGTCCCAACATTATCTCCATCTTCTCTCTTCTATAACAGTTGTCACTAGTGGAATTGACAGCAATGTCTCTGATTTCATCACTTCTCATGAATTCGTTCCATTTTATATTCATTATTTTGCAGGAAACTATTGGTCAAATGCATTCAACATTTTTCTATTCTTTAGTCATTTCCATCTCTCGTTGACATATTTTTAGGATTGATACAACATTTGATGAAAATTCTAATTAGTTTAATACTATATACTACGATTTCCATATTTTATTTAGACGTTTAAAAGCGATATTGCTTTGTCAATTCAGTACATAATTCTTTTTAACATTTCCATGTAGCAATCAAATTAAATTTGCCTAAATAGGGTGAAACTCTCTGTTATTTTTATCATTTTAGATTCTAGTACAGAAGACAAATTGTCTTTGATCGTCATTATACAAGTTACTGTCGAACCTGTATATTGTACATTTGGAAGGATGAAAGGAGATACAGGTGAAAAATAATATCTTGATCTTTCTATAACTTGCTATTCTATGTCCTTCTCATGGTTTTTGGGCCTCAGAGCGTGATATTTAATGAAGATCAGTTTTTAGATAAACACGCTCAGTCGCTTGATATGACTTGTGGTATTGTAGAGTTTTAAGAGTCTGTAACTCCATCACGCCATCTTTCTAATTTATCTCTTCCTCTTGATGATTCCATTTTCTGTTTGTACGCTCTTACAACTACGTGTATTCAGGTTCATTCTGACCAGCTATCTAAACCATTTAAGTCTCTGTTTTTCAATATTCTAATAAGTGTTGTTCCGACTGTTCCCCTTTCTAATTTCTCTCATTTCGTAAATAGGTCTCTTCTTAATTTTGTTTACTCTTCAGCTTTGTGGATCCTTTAATTAAATAAAGTAGCCTAAGGCAATTGCAATTTAGAACAGATTTTAAAACAAACATTGAAAAACATTTATAATTTACATTATTTTGATTCGTTCAAGTGTTATTTCATATTTATCCATACTTGCATGTTCGTTTCATATTAAGAATATTCACGTTGCATGTGACATATTCAATTTATATGTGAAATATCCAGTTCTTGTGTGAAAATACAGTTCATATGTGACATTATTATTTGGACATATTCAGTTCATCACATGTTCAGTTCATAAAAAATATTCAGTTCAATAATATTCGTTTATATGTACATATATAGTTCATATTTATATTTCAGTTTATATGTGAATATCCAGTTCATATGTTACATATACAGTTATATGTGACATATTCAGATCTATGTTACATATACAGTTCATATGTGACTTATTCAATTTCAATGTTTTTAAAATATTCCGATAATATAAACCATTCTTCCGTTCATAAACAGTATCTTTAGAATTAAATTTGTACCATTTTTTGAAAATTTCCCTTTTGCTGTTTTTAGTTTCGTATTTTTTTTATTTTAAATGTTTAAGAGTTGGGAAATTTTTTTGCTTATATATAATATCGTGTTACCAAAAAGATAACGTTTTTATTGTTTTTTTTAATAAAAATCTTTTTATGAAAAAATTTCTGTTGATTTAGTCTTCCCTTTTCCAATTCTAAGGGATGAATTTATATTGGGAAGAAGTTTTCGGGTTTTTTTTTTTATTTTTTTTCTTCTTTCTTTTTTTTTCTTTCTCGAATCTGTTTTCCCCCAACATATATTTAAAAAAAAACCCGATGGACCATAGGGATATTTTTAAAAGATCCCCGATGTCAAAGGGACGGAGATCAGTTCCCATCCTACGGAAAACGATAAACGAGGTACCGTGTTTAAGGAGCACATAGAAGAACCCCTTGATTAAAATCAAAAGAGCAAGAGAAAACCCCGCCTAGGAAAATTATTAAAATAAAAAAAAAATTCTTCAAAATATTTTTCCCTTCAGAATTTTATCGGGGACCCCTTCCGGTGTGCAGGTTCTGCTCCCCGGGTGTCCTGTGTAAAATTAGATCAAATATGTTACTACGAACAAAGATGGTTCTATAATCAATCAATCCATCAACATAAAAACTAATGCGACGATATGTGGTTTTTAAGGGAAAAATATTGAAGTAACTAAACGACTCCTGATGGAAATAACAAGACATTTTTTTTTGCGTTGACCTGCCATGAATTAGGCATAGGCTGGATGGGTTTGAAAATTTTTTTGGGAAACGCTTTTCCTTTTTTTTAGCCCCCCCCAAAGGGGGTTTTCAAATTTGATAATTAAAACATTTATAAGTGTTTATTATTTCTGAGATCCTTTAAACAGCTAGTAAATGGGGTAAAGGAACTGGAACAGATTAACATACATTAAAGGGATTTTGGAAATTCAAACAAATTTATATGCTGAAGAGAATTAAACCCTCAACAGTTTGTCGAAAAGAAGGCAGGTTCGAATAAAATAATAATCATTCCCAAAAAATTATTTCAACCTAACATTTTGGCTCTGCTAAACTGATATAGGTGGCGTCTGGGCCCCGGGGTAGTGACTGGTCTATTAACCCCGACGTTCGAGTTCGAATCACGCTGCTAATTTTGGACAATTTGTTTCCGTGGATGTTTACAAAGGAGATGAACCCCCCGTTCGAAAGCAATGGGAAACACGAAGTAATAATCCTAGAAAATCACAAAAAGCTTAAAAGCTGGAGTTCCCTTGCAAAATTCATAAGATATGTAAATTAAAAAAAAAAAACGGATATAAAAGGTATATTTTTTAATTACCCTAGCCAGAAACCAGGGCCTGGGCCCCAAACTGTTTAAACATTTGACACTACCCCCATCCCCTACGGTTTCTAACCCCCTTCTAAACGAAGACGATGAATTCGTCAATAAATCTACTCACAATGTTTCAATGTTATCTACTGCTACTTGTCATGTATCATTACTATTTATTATATTCCCCTCCTGCCATTTAAGTTACGTAGCATCTACAACAATTTTTCCATATCCATTTTCCCGGAAAACTATTCATTCTCTTTAAAAAAATTTAGTTTCATATTTTTTCTCTCTCTTTCTCTCTCTCTCTCTCCCTCGCTCTCTCTCTGTCTCATCAGTAAAGTTCATTTTAGGATTTATTAGAACGTCCTCCTTTTTTTTCTTAATCCTTTGTCTCTCACTTCAATGCCAGCTTTGGGATTCTTTCATACCTTTTTTCAGAGTATGCCTAACATATTGCCATCTTCTCTTTCTTAGAACAGATTTTACAAGTGCTTCATAAAACATTTCTCTAATTTCATTACTTCTCCTGAATTCGTTCCATTTTATTTTCATTATTTATCGCAGTCATCTTATTTTAAATGCATTCAACTTACTTTCTATATCTTTAGACGTTTTCCAACTCTCGTTGACATTTGTGACGATTGATATAACAATGTAATTGAATGGAATTACGCCCGAGTGGTTACTGGGGCCCAAATTTGGGGTGTAAAGAATAGAACCACTGTTACCTGCCACGCATGTCGTAAGAGGCGACTGAGGAGGTTTGGATGAAAACGGATGCACATGTCCTAAACGTGTAGAAGTCTATGCGTTTAGGGGCCTACCAAACCAATGTGCAACTTATACACGTTCTTGGCAAAGATCAAACATATCACAAAAAGTGATTAAAATTGGTCGTAAAGAACGAACGCAAAGAAGAAGAAGAATGGAATTCAACCTGCTGCCTTACAGGTAGGCTGGGGACAGCCAAAGGCTGACAGAGAACGAACCCAGTAAACGCTGATTGAAATCGGACACATCGCCGAATGGGTACAAGCAAAAGGCTGGCCACGCAAAGATGGACCTCAGAGATAACAGAGGCGACGAAAGAGACTATCTTCGAAGCGCATACAAGGGCCCGTTTTAGAAATCTCTTTTGACCTGATGCTGTGAGGCAACAGGACTGGAGAAAAAAGAAAAAAAGGAGACATCGCGAAGAACAAGCACCAGAGCTCCAACTGGTACTGAAGATGTGACGAAAAAAACGTTCTTGCCAAAGGCTGTTTATATATCCACAATATGAATGATCAAAATGGCCAAAAGAACGATCACGATAGAGAGAGAGAGAGAGAGAGAATGGAATTCGTAATTTAATTTTACAACTATATAACTTGCAGTTGCATATTTTGATAAGACTTTTAAAAATTGATGTTGCTTTGACAATTCGCAGCGAAATAAAAAATGTTTCCAATGCAATCGGAATTACAACCCAGATAGGTAAAATGCTCTTGTTATTTTTATTATTGTAGATCCAGGTGTAATTTTTCTGAATACAAAGAAGTATGTCCATCGACAAAGCAAAATCTCAACCCAAAATGACCATTAATATTGAAGACATTGAAAATATAACATATTTTGAACATCTTGGCTCTATAATTGACAACAATGGAGATTATATAAAAGAAATTATAAAACTAGACATGACTTTTCCAGAGAGTGGTCAGTATGAAGAAACTATCGAACGACACATACAAAGAAATAAAAGTAAGACTTCTGAAAACATGCATATTCCCTGTGGCAACATATGACTGTGAATTGTGGACCATAATACAAACATTAAAGAACATAATTAAAGATGTTACAGAAAGGTTCTTAGAACATCCTGGACAGAGAAGAGAAAAAATAAAGACATTCTACAAGACCTGCATATCGAGGAGCAGTGGCTTATAAATAACATCTTGTCCCGGAAGATGAAATATTTTGGTCACGTTAAACGTCACAGTGGTTTGGAGAAAACGGTAATGGAAGGTAGGGTTACTGGGGTAAGAGACATGGGACGAACAAGACGATGGTGGCTGCAGGACATCACAAAAATCTTGAACTTCGACGCTGGAGGAGTCGGGAGAACTTTCAATAGACAGTTTTTCAGGCAAGATGAAAGTGACGTTATGCAAATGATATGCAAATTCATAGCGTAGCTGTAGTCCAACTTTTGATACTATGGATCGGGTGTGGGTTGCCGGGACTTGCAAGGGGAGCAAAAAATAGTAACACTGTGATCTACAAGGCATGTCGTAAGAGGCGACTGAAGTATGGGTCTAGGAGGCTACCTAGTAAATAAAAAGCGATGCAGAAATCGGATGTGTTGGCCTACTTGTAGGTGCATAACTGGTACAACATACACTCGCTCTTAGTCTCAGATCACATACAATTCACAAAGAGTAGTTTAACAAGTGTATGGAACGTTCCAAGAAGAATAAGAATAATGCTATGGATGACAAACTGTGATAATATTTCTTCTGCCATAATAACCTGTTTTTTTTAAATATTTTGTTTATATTTGAAAGGTGACACAAGAATAAAAACCTTCTCTCGTTACATAAAAGACGCCAGAAGTGAAAGGAATAATGTATTCAAGATTAGAGACGATGTTGAGTTACTGTGTGAAACTGAAGGAAGCACTTCCAATATCAAAATTATTCAACAACACGATCAGAAAGTACTAAACACATCACATGGAGAAACGCAATCTCTAACTTACTTGATTAAGACTGTGAAATGTGACAATGCAGGAGTTTACGAATGTGTCATTGACAATTTTCAAAGTCAATTAGTTGGTGTAATGATTGCTAATTGTAGGTCATATATTTGTAATATTCTTCTTCTTCAAACGCTCCATATCGACCACTTGTTCAATCACTCTTTGTGATTTGTTTGTGATCCGAGCATAAGGGTGATTGTATTTTGTTCCAGTTATGCGCCTACAAGTAGGCCATCACATCTGATTTCTGAGATGCTTTTTATTTACTAGGGTAGCATTTCTATCCCCCTATCTCAGTCGCCTCGTACGGCATGACATGCAGGTGATAGTGTTACTATTCTTTGCTCCATGTGAGAGCCCCGGCAATGCACAGGCGTTTAAATGTCCCAAAATTTAGTGCAATTTTCATTAACAAAATTATTAAATCTGAAAGTTAATGATACTTTTACTCCTAAATATAACAATGATTGATTGATAAAGTACCATCTCCCCAGCAAATGTTGTCTGCAATGTACTTCCATCCACTCCTATCTCTTCTCATGGGGGATCTATCTCTCGCGATCGTTCTAGGCTAGTTTTTATCATTCTTATTATGATTTATAAACAGCCAAACATCAGAACGTAATGTACGTGCACCAACCTTCAGCACCTATTTGAGCTCAGCTGCTTATCCTTCGGTGGGATGTTCGATTTCAGCCAGCTATTGTGTGTGGTTCGCTCTCCGCTAGTCTTTGACTGTCCCCGGCCATAACCCACAAGACAGTGGGTTACTATTTTCTTTCAGGGCAGCGACCCTTAGACGGCTTGCCCTCCCGGGCTTACGAACGCCATGTGCCCAGCAAAACCGATCGTTTTAATGAACACCTTGGTTTGTCGCCCGTTCAGGTTTGTTTGCGGTATGATCCGCTAGGCTTTGATTGTCCCCAATCAAAACTACAAGGCAGCAGTAGTTCTCTGCGAGCGGAAACGCGCACTGGCTTTACCTCTGCTGGGCTTTCCAGTTGCTCTGTGCATTTGGGTGGAACGCACACCCTGCTTGCCGTCGCCGCGCTTGCACTGGTTTTGCCTCTGCTGGGCTTTCCAGTTCTGCTCATGTGGGTGGGACACACAGCCTCTTGCCTACCATGCTCGCTGCTGCAATGTTTACAGGCCTGCCCCTCGATAAGGCTCACTATGATGGCTTTGCCAGCGTACGTGCTAGCTCTGCCCTGATGCCCTGTAACCATCGACTTTTTCGTGTTCACATTTTTCGTGCCTTCCGTGTCGTGCACACATTTGGTGTCTCGCCACATGTGGTGCCACCCTTGCAACGTCCGTATGTGTGCTCGCTCTGTCCTGGTGCCTACCTCACCATTTCCGTCAATTCCCACTGGGCTGTCCGACTTCGAAGAGTCAAAATCCGAGTTTCGCCCCATGATGCCCACATGCAACTCAATTCGGCACCCAGCATGCTCATCGGCTCTAGAGAGGCGAATCAAGAGAGAGCATGCTCGGGCTCCGAATTTCGCCACACGCAGGTCAACGTCTTCGATGGTTTTGATTTTTGACCTATGTGGACCAACGTGCAGCCCAACTCATCACCCAGCATCCTCATCAGCTCTAGAGAAGTGCATCAAGAGAGAGGATGCGCGGGCTCCGAGTTCCGCCCTGCAAGGATCCACATGTATCGTTCTAGCTTTTCCCATCGTCCGGGAGAGGCGAGCATTAATAGTCACTCTGGGAGTTCGCTCGTCTGTGTTGCGAGCGGATCCCATCAAGCATGACTACCTTGCATCTCTACTTGCCCCAGAGTAGCTCTCCCACGGCAGCTGCCCTCTTAGCCAGACTGGAACTACCGTCTGTCTCCAGGGTCACCACTTGGAGGTAGGGGACAGGGTCTTGATTAGGGGCCGGCTCACTAGTCCTGGCACAACCCCCTCATGCGCCTTTGACCCCGGTGTGTAGTTCAAAACGCAATCAACTTTTCGACGGTAAGAGTACAATTACACGGAGATCTGAAACCCTAATCTCCATCAAAATTCTCTCTTTATGGCTGAACAAGCCTCTCAGAAGTTCCACAACTATTAGAAGAATTTCAGCAAGGACTCTTTAGGAATGGAGTTATGTTATGCGATCGACGTCATGGCCCATTGTGCATTCCCATTCGTACTCTGTCCTCCGCTGCAGCAGCCATCCTAAAATCTATTTGCTCACCGTACCTATGAGAAGTTGATTAATATATCTTCTCTCTCTACCACGAAGACGACATTGTCTGGCATGTCCAAACTTAAATCCTAATTATTGCACTCTTTCCAGTGTCTGAGACTCGCCCATATCATATAAATGAAAGCGTACCACATTGATGAGATTGGTTCTGTCCATACTTCTGTCCACTTAAGTGGTCATTGTTAGCTTTAGGAATGGAGCATACTTCGTTGCTTTCCTCACAATGTCTTCTCACAATTATTACTTTTCTTTACGTTCGTTTTCGTATGCTCGTCTAAACCATGAGATGGGTTGCCCCTGTGAAGCTGCATGTCAGATGAAGTTCCTTGAGAGTTTCCCATAGCTTGCTCTGTAAGCTTCGTTCTTGAGGTCATGTTTCGTTTTGTTGGTGTATGACATATTCACCTTCCGGAATAGTCCCAATCGCCAGGAGCCATGTTGGGAGAATAGTTAGACTGACAAGACAAAGAAATGGTGTGTTTAACAAAGAAAGTATTAATGAGGACTCTGACGCGATTGGTCTGGTAGGGTTACGCGTAGATGGTACTCGGTAGAACTCTGACGCGTAGTTAGGTGCTCGGTAGGACTCTGACGCGTAGATTAGGTACTCGGTAGGACTCTGACGCGTAGATTAGGTGCTCGGTAGGACTCTGACGCGTAGATTGTAGGTGGGCTCGACGCTAGCTAGTGCCAGACTCTAGCGTATTGGTACCAGATCGAGCGTAATGTGCTCGAGGACTCGAGCATTGTGCCGATAGCAGCACCACAGCACCACCAGCACCAGCAGCACCACCAGCACCACCAGCACCATCGACCACCACCACCATCACCTTACTCTTACTATAACTTTAACTCACGAGTTCCCTATAACTTGCTCTGTAAGAGACGTTCATGAGGACGTGTTTCATTTGTTTGATGTATGTATGATTGACATGAGGACGTGCTTCATTTGTTTGATGTATGTATGATTGACATGAGGACGTGCTTCATTTGTTTGATGTATGTATGATTGACATGAGGATGTGCTTCATTTGTTTGATGTATATATGATAGACATGAGGACGTGCTTCATTTGTTTGATGTATGTATGATTGACATGAGGACGTGCTTCATTTGTTTGATGTATGTATGATTGACATGAGGATGTGCTTCATTTGTTTGATGTATATATGATAGACACGAGGACGTACTTCATTTGTTTGATGTATGTATGATTGACATGAGGACGTGTTTCATTTGTTTGATGTATGCATGATTGACATGAGGACGTGTTTCATTTGTTTGATATATGTATGATTGACATGAGGACGGGCTTCATTTGTTTGATGTATGTATGATTGACATGAGGACGTGTTTCATTTGTTTGATGTTTGTATGATTGACATGAGGATGTGCTTCATTTGTTTGATGTATGTATGATTGACATGAGGATGTGCTTCATTTGTTTGATGTATGTATGATTGACATGAACGCGGAATTGTTAATTGAAAAGCGGAACAAATGTCATTATCCTCAAACACTTCCGTTTTTTCTTCTTCTTCAAACGCTCCGTATCGAGCACTTGTTAAACCACTCTTTGTGATTTGTATGTTATCCGAGCGGACGAGCGATTGCACGTTGTGCCAGTTATGCGCCTACAAGTAGGCCAGTATATTCAATTTATACACGCTTTTTATTTACTACTGCAGCTACCCTAGGCCCCTACCTCAGTAAGGGCTGTGCTGTGCTATGACGAAGAGAGGCGGCCGCATCAGGCAGCACCGTAAGGGAGTCACCAACAACAGCATAAAAAAGAAAGTTGGCACAAAACTTTTTAAGAATTACATTGAGAAACAAAGAATGAAGTTATTTGGCCACTTAATTAGAATGCATCAAAACTCCACAGTATACAGTCTTCTACAGCAGAATGTCAGGAAAGAAGGCGAGAGGAAGACCACGAAAAAGATGGTTATATGGCATATTAGAATCCTGTCAAAGAGAAAAAATAACAATCACACAAGCCACCTGAACAGCCAAAGACAAACAGTAAAAACCACGACCTTTTGAAACAGCCCGGTAGCAGTGTGATGACAAAAGAAGAAGAATTACAAATCTTTACGTAAAGCTTTTCTATATTGGTCTATGTTATTCCGATACATTGACTGTCGCTATAGACCATACATTGACTGTCGCTATAGACCATACATTGACTGTCGCTCTAGACCAAGGTTCGCTAACCTTTTCAGCAGGCGGGCCAAATTTCAAAAAATAATATTTCCTGACGAACCATGCACTTATTTTAAAAAATAAAAAATTAAAGTTAACAAGCAAACGTACTACAGCTTCGACCGCATCGTTGCTTCCCAGTAGGTCAGATCGTGTTCAAACGCTTGCCTGGTTTTGTGTTAAAAAAAAAACAAGAAAAGGGTATATTTTTTTTTTTTTAAAGAAAATAAAACATATCTGATAATCAAATCTATTAATTAAACAATTTAAAGATATTTAAAGCCCGCCTGCTCAGCGTGTTCGTAGCGCGTTGGACTACGGGTGACAAGTCCTCTGTGAGTGCGGGTTCAATTCCGCGGACTGGCAGAAAAGTCACAGATTCCCCAAATTTACGGTGTTCGTGACACCGAACCGAAGGGTTCCGATGTCCATGGCACAGAGCCGAAGAACTTTCAGCTCAAGTGCTTCTGGATCGAAAAAAAGATATTTTATAAGTGACTTTGTTTTGCAGAATTAAGTACATCAAAATTGATCTCGATTGATGTTGTTGCTACAACACGCCAAAACTTTTTCCAAATGAACATCAGTAATTCGTGTTCTCCCTTGTGATTTGATGTGGTTTATGTGACTAAAAAGCTGTTCACAAGCATACGTGTTTCCAAATAGCGAAACCATCGACAGAGCATGTTTGTAAAACGCAGGATTTTATCCTTGTTAAATACGTTTTATAGAAGTCTTCTAAACCTACTTTATGGACTTTCTCCTTTAACTGTGTATTATAACACATTTCACAATGATCCATTTGTAATTTTCCTGGTAATAAATTTACGTCTACTGCGAATGGCTTTGCAAATGCACAAAAAGAACATGATGTTTGTTTTTTTATCCTGAAATCGGTATTTAAATTCGAGGTTTAAGTCAGAGATCTCTTTTTCTTCTTCTTCAGTGATCTCTGGTCATGCGCTTAATTTACTGTGGACAACAAACTGGGAAGTCAGCTTCAGGTCTGTCAGGTTTCCCCAAAGCTTAGTTTTCAGGTCGACTGGGTGTGGTCACATGTTGCTTCTCAGTTCACCCAGGAGAGGACAGTCTTGCAGGATATGCTCTGATGTATGTTCCGCTTACAGACACTGACAGACAGCGGTTTGATTTATTTCTAGTCTATATAAGTGTTTGTTGAGTCTGCAGTGCCCGGTGCGTAGTCGAAATATAATGACCTGGTCTGTTCTGCTTAGGTCTTTGAGGTAGTCTTTTCCATAATTATATCCAGTGTTTGTCTTCCAGTCTTAATTTTCTCAGATTGTCTCTGTATGATGGTTTTCACCTCTTGAAAAGTCAAGGGTTGGTAAATTTGCTCTTTGGCACTGCCCTCCTTAGCTAAGACATCGACACTCTCATTGCCTGCAATGCCACAGTGAGATGGATTTCGCTGCAAGTGAATTTCTGCCTTTTCTGAAAGCTGAGCAAGTTCTCTGTTTAGGTTTTGTACTGTGCTGTCAGCGGATTTAGCCTCCAGGGCTTGTATAGTTGACAGTGAGTCTATAAGAAATACCATCTTGCCTGCAGGTGCTTGCAGCTTATTCATGTGATGTGCTGTCATCAGAAGGGCTAAGAGTTCTGCTTTGTAGTTGGAACATATTCTTCCAGTAGGGGCGCTAGAGAGACAGTAGTAGCATTTGGGTGCCTAATGTACACTCCTGCTCCACCATTCATGGTTGCCTCCATTGCCGATCCATCTGTGTAAATTCTTATCCAACTGTCTTCTGGAAACATGTAATGGAGATGTTCCATTGTAGTTGTTTTCTTCACTAGATTAGGCTCGGCATCTTTGCTTAACAATTTAGGGATGGAGGTTGAGAAGTTTAGCGCCACTGAGTCTGGTTCCCAGTGATCAAACAGTAATTCTTCAGGTATGGAATTATGATTTAGTAGTTCCAAGTATGACCTTCCTATTTATTTTGCTTCGTAGTTTAGACCTGTACGCTTTAGTCTGTTTTTTGTCCTAGCAGCCATTTTTCCATGCAGTGGATGGTGAGGCATCCTTTTGATCCGTTCAGTCTGCAGAATCACTTTTCTCCTTCTTCTGTCTTCCAAGGGCTGGATGTTGGCTGCCTTTTCCATTTCTACAATTGGTGTAGATTTTATGGCTCCCAAAATAGTACGCAGACACCTGCTTTTTTCCAGTATCGATTTGTTTTAATGGGCTGCTGATATCCATGACGGTGATGCATATTCTAGGTTCGGTCTAACTGCACCAGTGTATAACAGGAAATGAGGGTAAGTGGTTCGAATCCTGTGTTTGTCTATTTGTTTCTTCGGAAGCTCTACTTGTACACTGTTTATTTGTTGATCATATTCTTTGCTTCTGTTGCTTCCTCTGAGGTTGTGGCCTCCTGGTCTTCCAGGTTGGGGGTTGTGCGATGGGTTAACTACTCATCCATTTAAAAAAGGAAGTAGTTACAGAAACCAAAAACAAATTGTTCAAAACTAATAACTCCAGTCTAGGACGGACAAGGGCTCCAAGTCGGAGACAGATGTCATTCAGCAGCCAAACCCGAAATGAAACTGATGCGCTGTCGACTCTCTTTTAGCCACAGACAACAAAATTAGAGGTTCACAATTTGATTTCGCAGAAGAAGCTCATCTTTATAAGGATGTGAAACATGGGGATGCTGCGAGAGACCAGGAGATGTGCACAAGGAGGGTGGGGGAGGGAGATGCATCACTACATGCTAAAAGTGCTGATATTATGTGAAACAAGATCACATAGAAAATCAATATGGAATACCCTCAGAAACTGAAGGATATCATGGAAGACCGTTGACATCATCTGGCAACTGCTTGAATGGTATGTCTGCCAGGTTATCCACGACAGAAGACTGTTCGAAGAGTTCCAGGTTACTACGAGTATTAGACAATGATGCAAGCTGTCCACCTCTCCTCTTCTTGTCCTTGTAGAAACGGTCCAGCTAGTCGGTCTTAAAATCAGCCAAAAGAATACAAAATTACTGCGAAGCAACAGCACACAGCAAGACCCGATATTGATTGAGGGAAGGGATATAGAAGATATTGGAGAATTTGTATACATAAGAAGCAAGATCAGCCAATCAGAAGGTACAGATGAGGACATTAATGCCAGGATTAGCTCACACTTCCAGTAAGTGTTTGCTTAGATGTGCTTTGTCTATTATTATCAAATTCATGGTTTTGATCCGAACTTGGACAATTTTCGGACTATGTTTTCTCAAGTTCCCAGGATAAACGCAACGCTGAAGAGGGAGGTGAGAGAACCTGTAACAGTAATCTGTTACAATTAAAGTCCAACCATTACTAACAAAAAAACGTTCTTACCTATATAGTAACAATTATTGCGCCCATTTACACTTTCTCTGAAGAAATTCCGAAACAATTTGGTAAGTATTGATACACAACTTCTCAGGTATTTATAATAATGTTCAGCGAACCTGTCACAACATTAAATGTCTAATGCACTGTTAATAGTTGCGCGTAAATGGGACCTCCACAACCATGCATTTTCAGCTGAAGGGTGCGGCGAATAGTGCTCAACGCCCCCCAAGTATGATGGAAACAGAACGCCCCCTTCTGACTTCGCAGCGGCCCCTCCTCCCGGTGGGTGGCAGCGCCACGTTGGGAAATTATGGTTTGCAAAATTCATAGTATGAATTTGTATCGTTGAAATGCCTTTACGCATTGAATAACTATAAATAGTAATATCATGCCTAGTGGCAACTAGACTAAGCAGTAGTGCACGCACTAATGACAGGAACGACAGAACTAGTACCAAAAATTATACTAAGATGTTAGAAATGTGGTAAAAAATAACTCTATCCAACAAAGTATCAAGGTAAGACAATATATCAGCTGACCTACTCAAAACAACTAAAGCATTTGAACTAAACTGCCAACACCGACTACTCAATTAAGTCTGGCCCATGCAAGAAACACAATAGGACTGGAGAAATAATTTTTTTTAAAGTTGTTACCTGGAAGAATATTGATTGATAGTCCTATTATCGAGTCTCAGCTTAACGACTCACAAATGGAGATTTCCAGTGGCGGCTCGTCACTAAGAGCCAGGGGACGGCCCCACCAAAATAATGCATAACGTGTATTTATTATTTTATAAATTAAAACACAGCAACCAAAAACCATGATTTATTATTTTATAAATTAAAACACAGCAACTAAAAACCATGATTTATTATTTTATAAATTAAAACACAGCAACTAAAAACCATGATTTATACGGAAAAAAATGTCTGAGCCCACCAACAAAAATGATCACGAGCCGCCACTGGAGATTTCCAAGAACAGAAGCTACACCGATGCAATATTCACTGGAGATTTCCAAGAACAGAAGCTACACCGATGCAATATTCACTGGAGATTTCCAAGAACAGAAGCTACACCGATGCAATATTCACTGGAGATTTCCAAGAACAGAAGCTACACCGATGCAATATTCACTGGAGATTTCCTTGAACAGAAGCTACACCGATGCAATATTCACTGGAGATTTCCTTGAACAGAAGCTACACCGATGCAATATTCACTGGAGATTTCCTTGAACAGAAGCTACACCGATGCAATATTCACTGGAGATTTCCTTGAACAGAAGCTACACCGATGCAATATTCACTGGAGATTTCCTTGAACAGAAGCTACACCGATGCAATATTCACTGGAGATTTCCAAGAACAGAAGCTACACCGATGCAATATTCACTGGAGATTTCCTTGAACAGAAGCTACACCGATGCAATATTCACTGGAGATTTCCTTGAACAGAAGCTACACCGATGCAATATTCACTGGAGATTTCCAAGAACAGAAGCTACACCGATGCAATATTCACTGGAGATTTCCAAGAACAGAAGCTACACCGATGCAATATTCACTGGAGATTTCCAAGAACAGAAGCTACACCGATGCAATATTCACTGGAGATTTCCAAGAACAGAAGTTACACCGATGCAATATTCACTGAGTTTCCAAGAACAAGCTACACCGATGCAATATTCACCTCATGCAGTTAATGGAGAGGAATGTCGAATTGAATTAACATATCCACTCGTAGTTCAGGAATAAAGTGTTAGACAGTTCAGATAGGAAAAAGTTATGGAAAATAATGTCACACTATGGAGTTCTTCTTCTTCACATCTTTTAACTCCCAACGGAGCACAGGTCTCCAACAAACTTCTTCCAGCTCTTCCTCTCTCCTGCCATTCCTTCCAATTCTTTCCAAATTGTGCCGATCCTTTTAAGATCAGCCTCCAGCTCTCTTCTCCAGATATGTAGGCCTTCCCCTACTTCTCATTTTCTGTGGGTTCTAAAACAGTGCTGTCTTGCAATGCTTCCGGTCGGTCTTCTTAATGTATGTCCTATACATCGCCAGCGTCTCTTCCTGAGCTTTTTATCCACTGGTACCTGACTAGCTCTTTCTCTGAGTTCCTCGTTTAATACTTGTTTACACTCTATTTATTTACCATATTCATTGACTTTGGTGTTTCTCATTGGGTTTTTCAGAACTTCTTATTCACTTCAAAGCTACAGTACACCACTTAATAACAAACTTCATGGTTACAGTACACCACTTAATAACAAACTTCCTGGTTACAGTACACCACTTAATAACAAACTTCATGGTTACAGTACACCACTTAATAACAAACTTCCTGGTTACAGTACACCACTTAATAACAAACTTCCTGGTTACAGTACACCACTTAATAACAAACTTCCTGGTTACAGTACACCACTTAATAACAAACTTCATGGTTACAGTACACCACTTAATAACAAACTTCATGGTTACAGTACACCACTTAATAACAAACTTCCTGGTTACAGTACACCACTTAATAACAAACTTCCTGGTTACAGTACACCACTTAATAACAAACTTCCAGGTTACAGTACACTACTTAATAACAAATTTTCTGGTTACAGTACACCACCTAATAACAAACTTCCTGGTTACAGTACACCACTTAATAACAAACTTCCTGGTTACAGTACACCACTTAATAACAAACTTCCAGGTTACAGTACACCACTTAATAACAAACGTCCAGGTTACAGTACACCACTTAATAACAAACTTCATGGTTACAGTGACAGACGATATAAGTACATTTACGCAAATCTCCCTTCTTTAAGCTGCTCTCTTGTATTACTTTTGAATAAAACAGTGCTAAAAAATAAACTGATAATATCAGAAATCCACTTAAATGAAACATCTGTGTTGGTTAAGCGAATTCAATGAGATTAGTCTGAAATTTCGTATCAACAAAACACTATCTATTCTCTAATCCCGTTTTGTTTTTCAGCGTCAGGTCGAAAAAGGAGACATCTGGAGCAGAGCCAACTATAAACTACTGGGCCTTCGGGCTCAGGTAAGAATTGTGGGAAATCAGACCCCAACTACACCACGTGACCTCGCATTCCAGTATTGGTGTATATAGATGAATTCATTTTAACATCAACACAAAATGCTAAATCGAAGTTATATTCTGCAACAAGTTAAGTTTAACAATAAGGAATATCAATATTATAAATATTTTTCACCAATTAATAACCATAGACTCACAGAATTGAGTAAAATTGCAAAAAAACGTGCAGTGTTCTATCAAACATCTGTAATTTCCAGATCCCTTTTCTCATCTAGGTCAGGGAATACCCGGCCAGTTGTCTGGCCTGTGCTAGAGCCTGGCTGTGCCTGGAGCGAGCCTATCTACGCATCTTGTTTTTCTTTCTCTTCTTCAATCCTGAATTGCGTCACAGTTTCAGTGTAAGAAGAGATGTCTAGCACGTGCTTCTGTGTGTGCTTCATAAATAGTGTCTTTCGTCACCACTGTTATCTCTGAGGTCCACCTTTTGCGTGGCCGGCCTTTTGCTTTGTATCCACTGTATCGGAGTAACATTGCTCTTTGTGGCTCACTACATGTTGGTAAACTGCTTATGTGGCCGAACCATTTAATTTGTTGCTTCTTGATAAAGCTCAGTACTGATGTTGTTCCCACTTTTTTCCAGATGTCTTCATTTCGATAACCGGTCTCTTTTTGTAGGAGTGATACTGAAGAAGAAGTGTATAGCTCTGAAACTGAACAAGACGATCGGACCCAGTCATCAACATCAACAACAAAATATGGCGTGGCTTAGCATATGTTATTTGTGTGTCCGGCGCCTTCATTATCATCGGAATGAAGTGAAGATGACATGTCATCAAAAAGGCGGAAATTTGATCCAATTCCATGGTCTTCCAATGACCTTAATTCAATTGTTCATGGTTTTGACAACTCCAGCTGTAATTTATAACTATATTCTCTTCGTGTCCCGATTTACACATAAGGCTTCCACAAGAGACCTCCACTGTTGCCGTTCTGCTGCCTTTCTACCAAACCGTCTCCTATGTTAGGCCACACTTCTTCAACTCTCTCCACCGTTCTTCAACATGTTTCCTTTGGACGTCCAGGCTTTCTCTTCCCATTCGCTGTCCATCTGAGAGCTGTCCTAGCCAATGCCCCACTGGCATACGACATACATGTCCAAACCACCCCCATCTATTCCTCTTAATGATGGTATCCAAGGATGCACAGTTTCAAAAGCTCCTCATTTGTTATGGTATTTGGCCAGAAAATTTGCAGGATTCTTCTTAAACATTTAATTTCTCTCTCTCCTGCGATCCCCGCCTAGACCGAAGAACCAATTTTTATCCTGAATTTAACTGTTGCTTTTAGGGACTCCGTCCCTCCATACAGCTTCTCGCGATGCTCTGTGTTATTGGACCAAGTTTCTTTTCTCAGGGCTGCTAACAGCTGGCAGTATGTGCTCTTCCGCCATTTCACAGTGGCACAGGCTAGTTGTGCCAATTTAACATTTGTTAAACATGTGGGCCCGGAGCCTGTTGTGCCCGGTACGGAGGCGGAAAAGGGCAACTTGTTCACTACGGGACAGACCATAGTAACCATCACTGCTGTTGTGTTGGGGGTGGTCTTTTGACCATAAAATGTTACTTGTTAATGATAACAGGGTTATTCCTCTCCAATTGTTGCAATTTCCTAAGTCTCCTTTATTTGGTAACTTGATCAATAGGGTAACCAGACATTTGCACATTTGATATTAGCACATTGACGGTTGCGTACCTTACAGTAGCTCACTTGACCGATACACATATAGCTACTTGCGCAATGGGATATTGCGCATATTCCATTTCCTACAATTGTCGGTACAACTGGGACTTAGTGTAAGAAGTGATATTTCTTTGCTATTTTCATATTCGGTAAGTGTAAATATGAAAACTGTTAACAATAATGGCTATACTAATGATCGACACCAGCTGCTTAATCCTTAGTTTATTTATTCGTAGATTTATAATGCTGAATCTAGTGTAGACAGCTACTATCTCTGATACTATCTACAGCTCAATCCTCAGCTTATTTAATTAACTAAAGTACAGTGGAACTCCAATATTCGTCCCCGCCAGTATTCGTCTTTTTCGATATTCGCCCTGTTTTTCCGTCAAAATTTTTTTCCGATATTCGTCCGAAAGTCAATATTCGTCCTACCTCCGGAAGCCGGCAGAAAGCAGCTGATCGCCATTTTGTGTCGGTTGTTTGGCTGAAAGCGCTTGTTTGAAAGTGCACGCAATAAAACTCTTGTTATTTTAATTTTTGCAATTTATTATTACAAAAATTTAGCGACCATGGACGTAAGATGTAGTGACGATAATGGTGGTAAAAAATAAAAAGCAGTGCGAATACCATTGATTTAAACAAAAAATTATTGCTAAGTTTGAAGCTGGAACACGTGTCGCCGATTTAGTAAAGGAATTTGAAATGCCGAGAACTACCATTGCTAGCATAATTAAAAAAAAAGGATGCTATTAAATCAGCTGAAGTCGCACAAGGTGTAACAATTCTTGCTTCTAATAGATCGCCAATCATTGAGGACATGGAAAAGTTGTTATTAGTTTGGATAACTGAAAAACAAAGGGCTGGTGATAGTGTTTCAGAAGCTATAATTTGCGAAAAAGCGAGGTCACTTTATCAAGATTTACAGAATGAAAGGCCTAGGCCATTAACATTCGCTGATGCTGCCGAATTCAAGGCAAGTAGTGGCTCACTGGCTGGTTCCGAAATTTTAAATCCCGCACAGGCATTCATAGTGTAGTTAGACATGGCGAGGCTAAATTTTATTTGTGTTTAGTGTACTACATGTATTTATGTAGGCCTACACAGTGCATATTACGTATTATTTATGGCAGTACGCTGGTTAATATGTGCTGTAGTTAAATTGTACAGTGTTTGGAATGATTTCGGAGATCGATTCTCAAGTGAAAATTTATTTTGTTATAGAATAGATACGAATATTCGGCCAGGAACGAATTAATCCATTTTAGTTAATTCCTATGGAAAAATTGTTCGATATTCGATCTTTTTCGATATTCATCATCCCCTCAGGAACGGATTAATGACGAATATTGAGTTCCACTGTATTTATTTGTAAATTTAATAATGCTGAATCGCGTGTAGACAGCTACTATCTGCAGCTCAATCCTCAGCTTATTTAAAATATTTATTTGTAGATTTATAATGCTGAATCTAGTGTAGACAGCTACTATCTGCAGCTCAATCCTCAGCTTATTTAAAATATTTATTTGTAGATTTATAATGCTGAATCTAGTGTAGACAGCTACTATCTGCAGCTCAATCCTCTGCTTATTTAAAATATTTATTTGTAGATTTATAATGCTGAATCTAGTGTAGACAGCTACTATCTCACTGCAGCTCAATCCTCAGCTTATTTAAAATTAGCTTTATTAATTAACAGTATTGCTACACAGCATTAACAAGATTATATAATTAACAGTATTGCTAAATTGTTTTTTTTATTTGTCCCACTACAAGGTAGAATGGTTGGTATAAATGAATGCATCTCCATATTATTCTTTATTTACAAATGAAATCATCATAGATGTTCCCAGAGTAACACATTATTGATATTTATACCACAGTATTGATTATTATATTTTTTAATGTTCTTTTTATTTTTAGAGTCGAGATGGAGTTTTCAACAAATCAGAAAGGAAATACTGTTTTAACGTATCTTGGTTTTGAGTACAACAAATTTAAAGAAAATAAAACAACTGGTGTGATAACTTGGAGATGCAGAGAGTATAAATCCAGCCGCTGAAAGGCTTTTGCCAAAACACATGATGGCAATATTGTAGAAGCACCATCCTCACACTCTCACGATTCCTGCCCACAATAGGCCCAAGCAAACATTCCAATGAGAAAAATGAGTTTAAAAAGCATGCTGGCGCCACTGCAAGAAATGTGATTGGCATGAATAGTGTGGTTTTAGCCTTTTATAAAAAGGCTAGGCCTTTGTGCCAAGCAATGAGGTTTGACCTGTATTTGCTCTCCTTGCAGAGTCCTTTCCAGATGAAGAGAGGTACAATGCAATTTTGACATACTTCTTCTCCACCTACATTGAAGGTGGCTGTGGGAGAGATCCCCAATTCCCGTTAAGAGTTTGGAATCGCTGTGAAGCTTCGGCTGAAAGGTCTCAAAAAAAAACCCAACTGCTGTGAAGGCTTTCATAATGCACTGAACTATATTTTCTCATTGTAGCCGTCCAAGTATCTGGTTGTTGTTGGAGGGGCTTGAAAGAGATCTGGCATGTCACAAGCTTACATTGGAAAAAGCTAGAGTAGGACCCCCAGAGGTCAAGAAGAAGAAGTATGAAGCTCTGCATCAGCAAGTTGCTTACGTTGTGCATGGCTATGCAGAGGAGCAAGATAAGCTTCGTTTTTTTAGGTGGATGGCAAATTTGCAGTAATTTTCAGCAAAGTTCATTTCAGGGTCTACCTACCTAGGCCGTCTTCACTTTCTTGAACCCTTTGCATCCCGCTTCAATGTCTGCTCAGTGGCATCTGTTTTATAATACCCCTTGACCTCTGCATTTTAAAATGCAATGTGAACTATGCTGATGCAAACCTTTTCAAAATCAAGCAAATCTTTATATATCTTGATTGTTTTTATGCTGCTATAGATGATATCTGTTTTTCTTTGTATATCTTGATTGTTTTTATAAAATTAAAGATTATTAACCATTAAACATTGTTATGTTTTTGTTATTTGAACCTTGTTGATGACTTACTCTATTACCAGCAACCTTTTTTGATGACCGCTCTATTACCAACAACATTAAAACTAAGCATATAATATGGTTGGAAACAACCAAAAAAAGGATCAAGAATAGCAACAATTGTTTTTCTCATTTAGAATAAACAGCGACAAAACCAAAGTACTGACATTCGCTATAGAGGAAAACGACTACCAATATCTCCACCAATCGTCCATCACAAGTCATAGACTTTACATACCTAGGGAGTATTTTGTGCAGCAAAAGGAAGAATAACTAATGAAATCCAACACAGATGCAGCAAATCATATGATAGGACAAATGGCCTATTTTAAAATGCAAACATAAACACAAAAAGAACAATGTTCAACACAATCTTTCTCCCAATATTTTGCTATCAGTGTCAAACCTGGATGTTGACATTAAGTGACAGAAGAAAACTAGTCCCAACAGAGGTGAAATGACTGTAGAATGCTGGGGGTAACAAGAAGAGACCAGTTGCGATCAGGGAAAAAGTGGGTACAACAAAATCCTGGAAGAATATGACGTCCAGGGACAACTATTATGGTAATATCATGGCCCTATTTCAAGATAGCTGGAACAACAGAAGGAATGACCGACTGGTTCTTCATTACATCAGGTGTCAGACAAGGTTGTGTTCTCTCAGAGTACAGCTGAAACAACAGAAGGAATGACCGACTGGTTCTTCATTACATCAGGTGTCAGACAAGGTTGTGTTCTCTCAGAGTACAGCTGAAACAACAGAAGGAATGACCGACTGGTTCTTCATTACATCAGGTGTCAGACAAGGTTGTGTTCTCTCAGAGTACAGCTGAAACAACAGAAGGAATGACCGACTGGTTCTTCATTACATCAGGTGTCAGACAAGGTTGTGTTCTCTCAGAGTACAGCTGAAACAACAGAAGGAATGACCGACTGGTTCTTCATTACATCAGGTGTCAGACAAGGTTGTGTTCTCTCAGAGTACAGCTGAAACAACAGAAGGAATGACCGACTGGTTCTTCATTACATCAGGTGTCAGACAAGGTTGTGTTCTCTCAGAGTACAGCTGAAACAACAGAAGGAATGACTGACTGGTTCTTCATTACATCAGGTGTCAGACAAGGTTGTGTTCTCTCAGAGTACAGCTGAAACAACAGAAGGAATGACCGACTGGTTCTTCATTACATCAGTTGTCAGACAAGGTTGTGTTCTCTCAGAGTACAGCTGAAACAACAGAAGGAATGACCGACTGGTTCTCCATTACATCGGGTGTCAGACAAGGTTGTGTTCTCTCAGAGTACAGCTGAAACAACAGAAGGAATGACCGACTGGTTCTTCATTACATCAGGTGTCAGACAAGGTTGTGTTCTCTCTCTACTACTCTTTATCACATATGGATAAAATAACACAAGAGGCAAATTCAAATAATACTCAAATACACCAAAATGAACAAGATCTACAACAGCATGTTGACATCCTGAACCAAAACTGTATCTTCTTCTTTGCGTTCAGTTTCGTATGCTTGTCTAAACCATGAGATGGGTTGCTTCTATGAAGCTTTGTCAGTTGGAGTTTCTGTCTGGTATGCACACTGTAGTGTCAGCTCTCTTTCCATATTATCTTGTGGTTCTCTTTATGTGGCCTGCAGGAATGACAAGCAGTCGCAAAGGAAGAGAGGTTTGTTGTTTTAGATGTTTCTTTGCTGCAGTATTTTTGAGGCGTCCACACTTGCCTGTTGTTCAGCTCTAAAATTTGTTGAGAGTTCTACAGTGGCACTTGAATTTTTAAGTGTCGTGCTGTCTTGGAGTATGATGATGGTTCTGGCCCCTCCTTTTGTCGCTGTCGTGTATGATGATCCGTCTGTATATATATGGGTCCCCTTGGGATTGTGTGCCCTGTTGCTGCTGGTTTGTAAAATTGTACATCTGCTGCAATAATACTGTGTCAAAATAAAGCTTGAAGAAACTGACTGTAGATGAATAAAAGAAGGTTGTGATATTATTTTAGTGCAGATACAATGATTACTAGGAATTCAAATACCAAAATTTAAAGGCTACTTTATAAAATGCATGGAAAAGCAGCTAGGGCCCTGTGAATAACATGAGCATACATTTAACATACATTAAAATAAATCATAATACACTTATCAATCACATCTTTTTCCATACTGTGAGATGAGAAAGACAAGACTAGGGTGCCTTGCTGGTCGAAAAAAGGGAATATATCCTCTGGATCACTGTCAAGGCTGTCGTATGACTGGTCACTTCCTACAGGATTTGGCAAACAATAGAAACAAATATAATTGTTAGCAGAAATGAATAAATAAATAATTTGAACAATCAGACAGCCTGTAGGAACATTCATATACATCCTACTAGAAAATCACAAAAACGTAGAAATAAACAAGATCTAACAACTACAATAGCGTAAACAAAACATTGTATCTCGAACAACACATGATAGCATTGTCCTAGAAATCAGTTGCTGAATTAAAGATAAGTAACTTATTTTTCTAGCATTTAACAAACTATAACTCGATCAACATTGCTAATTTGCTTAACAAGAGAAGTTATTGTCACAGAATCCACTACGATCAATAAATAACAAACAACAATGTTAGTTTCAGTTTCACACTAAGTATAGTGGCGAAAACGTAAATTCCTGTAAATGAGACAATGTTTGCGGATAGTTTGCTACATTCTACATCTCCGCTTCAGATTGACCGTGCTCCATCTCATATTAAACGAATAAAACAACATTATATTTGTCTATGTTTAGTTCTCTATGTTCTGTAAAATCTTCAATTGTCTATGTGTACAACTGTCTATATGTGCATCGGTCAAGTGAGCTACTGTAAGGTACGCAACCGTCGATGTGCTAATATCAAATGTGCAAATGTCACGGAACCGATAAATAGAGCCTATCTTCCATTCTTCTGGAATTATTTCTTTATCACATATATCATTTAGAATTTTGCACAGGAGTCTTTGTGTTTCTGCTTCTTCCACCATAAGCAATTCTGCGCATACTCCACCTTTGCCTGAGGCTTTATTCTTCTTCTGTGCCCTAATGGCATCTTTTACCTCTGCTTCCGAGATAGGTTGGGTGTCTATGTCCAAATCCTCCTCTGCCTCCACAATATTAGTAAGCGAGGCCGGACTTAGGCGATTTAATAACTGTTGAAAATGCTCTTTCCATATTTCGATTTTCTCCACTCAAGAGATCGTTTTTTCCATTCCCTGCCTTTAAAACCGCTTGTTTACCAGCTACGTGAGGGTGACGTAGTAGGTGGGCGTCTGCTGTATCCCACTACGAGACATTCACGTAGTAAACTCATCAGCAATATATGTGTCTAATCTAATAGCCGTCCATCGCAAGCGATGATGACAACAATCTCAGACGTGTACTGTTGCACCTCTCTGGTGTGTGCGGAGTTGACTGTAGAGTCCAATCCTAGAACAGAATCCCCGACCACAGGCGGGGCACACATGATCAAGGCTAGACATGTGCGTGCTGTGTGCTCTGTCTTTTCGCGCTGCTCGTTTTCTCTGTGACTCAACAATACGATGATTCTCAGCTATTCGGGTTCCTCTTTGTTGTTACAGCGCCACATTTGGCGATCTTGCGCAAGGGATTCCCAGCACGTATTGTCTATATCGAAGCATTTCAGAGACACTTTAAGAGTGTCTTTAAAGCGTTTTTCTGTCCACCAGCTAAACGTCTGCCCCCTTCAAGCTCGCCATACATCAACTGTTTTGGGATGCGTTTATCAGGCATTCGAGCAACGTGACCGACCCATCTCAGTTGGGCCTTCTGCAACAGGGTGTTGACGCTTGGGATCTTTGCTCTTGTGAGGACTTCGCTGTCTGGAATTTTGTCCTGCCAGTTTATTTTTAGTATTCTGCGTAGACAGCTTACACAAGAAAAGATAAGAGTCACCAACATCAGCATAAGAAAGAAAGTTGGAACAGAACCTTGCTTAGATTGCATTGAGAAACAAAGAATAAAGTAGTTTGGCCACTTAATTACAATCACCCAAGCCACAAGAACAGCGCAAGCTAAAAACAGAAAACCACGACACCGGACAACAACCCGGTAACAGTGTGACCACAAAAGAAGAAGAAGAAGAAGAAGAAAGAAGATAATTAAACCAAGCTACAATTTTTATAAACTATAGATTAATACAAGGCCTCAAGAGTAACTGAAGATTGTTCACTTCTCGATCATTGGCCTCGGTAGCGCAGTAGGTAGCGCGTCAGTCTCATAATCACAATATAGGAGCGATCTGAAGGTCGTGAGTTCGATCCTCACCTGGGGCATATGCTTTTTTTTTTCTTGAACTACTCAATACTAGCTTTTCATCATGATCTTGCGCACAATTGTTGTGACATTTTGCCACAGTTGTTTAACTGGTGCTACAAATAAGAAAGAGAAAATTGAGGTTTTGGATATAAAAACACAAAGGGCAGGAAACACGAAGGACCACCGCTGATAGTATTGCACACAGCAGGAACATCGCAGCTTCTTCTACAATCATAGGGACCCGGAAAAAAAACCACTCGTGAACATTCACATGAACTAATTCACGTGCTTTTAATTGTTCGTCTGTGATATCATTTACACTTTACTGTCAACAAATTGTATTCATTGTTTGCATGATTTATTACTTGTTTGTTGCATCCACGTGGTAATTTGTTTATCTCGTTTGTATGTCAATTAACATGCAGGCCTTACATTACATCATTCTACGCTGATAACCTGAATTCTTGATTTTGTAGAAAGAAATGTCCCTTTAGATTGGCAAAAAGCTGTTATAGTAGCAATATGGAAAAAAAGGTAAAACAAACAAGACTGTGGTACTTAAGGGTAAGGAACGCCCGCCTGCCCAGCGTGTTCTTCTCATCGCGTTGGACTACGAGTGACTAGCCTCTGTGAGTGCTGGTTCAATTCCGCGGACTGGCAGAAAAGCCACAGGTTCCCCAGATTAACGGTGTTCGTGGTACCAAACCGAAGGGTTACAATGTCCATGACACCGAGACGAAGAGCTGAAAGCTCAAGTGCTTCTGGATCGGGGAAAAAAGGTGGGGAACAAGGTCGCAGATTATAAATTATGCAACACTTGTTGATGGACATATAAATGACTAGATATGGTCAGATCTTCATGAAATTTGGCACGGAGTATACATAATGTTTACACAACCTGTAGATAATATAAAATTAAAGATATATATGTTTATTTCTTTGTTATTTGCAAATAAGTGAAGTACTATTTTCGATGGTGGGTAAATTGGTAGCAGCAGTAAGGTTCATACTCCTGCTAAAAAACTAGTTTATGTATGAAGCTAAAACTTTGCCATATTACTCAGATATTGTTATCTATATCTAGCCCAGGATCATGAGAGAAAGAGAGACATGGTTAAGCTATAGAATAGACTTCTTTCAACTTAATATCTGAGTTAGATTTTCTGATACTGATGTCCAAAATTTCATAAAAAACTTAATTTAAGTCAAATGTTAACCACAAGAGTTAGATCTTTGTTAGAAGTTTATTGGAAGCAGAAGTAACTGAAGAGTATATACTTCAAATTGGATTAAATTTGGCCCAGAAGTTTAGAAATTATCTTAGGAACACTTATTAATTGTTTGCATCATTTATTACTTGTTTGTTACACCAGAGTGGTAAATTGTTAGCTCGTTTGTTTATCAATTAGAAATGCATCAGGGGCTTTATTATCAATTTGCATCATCTCATTCTGGTAACCTGAATTGTTGATTTTGTTTATCAATTAAAATGCAGTTATTACATTGCATCATCCCATGCTGGTAACCTGAGTTGTTGATTTTGTAATAAAAGAACATTGCAATCCCTTCCAGATTGGTAAAAACTGCTTATTTAAAAACTACCAATATGGAAGAACAAATGTAAAAAACAAGACTGTGGTACTTAACAGAGGTATCTCCCTCCTAAACCAAGTGGGAAAAATGTTTGCAAGAGTTCTGGAGCAATGAATAAGACCAATTGTGGAGCCAACACTCAGCCCACAACAGTTTGGGCTTAGAAAAGGAAGAGTGTGTACAGATGCAATATTTGCCCTAAAACAAATTAGTGAAAAGATAATAGAATACAGAAACCAAATAAATATAGCATTCATAGACCAAGAGAAGGCTTTCTATAGGAAATAACAGAGAAATATTATGGGATGTCCTTGAAAATTACGGAATAAAAGGAACGCTGCTAGACTGTGTTAGAGCCATACATAGAGAAAGTGAAAGTGCCATACGAACAAGCGCCGGACTCACAAATTGGTTTCCAGTAACATCAGGAGTACGGTAAGGATGTGTTTTATCACCTCTCCTCTTTATTATATACTTGGATAGTATCACCAAAATAGACGAAACATCACGAGACGTAGACCAACAAAATAAACTGCTCTTTGCTGACGACTAGTGTCTAATCCATAATAATAGTGAACATCTTCAAAAACACATACAATTACTCAACAATAAATGCAATAACTCAAATACAATATGAAGATCAACATTCAAAAGACAGAAGTCATGACTATAAACAGAGAACATAAAGATATCAACATACAAATAAATGACCAAACACTAAAGCAGGTAAGAGAATTTAAATACCTCGGAAGTATCTTCATTTCTGATAGTAGACTGGACAGAGAGATCGAAACTAGAATCCAGCAAGTCAACAAAGTTACATACCAACTTACCTCAGTCTTGAAACATCCAGCAATTCCAGAAGAGACTAAAAGACAGATTATAAATGCAATATTCATACCAACACTGCGTTACCAGTGCCAAACATGGACACTGACAAAGAACAAAAAAGGAAAATTACCACATGTGAGATGAGATGCTTGAAGAAAGCGGTAAATAAAACAAGAAGAGACCTTAAAAGAAAAGAGGAAATTAGAAGAACAGAGACTCAAGTGGTTTGGCCACTTGAGGGGCAGACCAAGAAAAAGATTGGTTGATGGAGTTACAGACATCTTAAAACTCCACAATACCACAGCATATCAAGCGACAGAGCGTGCACTATCTCGGAAATTGATCATCAGTTAAACCTGCTAGAACAAAAGAAGAAAAACAGTTGATTTAGCGGTGCGATAATTTATCAAGGAAGGGAACTAATCACTGTTTTTCTAAATGTTATAACCTAGTTAGTATCTTCACGATATGTGATCAGTGTCATTTTGGATTTGATATTAGAACTATAATCTGTGCACTTTGTAAAAATAACAGTTTGTGCTTCGATCTCTTTCTTACACAAATAGATCAAAACGATAGTGTTATAATTCTGTAGCACCTATTAGAGTAATTTTTAAGTTGTTGCGTTTCCCATGATTTTCTATAGTTCGTTCCAAAATTCGTGATCCCACTAAGGTTTAATTTGTACGAAATCTATCTGATGGATACAAGTAATTTTTGCATGCAGTCGTATATACCTCACGACGTTACGAATCCATGTTTAACTAATTGGTAGGTAGCTTAGTTGATGCAAAAACGTTTTTTGTTATATAATTTTGCATAATGATACAACAAAATGATAATCAAAGTTTAGAATTTACAGTAATACACAAAATGGTGGCGAATGTTTGCAAAGGCGTATCCTATTACATATTATAAAAGCAATGTGACATGGTTAGCTTTTTCTTCATGAGTGTTTTTATGTTGATATTATCTTTGGCGATCAAATTGACGTACCTTTGGTAGTTGTTGCCAGTCCCTGGTATTGTGAGGCAATTGGTGAAGGTGAAAGCAAATGGGATGTTAGCTATTAGATTCTGAGTCTGAAGAGTCGAAGAGATTAACTACTGCTGCGGGCTGGAGAAAATGCAAACCATCTCGTTGTCAATATGCCTCTTCTTCTCGGAGCACATGCTCTTCACATTTGTTCCAGTATTCTATATCTATTTTTGCGAGGACATCACGTGTTAGGACTTTTACATCACGAAGTTTGAAAGTCTTGTTTACTTCTGCAACTTTACATTTGCTGCAGCCACACAAGTTCAATGGGATTGAGATGTGAATGGTAAGCTGGTAATCGAAGAGAAGTGTAATCGTGCTCAGCAATGACTTTATCGATTATAAAAATCTTTGACTTCTTAGTCTGTCTCACCAGTTGCAACAACTCAGTCTTGAAATTGTTGCAACAAAACGATATATTTTCTTTTACAAGCCACGCCATGATGTCTTGTTTTGTGCTTGATGAGGTCGGAATTTTGTCTGCATGCGCCACTACATTATGATAGGAGGCATTGTCCATTACAATACACGACGGCCTATCCAGAGCAGGCAGAATTTATTCGCTAACCAATCCCTGAAAATAAATCCGTTCGTTTCGGTGTGGTAGTCCCTACCATCTGTAGACAGTGCTTGAAAAAGAAGTTCCGCGCCACTGACAAGACCATTTGCTTTGCTGCCTCCATGACCTATCACAATGCGTTGCCCCTTGCTGCTTGGAATTTCCCTTTTTTTTAGTTCCGTCTAGTGATTGCCATTCTTTATCAAACGCATGGTAAGCATTTACCCACGATTCGTCCAGATATACAATATCGTAACCTTCCATCCTACTCTTCCGTATCTCCCGCAGATATTTGCATCGTGCAGCTATCAGATACGTTTTCTCACAAACTATATTCCGACCTGTACTAGATTTTCGAAAAGTGAAACCGCTGCACCTAACAACTCTCCATAAGGCTTTAGGAATATCAATATCACATTGAATTCGCAGACGTGATTTCAATTTACGTAGTGTAACCACATCATTTGGCCTTAAACATTTTATGAATCTCTCTCACAATAACATCTTTATCGAAATCGTCAGTTTTCCGTTTCCGGCCTTTTCTGTGTTCCTTATGTTCATCACTACAGTCCTGTTCTATCCAACGGCAAAAGGACATTCTACTTATACCAAGAGCATGTTGTGTTCTCCTCTTCGGTCTTGTAAGTTGTGATATAAACCACCACGTCTGGCTTCTCTGCAGAAGTATCTATACAGTTGGACAGTCACCTTCTGCATAGTAGTGAATTTACACTTCAAACTCATTTCTAATACTGATAATAAAATAGTACCTTCCGCTTCAAGTAATGCAAATAAATGGTTTGTGACACGCCAATGACAATCTTTCACATGCAGTGTGAAATGATTAATTTCACGGGATTCCCGATTTTTACTACTGCTGAATTGCACGTGGAGCGCACATTGGCATCTTGACGTCAATACTTCACTTTCGTACCGTTAACATTCTAAAATCATACCAAATCAACATCGCTGTTAAATTAGTAATATTATATAATTCAAATCTTACAGAACTAAAGTTTTGGGTGGGCAAAAGTACTTTAGAACGTCGACACTGTTACTTATATAAAAATGCAAAAATCAAGAATTTCTGTCAAAGTGGATGATTTTATATCGATCGGTAAAGAAGACAGAATTGATGCATTTGAGATGTGGATATATAGAAGAATAGGCAGAGTTTCATGGACAGAAAAACAGACAAATAAACAAGTTTTAGGAAAACTAGGAACGAATAAACAATTATTAAGAGAAATAAAATTCAGACAAGTAAAGTATTTTGGGCACATAAAAGACATGACACCATGATAAAACATTTACTAGAGAGGGAAAGTTGAGGGGAAGAGCAAGAGGAAGACCGAGAGATAAGTGGTATGGAAACTTTAAGAAATGGACAGGTTACAGTCTGGCAGTGTGCAACACCAAGGCGAAAGACAGAGGATGCTGGAGATTCATTGCAGCCAAACTTCGATGTGGAGACGGCACCTGATGATGATGATGAAAGATGATCACGATTTTTGAAACGAACTATAATTGGGTTTTGATTGATTGGACATTGCACTTCGGTGAGTAACCATGTGTGCTCCGATCTCTTTCTTACACAGGAAGATCTTAATTGTTGAGCACGAAACAGGAAATTAGTCAACTTCTTATACAATGAAAGAATTACAACAAAAATCAATCAAAAAAATAAATAAAATACATTGCTTAAAATAGCGGTATCATCAAATAACCTACTTGAAAACACGGTAAGAAAAAGTAGACCAAAAACGACCATCAGACACACCCCTACAACCAAATAACCCTACTCCTAGATCTAAATTTAATCTCATTCAAACCTCAACCTAACCCGACAAAAAAATTGAACATGAAATTACTGCGAGATTTGAACTTTTAACCTTCAAATCGCAAGACAAATGTCCGAGCGACCTAGCTAGCTAATATTGAAAAGAATTTTTTTAAAAGAAAAAACTTCAAACTATGCAGACAAAGTGAGAAACGAAGAGCAAATTAAAAAGTATCAACACTACCACGAAATCCACCCCTACCACCACGATAAACCTCTCTTCCACCACCACTACCACCACCACCACGAAAAACCTCTCTTCCACCACCACCACCACCACCACCACGAAAAACCTCTCTTCCACCACCACCACCACCACGAAAACCTCTCTTCCACACCACCACCACCACCACCACCACGAAAACTTCTCTTCCACCACCACCACCACCTAAACCCTAACCCCAACCCCAACCCATTCCTCAACCTTTTTTTTACTCAGCAGGATTCGAACCACAATCAGAAGTCACATATTCAGAATGCCAGCAAACATCTTAACCATGTTGCTATAGAGACCACTAGCTTTGCGCTGGAAAATCAACGAACCAAAAACTACAAACTCAACAATCGAAACAAGAAATTAAGAGCTCATAAACCAAACAAGTAGTAAACAAATCAACAAGGACGACTAAGATAACACTTGTCTGTCCCGTAGTGAACATGTTGCCATACTTCTCCTCCGTACTAGCCACAACAAGCACCGCGCCCACGTGTTTCACAAATGAAAAATTGGCACAACTATCCTGTGCCCCTGCAAAAAGGCGGACACGGCGGCAGAATACGTTCTGCAAGATTGTCAACTGATAATCATAAGCAGGCATAAGAAAAGAAACTTGACCTAAAACATAGAGCTTCGCGAGAAGCTGTACGGAGGAACAGAGTCCCTTAAAAATTCATGATAAAAGTTGGTTCATCATTCTAGGCCGGGATCGCGAGAGAGAGAGATAACACTACCACCATTACTCTTACTATAACTTTAACTCACGAGTTCCCTATAACTTGCTCTGTAAGCCTCGTTTATGAGGACGTGCTTCATTTGTTTGATGTATGTATGATTGACATGAGGACGTGTTTAATTTGTTTGATGTATGTATGATTGACATGAGGACGTGTTTAACTTGTTTGATGTATGTATGATTGACATGAACGCGGAATTGTTAATTGAAAAGCGGAACAAATGTCATTATCATCAAACACTTCCGTTTTTTCTTCTTCGAATGCTCCGTATCGAGCCTTTTAAACCACTTGTTAAACCCTTGTTAAACCACTTGTTAAACCATTTAAACCTTGAAACCATTTTTAAACCACTGTTAAACATTGTTAAACCTTGTATGTATGTATCCGAACTTACGAGCGATTGCACGTTGTGCCAGTTATGCGCCTACAAGTAGGCCAGCTCATCCAATTTATACGATGCTTTTTATTTACTACTGTAGCTACCCTAGGCCCCTACCTCAGCAAGGGCTGTGCTATGACCAAGATAGGTGGCCGCATCATGCAGCACCGTAAGGAGCGTATAATTAGCGAAATCAAAATACAATTTGAACCATTCTATAATTAAAAAGCACAGTCACAGAAAATAGCTACAAGTGAAATGCGCTGCCTGAGTCACCAACATCAGCATAAGAAAGCAAGATGGCACAGAACCTTGCTTGAACTACATTGAGAAACAAAGTCACCAACATCAACATAAGAAAGCAGTTGACACAGAACCTTGCTTGAACTACATTGAGAAACAAAGTCACCAACATCAGCATAAGAAAGCAAGATGACACAGAACCTTGCTTGAACTACATTGAGAAACAAAGTCACCAACATCAGCTAAGAACAAAGATGGCACAGAACCTTGCTTGAACTACATTGAGAAACAAAGTCACCAACATCAGCATAGACAAAAGGTTGGCAAAGAACCTTGCTTGAATTACATTGAGAAACAAAGTCACCAACATCAGCGTAAGAAAGCAAGTTGGCACAGAACCTTGCTTGAACTACATTGAGAAACAAAGTCACCAACATCAGCGTAAGAAAGCAAGTTGGCACAGAACCTTGCTTGAACTACATTAAGAAACAAAGTCACCAACATCAGCGTAAGAAAGCAAGTTGGCACAGAACCTTGCTTGAACTACATTGAGAAACAAAGTCACCAACATCAGTCTAAGAAACAAGTTGGCACAAACCTTGCTTGAACTACATTGAGAAACAAAAGAATGAAAGTGGTTTGGCTACTTAATATAGTTAAATTTGAGCTTTTCGAGTGAAAAAAGCAAATCTTGTCAGGTCATAATTACAGAAAATTTGGCTAAGAGTTTTGCTGACCTCTTGAACACAAAGTACCACGTTCAGCCCTCAGACATCCTAATCATTTGTTCAAAATTCTGATCTCAGTGTAGGTGAATCGAGTTCCTAATCTATCGAGACGGACGCTAAAAGTTAGGTCCAGCTGTTCAATTGAGCACGTAAAAGAACCCTTGCAGTTCGAAAATCTGAAGAGCTGACTACATTGAAAACAAGTCACCAACATCAGTAAGAAAGCAAGTTGGACAGAACCTTGCTTGAACTACATTGAGAAACAAAGTCACCAACATCAGTATAAGAAAGCAAGTTGGCACAGAACCTTGCTTGAACTACATTGAGAAACAAAGAATGAAGTGGTTTGGCTACTTAATATAGTTAAAATTTGGAGGCTTTCTCCGGTGAAAAAAAGCAAATGCTTGGGTTCAGGTGCAGTTGAATTTTTACAGAGAAAAATTATCTGTGGCGTAGAGGTTATTTGCTCGCCTCTTGCACCAAAAGTACCCGGTTCGCTCCCTCGCAGAGCCATCCTAATCATTTTTTTTCAGAGATTCCTGATCTCAGTGTAGGTGAGATCGAGTTCCTAGTCCTATCGGAGACGGACGCTAAAATATAGGTCCCATGTTCAATTTGAGCACGTAAAAGAACCCTTGGCAGTTCAAAATCTAGAAGAGCAGGCTGGAAAGCCGCAGTCTGAGAAATATTTATTAGAAAAGAATAAAAAAATTTAATTCCTACAAATTATCTTCACTATCTTCTAAATTACATCGGTTACTCTCGCCGGTGCTACGGAGTGTGTGCACTGCAGCTGAGAATTTCCAGTGTAAGAAAGAGATCGGAGCACACATGGTCACTCATCGAAGTGCAATGATGATGGTCCTATCAATCAAACAATCAGAAAGAAATACGATTCATTCATTCATCAAATTGCTGGTCCTGAGCAGAACTTTGCCACCCCAACAGTCCTACGGAATTTCTCTCTTAGGTCAGATGGCCTGCCTCTGCAGCCATCAAATTCAAACCATCAGTTACATTCTGAATGCATCTCTCCGTGGTCTTCCTCTTCTTCTCTTTGCCTGTATGCCTCCTTCCATGATGGTCTTTCCAGCCATTCGTGTCTTTTTATACGTCCAATCATGTACGTCGAATATGTCGAATAGTACTAACATCATTGCACTTGGGTGAGTAACCATGTGTGCTCGGATCTCTTAATAGAAGTAAGATCTCAGTGCACGAATACCATATTATCTATACCTCGCGCCGGCGAGGGTCCCCGATGTATATTAGATGATGTTGAAAATATTTTGCACGAATTAACAAACAAAATTTTTAATGAGTTTGCCCGGGTAGCGGTTTTTCAGACTTCTCTTCTTGATGTTGACCTGTCAATCGTTCCTTTTCTCTGCTCAACTTGAATACGGGGACCCAAGTTTCAATATCCGTCTCCGATAGGAATATGGACTCAATTTCACCAACACTGAGACCAGGGATCAATGAAAAAATATCCTGATGACTCCAGGAGGGTGCGAAACGAGTACATTTGGAACGAGAGGCGGGACTTAGTTTTTACGCCACAGAGTCCACTCATCATCATCAGGTGCCGTCTCCACATCGAAGGTTGGCTGCAATGAATCTCCAGCATCCTCTGTCTTTCGCCTTGGTGTTGCACACTGCCAGACTGTAACCTGTCCATTTCTTAAAGTTTCCTCCACAGAGTCCACTAAGTAACATTATACTCTGTGAAGCGATTATGTAGTATTGTCAGATAAGGAAAGATCATTCAAGGTAGGGTACATGCACTGTTCACACTGTTCAGCATCAAGTTTTCTACTCTGTTATATTATATGTTATGTGATCGATGTCATGGCACATTGGGCATTCCCATGCGTGCTCTGTCCTCCGCATCAGCAGTTATCCTTAAGTCCATTTGCTCACCGTACCCATGAGTTGATTAGTATATCTTCTCTCTACCACGAAGACGACACTGTCTGGCATGTTCATACTTAACTCTTAATTCTCGCGCACTCGTTCCAGTGTCAGAGACTAGCCCATATCACATAAATGAGAGCGTACCACATTAATGACATCGGCTGTCCATACTTCTGCCTGCTTGAATGCATGAAAGCGCTATCGTTACCCTGCATCCAGCATGTCCAGGTGTATACAGCCAACTCATTTTGTTTTAGATGTGATCTCCGAATGCTGTCCACCCATTCCACGCGCAGACTTTCAGATTCAATAATTTGAAGCATATTCATCGAGTCTGATATGATAATCGTTGGGGTTATCTGTTCAGAGGTGATCTCCATAGTCATGCTCGATGTTGTTGTCTTGAAAGCGCCGCAGTCCTCATGAAGTGTGCTACCGTTTCGTTGGGATGGCAGCACTTTTGCGGCACTAAAATGCAACTTTACATTTTGCACTAGTGCTAGTGTACCGTGACCGATTGTCCCAGGGAGAGCAGTTTCGACAGGAGAACGACCTTATATTTTGCACTCGGCCAACCTTGCAAAATAGATGTATCCGCGCTTGTCTCCGATGCGTAGTTTACTGCAATCTTCCAATGTGTCGACACGACACGTTATAACGTTCTCAAATGCACTTGCCGAGAGCTGGCAATTGGGGCCATTGACTCGTTACATCGTTCTCCTGGATTCTTACCCACATCTGGCAATTATGGTGAGGCCATTAACTCCGGCGTAGTTACTATACGCTTGCAGACGGCACGTACCTTGTTATTTTTTTAACGCTTTCTACGCATTATTTTTCATTCCTTAGAGAACGGCCAGAAGATGCGGCAGTCATTCAGAATTTTAGACCTGTATAATGGGACTGTGCTTGCACTACTATCTATACCTGTAGCTCTTTCTCGATCCCTACCCAGTTTGCCAGACAGGATCTTCTGTCTGTTTCTAGGATAACCACATGGAGGCGGGGTAGGGTCTTGATCAGTGCCAGGTCACTGACCCTGGTGAAAAATTGCCCCTTTGACTCCGCCTCTGACCCCACTGCTATGCCGACGGGTGGCTTTAGAGATGGGAATATAATCAGATATCATACGGATACCGATGGGAAACTACTTAACATCAGGAGTCTTCAAGCAAAAATCAAGGTTGAGTCACCTACTACCGTGGTCTTTTGTTTTGCCGAGGACTGTATCGATAACTTTGGCTCTGAATCTAATTTGCAGATTAGAGTCACTAGGCTCTCGGAAGCCTGTACAGACTTTGGATATACTATACGTACATAGTAAGCTAATGGGATTGGAGAAATGGATGAAGTCGCCGGGGAGATCTAAGCTGATAAAAATCAGTTTTATTTTTGTGCCAGGACATGCAGGTGTAAGGGCAAATGAACGCGCTGATAGGCTTGCAGGCATGACTGCTGTCAAAAGCGGGCGAGCAATGAACCAGACTGATATTATAAATGCCCTAAGGGAGAGAGGCCGTGTACATGATTCATGTAATAGTGGTGAATCTACCACACTAATCAGACTGCAAGAATACCAAGTCAAGTGTGGTGTAGCTAGACAAGAACACTATCCTGGTAGCCAAACAAGAACACTATCCTGGTAGCCAAACAAGAACACTATCCTGGTAGCCAAACAAGAACACTATCCTGGTAGCCAAACAAGAACAGTAAGTCAAACAAGAAACAACCGAGGTCGTTAGTGCCACCGCTGAAGGACATACTGATGGGGAGATCGGAGCACTTATGGACTAATTAGTTCGACGTGCAGTGATGATGATGATCCGATGACTAAACTAAAACAGAGAAAGCTAAAGTTATCTCCAAATTGAACATTTGACAATTTGAAAATTGAATTGGACAACAAAGTCCAAGATTATAATAATGTTTTCTGTACGCTTCTTTTTATTATACTTTAGCTCGAATATATTATTAATACATTGTTGAGACCTCATACTTTTTTCCCCCTCTGTACACTTTTTTTTCCTTCTGCACACTTTAAAAAAAAATATGTGTACTATTCTGTACACTTTTTTCTTCTGGCCGCACTTATTAAATTTTGTGTACTGTTGTAAATCACCCGTGTATATGAATCAAGCAGATCAATTTGTTTTACCAGCCAGATCTTCGCTAAAGAGAGGGTTTAAACTGTACTCTCCTTCGCGCCTTTTACATCAGCATTAGCTCTATAGATGCCACATTAACCAAGTAAATTGTGACATTTAAGGAACGGGCATTACCGGTTTTGCCGTGAGATCGTGTGAAGTCGTGCATTGAAAAGTAATATTTGAGACAAGCATATAACTACACTAAGGTTCAACCAGATATCTGTCAGCGATGCAGCAACATAACTCCGGGTAGCGAGAACTCGCTAAGAACTAACCGTTCAGAGCTGATCCCCACATTCCCGGTGAAATCGTGAAAGTAGACTACACCTCGTCAGGCAGATATATTTCTACCTGCAGAGCCATTATGTCTCGTTGTGAGAGCAGGGCCCTTTTTCGAGACCAATGTTGTGCTATTAAAATTAAGAGATTACTGCAGTAGCGTATATTCCAGACTAGAGCTGCGAGCTACGGACACCACAATTTGTCTGATGATAGCAACGAGCAACGCTACCTTTCTCTTATAGCTGGGAACCTGATCTACGTGGCTAGTAGGAAAGAGCTGCACAGTTGTAGAGTTATGCACGCATGACAGACGACACTGTATTAAGATGCTGCTTGCTTGTTGAATTGCAAGATGAAGACACAAATTTGACATTGAACTCCAAATAGTATATTCCCGAACTTAATTTGCTCTTTGTCATACGCTGAGCTTTGTTAAAATATCGAAATAGGAAAGAGTAAAACTTCAAATAGAAAAGTTCAAACGTTGCTGTTTATCGTCACTGTTTCTGATTTGTAAAATGAGTTACTTTGTTTGTACGTGTTCGCTATTTGTTAAAATACGATTTCTTTACTTGCCAATTGTATTCTGTTCTCGAAAGTGGCCCTCCACCGTAGCTCGACTTAGGTAAGAGATAGAGCTCTGAATTTTGAAAGCCTGTGGTTTTTCTTCTTCTTCTTTGCGTTCGTTCTTGACGACCAATTTAAATCACTCTTTGTGATATGTTTGATCTTTGCCCAAAACTTGTATACGTTGCACATTGGTTTGGTCGGCCCCTAAACGCAGAGACTTCTACACGTTTATGACACATGCATCCGATTTCATCCAAACCTCCTTAGTCGCCTCTTACGATATGCGTGGCAGGTAACAGTGGTTCTATTCTTTACACCCCAAATTTGGGTCCCGATAACCACTGGGCGTGTGGTTTTTTTACTAATCCAAGTCGAACGACAGTATTAATTCTTTTGTTGGAACAAAGGTTCGGACATTTTGCTCGGGTACGAGATGGAATAAAACTCATTTAAACAAAATACCATATCATTTTCGTAAAAGTACTTATTATATTCAGCATCCTCATTATCATCAAGTAGCTTGCCACTTCCGGAACTTGGTTCCAATGACAGCAGTCCTGAAATACTCTGTTCTGTGCAAGTTGACAGTCGTATTTTATTGGATTTGAGAAATGAAAACAAGATCGCTGTTAATGTGAAAAATGAGCTAAAATAAATTAAAATTGTACAGAAAATGTCACCAGTGCTGCACACTTTATAACCAATTCAATTAATGAGACGACGGGTTAGGTTTAAGCGAGCATTTAAAACTTGGATTTTTAGGTCCAAAAGCGAATGAAACTGTCGTTTCTGCTGTAGAAATAAAATACAATGTCTGGGTTTTTTTTGCAACACAAATGCTGTGTTTACATTTGTAACTGAATAACATGACTGTCACGTGTGTATTGACGAGAACAGTGAAAATGCACGGATAGACGGGCACAATTGTTATAGCAACACAAATGATCAACGCTGACCGATAGACTACAAATATTTCTTAACTATTCTTTCTTTGATTGATTCTTTTTCTTCGAACGCTCCTTAACGACCACTTGTTAAACCTCTCTTTGCGATATGTATGTGATCTGAGCCTAAGCGATTGTACGCTGTGACAGTTATGCGCCTAAAAGTAGACCAGCACATCCCATTTCTGCGACGCTTTTTATTTACTAGGGTAATATTTCCTAGGTCTAACATCAGTCGCCTCTTACGACATGCCTGGTAGGTCGCAACGGTACTATTCTTTTCTTTCCTTGTGGGCATCGGCACCACATAGATGATCGAAGAGTATGCATACTAGTGGTTCCTGTGGCTCACTGGTTAAACACACTCCTCATTCTGCCCTTCAGTAATCCAGTTCTACTAGTATAATGGATAACTCCAAACTGCTTAAATCGTTGGATCAAATCAACAAATATTTTAGTGTCCTCCTCCATCAGGCAGTCGCAAAGATATCAAAGAAAATCCCCTTTAACCATCTTAAATCAATTCTGTGGCTAAGTGGTTAAGCCCTTTGCCTTGTGAGTCGAAGGTCGTGGGTTCGAGTCCGGACCGCGCCATTCTGTTCACGAGTGCATTTTTTCCAGAGACCCCTAGGATTGTTGCTGGAGCTACGGAGTTCGTGCTTTGTGCAATACTCTCGGCAGGTGGCGTGCCATTTCTGCGGAGAGGGACCGAGCCGTATGGGGATAAACCCGGTGCAATGAAGTCAATCTTTCGGCTTTTAAACCCTTTTTTAAAATCAATGCTGTTAATGCAAGCCTGTCCGCTCTCTAATTTTGCAAACGCCTGTACCTGCAACCAAGATTTTTATATCTTTAAGCAAAAATATCGGAAAACCAGATCTTATGGGATCTCTGTGGTGTAGAGGTTAGGTGTTCACATCTAGTTCTAAAAGTACTCGGTTCACTCCCTCGTGGAACCATCGGGATATTTTTTCAAAGATCCCCGATCTCAGTGTAGGTGAGATCAAGTTCCTAGTCCTAACAGAGATGGACGACAAAATGTACATCCCGTGTTCAAGTTCAGCATGAAAAACGCAAATGAAATAAACCGCGTGTAATTTTCGACCTTTGGAATTCATCAGACAATCACCCGCCACGCCCATGACACACCTACTGGAAATACGGGAGACGGGGTTCCGGTTTGTTTGCTGTCGATAAATGACAAAGTACCGAGAAGTAGACTGACAGTAGAAAATACTTGAATGTGTTCATTATGAAAAACGAGTCAGTGGTGAGTTGACTTCAATAAAAAATAATTTTAAGATAGAATTTTAAAAAAAAAATAATGCCCAGGGTGAGGATCGAACTCACGACCTTCAGATTGCTCGGACTGTTAGTGATTATGAGACTGACGCGCTACCTACTGCGCTACCTAGGCGCTTAGATTTACTGTCGCAAACAACTTAATATATAATATATCATAATTGTTGATTTCAGTATGAATGAGTAGTTTTGTGTATTGCAGTTTCACTTGTATTGGAAGCTTTTTTGATAAGACAAAACCATATAGTAATGCTACATATATACTTCAACTGTTATGTATCTCAAGTAAACCTACCCACGACGTCCACGTAGTACTATCAGTATCACTAATCACAAACTAAACTACTGAGTCTGATAGTAATCATTATATAGTTAAGCTTATAAGTATATCATGTAGTTTAAATATACTTATAGTTTAAACTAAACTGACTAAAAACTTTATTAATCAGTGAGCCACATGAACTCAGAACTGAACCATCAGTTTGATCAGTATCAGTATGCCACCCTTCGATATCTGTAAGGGGAGATTTGGAGCACCTACGGATTTGCCCGAGTCCCTGGTCTGGTGACTGTGACGCCAGATTATTTACTAGTAAACAATCTTGATAATTATCAATCATGATGATCAATCAAGGGAGGCGTTATTCAATCACAGTCGACTGTGAATAACTCTGAACGTTATACTGTAAGTTATACATAATACACAGTCGATCTGAATCAGAATAACTACTTCTGATCAATCAAATCATTCGCATCGAGATTGTTTTTAAAGTTTATGCATCGATCAGGGATGTATTGTTTATGTTATGATCGGATGCATGTTTGCCTGGTTTGCAATACCAAATTTGTGAAGGACCTATGACCTGTCACCTATGACTCCTAATACTACTAACTATGTCTATGAGTATGTTTCAGATGTATTTCGCGTAGACAGTAACAAACAGTATTTCTGCCTTCTAGAAACGAATTATTTCTAGGAAATTTGAAAATGAAACGCATTTCAATTGTCCTAGTTTCAATCGTCCTACCCAAATTCTCCACTAACAATTAAATAGTCACAGAAGTACATTATTAATATTATTAAATGCCTCAAATACATGGGATAGAAGAGTTCACAATATTTCAGTTAAACATTAGCAGGTCCGTGTGGTAGATTTTCTCAGTATGATGCGTCTTCGAAATGCCACCCCTTAAATGTTTTTTCTTTAAAATAACCTTCGATTGTGGTGGTTTTTTTAAAAAACTGCACAAAATGTACGAATATTATGAACTATTAACTATTCCAAACAAAAATAATAGCTTCCCGCTGTCAGATCAAAAGTCTTTGTAAAATTGTTTTTACAGATTTAATTGGTAGTTTACTACGCTGAAATGGATTTGATTAGATTTGGATTGCGGGCTCCATGGCTAGAACTATCGACTTCTTCCAAATGTTTAAACTATAACTAATTTACTACAATTACAAACAGGCTAAAAATGAGAATGATCAAATGCTACATATATCCTATATTAATGTATGCAGTGGCGGTTCGTGATCATTTTTTGTTGGTGTGGCCGGACAAATATTTTCGGAAAAATAATGGTTTTGGGTTAGGTTATATATGATTTTTGGTGACCCCACTGGCTCTTAATTACGAGCCGCTACTGAATGTATGGCTAGGAAACATGGACAATGAACAAGCAGTTAGAAGACAGAATTGATGCATTTGAGATGTGGATATATAGAAGAATAGGCAGAGTTCCATGGACAGAAAAACAGACAAATAAACACGTTTTAGGAAAACTAGGCATGAAGAAACAATTATTAAGAGAAATAAAATTCAGACAAGTATTTTGGTCACATAAAAAGACACGACACCATGATAACATCTTTACTAGAGGGGAAAGTTGAGGGGGAAGAGCAAGAGGAAGACCGAGAGATAAGTGGGGGGGAAACTTTAAGAAATGGACAGGTTACAGTACGGCAGTGTGCAACACCAAGGTGAAAGACAGAGGATGCTGGAGATTCATTGCAGGCAACCTTCGATGTGGAGACGGCACCTGATGATGATGAATTTACTACAGTCAATCACAATTTTATATCAAACAGCCATTTTCCAGAAGGATATCATAAGTATCGTCATAAGTATTCAACATATATTATAATATTGTTTCTTTAAACTATCTATCTATTGTTAATATGCACGTGAATAATGTAAAAATACAACAGACTCCAGAATTCAAACATCTCGGAAGTATATTCACAGCAGATGGAAAGATGGACAGAGAAATCGAGACTAGATGCCAGAAGGCAAACGCAGTGACATACCAACTGTCACCACTATTAAAACATCCAAGCATTAACATGGCAGTCAAACGACAACTGATAAACTGCATATTTATTCCAACTCCCTGTTATCAGTGCCAAACATGGCCCCTGACTAAGACACAAGAAAGAAAGATTACAACATGTGAAATTAGATGTCTATGAAAAGCTGTCAACGTTACAAGGAAAGATAGAGTGAGAAACGAGAATATCAGAAGCATCGTTGGTACTATACCATGCATACAGTACATCGAGAAGCAAAGAATCAAGTGGTTCGGCCATCTAATGAGAATGGAACCATATTTACTACCATCACGTACCTACAAGAATCGACGCTCAGGCAGAGCACGAGGCAGACCAAGAATACGATGGATAGATAACATCTCAGAGTCCCTACGAAAGCATGGACTGACAGCGTCAAGCGCAACACACCTGGCACAAGATAGAAAACTAACTCTCCCCAAGACGCTTCACGGCAAATGTGGTTAAGATAAGATAAGATAAGATAAGATCTATTGTATAATCCTGTTTTACCGTTCAGGGTATGCGAGGAGTTCTGGCAAGTTCCCTGAAGAATGTGGTGTTTCCTATTTCCTCTGTTATTTCTGAGATCCATCGCTTGCATGAGCGATCGTTGGCATTGAACCCATTGTATCTGAGTAGTAGTGCTCGTTGTGCTATACGGTTGGACGATAATCGCGCTACATAGCCGAACCATTTGGTTTATTGTTTCTTAATATACTCTAGCACCGCTTTTGTCCTGGCCAAATTTCTAAAAGTTTCGTTTTTTAAAAATCGTATCTCTCTTATTACTCCCACTAGACATTCACACTAAACATTCACATTAAATATTCTCACTAGACATTCACACTAAACATTCACACTAAACATACAGAAAGGACACGGATCTAATATATTTCATAGGAAGGGAAATCTTCCGGACGCCCATGATTTCAATAGAGTATCATGTCTCTTAAGTTAATCTGATCAAACGATCTCATTAAAACATGCATATCTCATTGAGAAATTTTCTTTTCACTTTTAGTTATTGAAGTAGGCCTACTTGTTACAAGTTTTATTTCCTTAGAAAATATTATATTCCAAAGTTGGACTCAGTTTTTGGGACCGTTGCTGTTTCTTATTCTCAGCCGATGCTTCGGAAGATTCAGAAGGGCATGTAGCTGTATGAGTGTATGTCGGCTATAGGGGTTTCCAACCTTCAGAGACTCATGGGAATCTACTTTCCTGAACTTGCGGGTGTTCATGGCAATGAGAGAGCAGTGGATTTCCATACTGTGGACAGGATAGCAAAGGTTTGTCAAGCTTTCCTAATCCTGGCATTAATGTCCTCATCTGTACCTCCTGATTTGCTAATCTTGCTTCCAAGGTAGACAAATTCATCATCTGCTATACCCCTCCCCTCAATCAGTATTGGTTCTTATAAATATTTACCATCCTAAAAATTACACCGATGACCAACGTCGATGATACGGAATACGCGTACTATCACGGAGATCTTCCCGTTTAAGTAAGATATCATAGCATACGCGGTTACTCACTTAACTCTTTCCAAGCACAGTTATTTCCTCCAATTTTTAAAGCAGTTAATTCAAGGGAAGTAAAAAAATTTTTTTTTTAAATAAAACGATCCCAACTACTCGTCAATAAATAAACATATATATATTATTATATACTAAATTGAAGAAAACTGGACAACCTAATGGAATAACAAGGTTGAAAAGTAGTATAAGTAAAACAGTAGAAGTAATACAAGAAAGACTTTTATAAGGAAGCAACTCTATGGCGCAGTGTGCGGCTTATGGCGTGGAAAGAGTTAATTGAAATGATGATGGGTCATATCAATGAATCGCATTATTTTTAGGTTATCCATTCTTTCTATCCAGCAATTAGGGTTATGAAATGGTGTATATTCGAAACGACTATCACATTCGACTTATCGTCAGTTAGGCAGATGCATATCTATTTTTCTTTTAGGTTATACACATATCAATGACTTCCTGTAGATATATGTCCCCCATTTCGCAATCAGATCTTATTATCAGCATATCACATGTGCCTCAGTCACCGAAAAAATACATAATGAACAGATTCGTAGATTGCGCGATTTCTTGCCTACCTATTTGAACTTACTTCTTTCATAACGCGGCTATTTCTTTCCCTGTTCACATTTTGTATGTTTGTCTCAGTAGCGGCTCGTCATTAAGGGCCAGAGGGGCCGGGCCCCACCAAAGATAAAATGTAACGTGTTTATTACTTAATTAATTAAAATATAACCGTACCCAAAGTCATGATTTTCCCGAAAATTTGTGTCTGACCCCACTAACAAAAACTTCCACGAGCCGCCACTGGTTTGTCTGTATGTTCCTGTTTATGTTTTCATTGCGCTCTGGAAATAACCAAGGTGATCCGATCCTCTTCTCGATATCTTTAACAGCGTCTAGCTACTGACCGTACCAGCTCGATTGTGATTGATGAGCATACTCATACACCTGTTGTGCTGTTCTTTTCTGGCCACTCCAATCTCCAATCCCGGCTCTTGCAGTCTAGTAGTTGTCGTGAATTGGTTTAAGTGAAAATAGTCTTTGAGGCCACACTGTAAGAGAGTGTTCAGAATGTTAGCTCTATCCATGGGCTGGCCCCCTGAATGTATGTATGTATGTTTATATGTATATGAGTATGTATTTAGTGGTACGGTTAAAATATTAAATCACGAAAGTATGTTATTATGACTAAAATGGTTACACAATTGCAAGTTCACGCGACCTTTTTTTTTAAAATCACCATTAACGTACTTTTCAAATCGAGGATAGACGAGACAGAGTAAGATAGAGAAAGACAATTTTGGATAGCCTGACTTCATGGCACAGAAGAGCGTCAACATCTGAAATGACAGCAGACACCAGTCACAGAGATTTGTGGAGATTTATGATCGCCTACGCCAGCCGGCTTGGCACCTGATGATGATGATTAAGGTACTAGTCATTAGCAAGCACACCAGAAAAGAGTCACCAACATCAGCATAAGAAAGTTGGGATATAACCTTGCTTGAATTAGATTGAGAAACAAAGAATGAAGTGTTTCGGCCACTTAATAAGAATGCAACCAACTACACCGTATACATAGTATTCTATAGTAGAACACCAGGAAAGAAGGCGAGAGGAAAAGCACGAAAAAGATGGTTAGATGGCATAGCAGAATCCTGTCAAAAGCAAAAAAATAACTATCACCCAATCTACTAGAGCATCGCAAGACAAAAACAGAAAACCACGATACTGGGTAACAACCCGGTAGCAGTGTGACGACAAATGAAGAAGTAAACATTATTCCACAATTAAAAGTTGTGTAATACTTCTGTATTTTGTCATGCTGACAAACTATGTGTTGTAATTTGAAATTCTAACAAAAAATGCCATCCTATTTAAGGTTATAACCATTCTAAAACTTCTTCTTCCCTCATCCTGAATACTTTCAAGTCGTTTGCATTCATTGATTGATTGATTGAACCATCATCATTGCACTTCGGGGAACAACCGTGTGTGCTCCGATCGCTTTCATACACAGGAAGATTTCAGCGGTAGTGCACGAGCTCCGTAGCACCGACAAGGTTCCCCAATGTAATTTAACCAGGACAACAGTGCACGAACGTGATACACAATGTAGAACCAAACTTAAACATGTGTTGTATTCAACTATGTAATCAATGAGTTGTAAATATGGTGTGTGATACTGTGATGGTAGCTGTAGCAGGCGATCATGGATCACCACATCTCCTGTCCTGATGACTTCCTTATTTTCTCATCGTACATATAAATCAACTTTATTTATTCTATTTTTGTTTTCGACCCAGAAGCACTTGAGCTTTCAGCTCTTCGGCTCGGTGCCATGGACGTCGTAACCATTCGGTTCGGTGCCACGAACGTCGTACATCTGGAGAACCTGTGGCTTTTCTGCCAACGTGTGTTGAATCGCACTCACAGGGGACTTGTCACCCGTCGTCCAACGCACTACGGAAAACTTGGAAGGCTATTTATTCTATAAATAATTATAATTTCAATTTGACATAACTATAATATCAATTTGACATAATTATAATATCAATTTGACATAAACACACAGAATCTTCTTCGTCATAAATAATGAAACGTATATTATTGTTTCGTTAAACATTCACACTAAACGCGTAATTGCTCGTTTGTTATGTAGCCCATTTTAAGCATAGGCACGCACTTTCAACCTAAGAAAGCGTTTTTTTGTGTGGTTATATCATAGCGTATAGGCCAACAAATATGAGAAATAAAAATTAACCCCTTGTGTAGAATCCTCATAAAGGCATCGAAGCGTATACTTGTATACAGTTTATAGCCTAGGAAGGAAAATCATGTGATTGTAAAACTCCCAGCCCATTGTATCTGTCTATTTATAGTTGGCCGTGCTAAATATTCAACACTGGAGTAAACTTTCTTAGAAAGTGTTGACACTTAATTTTACAACCCGGAGCTGTAGCACAAGAGACTTGCAAATCAAATCTAAAAATCTTTTGATAATAATGAACGGGATTTAATAGTTCTAGTTAATATAGTTTATAAACAAAGCAGTCGAGATGTTAGATACAGATGTAAAGTGTTTTCCAGTTGTAACTAAATTAATGAAGTTAGTCTTCGTTACGACCTTTTTTCATTCGATATGTTTACTAAGTTTACAAAATAGGATCACGTCTGCAAAGTTGGTAGTGCCATATGATAACCAACAACCAGTTAATGTTGATGTAGTCGTTGTGAATGCTAACTTTGGGTATACATATACCCAATTCACTGTCAATGCCACTTCGCAGATTATGTTTGTGTACAACTACACTGTGGATAATCAGGTTGTGATTTTGTCTTGTGTTGAAGTCATTTCATTTTAATTGATTTTTTGTTATTCGATGTAAATCGATGTTACCGATGTTAACTTAATCATAATATAATGGACTGGTATCACAATTACTATCAAATGTTGCTTATGACGAAGTTAAGTACAAAAATATAGTCTTCTTCTTCTTCTTTGCGTTCGTTCTTTATGACCAATTTTAATCACTCTTGTGATATGTTTGATATTTGCCAAGAACGTGTATACGTTGCACATTGGACTTCTACACGTTTAGGACATGTGCATCCGATTTCAGCCAAACCTCCTTAGTCGCCTCTTACGACATGCGTGGCAGGTAACAGTGGTTCTATTCTTTACACCCCAAATTTGGGCCCCGGTAACCACTCGGGCGCAAAAATGTAGTAACTAACTTAGTACTAACTATTGTTAATAAATTCAATTACACTTCATGTATTGTTAGTAATAATAACAATATTTGTAGTAATATCCCTAATATTTGGCCAAATTACATTAGCAAATGAAGTGCTTTTAAAAAGAACGAACTGTACATGAGTGTACACTGTACGACGTGCATCAATATTCATTATTATCATTGTGATTGTCATTGTGATACAATACATTTCATACAGTATCAATTTATATTACTGGATAGCTGCTTCTTTAATGGAGAGAACCGTTGCACTCCGTTTAGGAACATGGACATCGGATCCTGCTTGTATATGCCCGGGATTACCCCAGGGTTCTCCTCTATCACCCGTGTTGTTTAATATTTACACAGCAAATGTAGCTAAAATTCAGCCAACCGGATTGGGTCGGACATTGACATTTGCAGATGATATCTTAATATATAGGACTGGGTCAGATAGACGAGAGATGGTTGCCGACATTCAGAAAACATTGCATACCATCTCGGGTTGGTGTAGAGAGTCTCGCTCTCAGGTCAATCCTGAAAAGCGTGTATGTTGTGGTGCTCGTTGAATAATCACATCGTCAAGGCTGACCTACCCTGTGTAATCTTTGATGAACATACCATCGAGCGCAGAGACAGGCTTCGCTATCTTGGAATAACCTTTGATCGTAGTCTATCTTTCAAACACCATATTGAACAGACAATACAACGGTGCAAGCGTGGTCTTGCGGCTCTCAAAGTTATGGTGGCCGCACACCTTGAGCAGAGACTACTTGCCCTTTTGTTCGATCGACTGGTAATGTCAGTGGTAGATTACGGACTCGAAATTCTTACGATATCAAGATCACAATGTACGACTCACGGTTCAGAATGAAGGTATGCGATAGTTCTGGGCTGCACTAGAGATACCCCATTGTGAAGATGACTATATGCTTGGCCTTCTGTCACTACGCTCCCATCATGCAATCGCCCAAACCAAGGCATATATGCGGGTTACTTCGGATAAGAGACATCCACTTCACAAGAACACTAATGATGTTAAGGGCACGAGAATCAGCGTGGCATGTCGTGGATGGCCCAGGCTGAGAGAACGATTGGCCAGGTGACTACGGTTGCGACTCTACCTAAAGGGGAAGAATGGATCCCAACAGATGGAAGCATGATGAACTATCTCAACGTTATCATTACTCTTGGAAGAGAATGTAGAGATTGGGGCAACATGAAGGCTGATCTCGCAGTTAAGCAGCTGATAGAAGATAATGCAAGGGATGATGATGTTGTTGTATATACCGATGGGTGTGTTCAACGTGGTGAGAAATCTGGCTGGGGTTTCTTGGCTAATGCGCATGGTAGGGTTGTTGCAGAGCGAAGTGGGGCATACAGGACAACTACTTCTAGTATGAGGATGGAGGTTGAGGCCTTACTGCTGCCCTCCATTGGATTTCTGGGACTTCATTTACTGGGGCAGTTGTTGTATCTGACTCTCAGTCAATGCTTCACAAGATCCAGAAGGGCAGGTTTCGGTATGAGTGGATGTCGTCTATAGAAGTTTCTAACCTCCAGCGGCTTACGTGGATATACTGTCCTGGGCATGCGGGTGTTTACGGTAATGAGAGAGCGGACAGGCTTGCATCAACAGCATCGATTGTTGGGGAGTTGAAGATGGATAAGGGGATATTCTTCGGTCTCTTTGAGACTCTCTGTTGGATGAGGACACTAAAATCGATGTTGAATCTATCAAGCGATTTAAGCAGTTTGGAATTACCCGTTGTTCAAGTCGAACTGGATGCCTGAGAGGCAGAGTGAGAGGTGTGTTTAATCAGCGAGCCACAGGAACCATCAGTATGCATACTCTTCGATATCTGTTGGGGAGACTGAGCACCTATGGGTTTGCCCGGAGTGCAATGACGTCAGTTTAGTAACCAATAACAGTATCAATTTAATATATTGGAGACTCGAAGTTCTGTTGTAGTATATTATAACAGTAAAGGTTAGCAAACAGTAAATAAACACAAAGGTAGTTTTATACAATATCAGTGTTTACAACGAAAGACCTCTATCAAGCAAAATATGAAGGAAATGCTGATCCAGTCAATTTGGGTTTTTTTGGCAAAGCACTATCAAGTTTAGCAAAGTTATTATTTGAAAGAAACTACATTGTTTCTTTTTCACCCTAGAGAGGCATAGGTCAGCAACAAAGATTTTCCAAGCCCTCCTATCGAAGGTCATCTTTTCCAGATCTCTCCACTCTCTCCCTATAATCTTGCCTTTGTCTCCAACTCCCATCTTCAGATGTTCCTGGGTCTTTCCTTACCTCTATTACCATGGTGGTTTCATCGGAGGGCCCATCTCATGATGCTGTCAGGAGGGGAGGTTTACTTAGTGTTTGTCCTATCCATCGCCACCTTCTGCCTCTTCTCCCTTGTTCTTCCTGCCGCAGCTTGCTCTATCCCACATTTCCCTGTTTGTGGTCCTGTCGTACCACCACAGATGAAGTATCCTGTGCAGGCATCTATTGATGAATGTCTGCAACCTTTTGGTGTTCCCCTTAGTTCTCTATGTCTCCACTCCATACAGAAGGGCAGCCTTGACATTTGAGTTAAATATCATCTTAGTTTTATTCCTGATCATTCTTGAACTCCATATGTTCTTCAGAATTTCAAATATTGATCTTGCTTTTTGTATTTTAAACCTAACATCTTCATCTGTGTTACCTTGAATATTGATAACACTTCCCAGATATGTAAATGTGTCCACCTCTTTTAATTGTGCTCCTTTCAATATGATCATGTCTCTAGAATTAGTATTTAATCTCATGATCTTTGTTTTTACACTGTTTTATGTTTTAATATCTTGCCTGTGATATAAAATAGTTTTACTGCAGTCATCCCCATTATTGATCTTTACCACCCATGTGTTGCTGGGTTTGAAAGGGGAGCAAAGAATAGTAACACTGCAACCTACAAAGCATGTTGTAAGAGGCTACTGAGGTAAGGGCCTAGGGAAGCTACCCTAGTAAATAAAAAGCGTCAGTTATCAGCTATATGAGAACTATCATCGTATCACACCGGACATGTCCATATGTGCTCCGATCTCCGCCTCAGCAAATCCAGCAGCGTCCAGCGGCCCAACACGCCTGATGACTGATAACTGATAAAAAGCGTCACAGAAATTGGATGTGCTGGCCTACTTGTAGGCGTACAACTGGCATAACGTACAATCACTTTTAGGCTCAGATCATATACAAATCACAAAGTGTGGTTTAACAAATGGTCGATATGAAGCATTCGAAGAAGAAGATCTTAATTAATTTCCCTCTCCTTTAATATTTTGTTAACATTTTAGTTAATTCTTTTTTGATGTTGTTGATACAGACTACAGCAGTGAGACTTAGTATGTCATCTAGTATGAGCAATGAAGTTTATCCTGTGATGTTTGTAGCGAGACAGCAGGAAAATATTTTGTCATGGCAGATTCCTTTAGACATCGGTGACAGGTTTGTTAACTTATGTATACAATTTCGTCAGTGTATTGCCGGGGCTGCAAGGGAGCAAAGAATAGTAGCACTGCGACCTACAAGGCATGTCGTAAGATATGATTGAGGTAGAGGCCTAGGAAGCTACCTAGTAAATAAAAAGCGTAGCAGAAAACAGATGTGCTGGCCTACTTGTAGGCACATAATTGGCACAACGTACAATCGCCACAACGAACAATTGGCTCAAATTATATACAGATCTCAAAGAGTGGTTTAACAAGTTGTCAATATGGCGTTTCCAAAGAAGAAGTATAAGATTTGGTAAGGTAGTTGATGTGTAACTTGTCTCGGAAAGATCTTACGCATCAGTTATATGAGGACTATCATCTTAGCATCCGGATATGTCCATAGGTGCTCTTATCTTCACCTCAACAAATCCAGCAGCATCCAGCGACCCAACACACTAGTTCAGTGTTGATTAATTAATCTTTTTGCATATTTAGTATGTCGTTCTTTTCGGGCTGTACCAATATCGACACCCATCTCTCTCAATCTGGTCAGCGACTGGGGTTCACAACCCTGAAACTCCTCTGTTTGAAAAGACTCTCTCAATGCGTTAAGAATGTCATTTTGGTCCATTGCAGCCCTCTCTGATATTGTAGCCATACCAGCAAATCTATCAGCTTGTTTATTACCTTTGACTCCTGCGCGCCAAGGAACAAAAATAAAGGTGATTTCTCTGATCCCTGTCTGTACCAGTATCTCCACCCAGTTTCGTCTCACCATTCATATTTAGACTTTACAAATCATACTCATGGAGTTACTGAGATCTTACTCATGTTCTGACCAAATACTAATTCTAACCAAGAGCTGTGTCATACAATAGTTTCTTTATGCTGACCACCCTCTGGAATGCCCCATAGTTAATCTTCTTCTAACTTCTTTTGTACAATCTCCATTGCTGTTAATTATCGAGCCAAGATATACAAAATATGTGGATTATATTAATTAAAATATTAAATTGCACTTTTCAGTGGGTAAGAGCACAGGCGTTGCTGTATTGTTGAAGTAGAAGAAGCTATTGATGTTGTCATTTGATGACGGACAGCAGAACCATGGATTAGAAGAAGCTATTGATGTTGTCATTTGATGATGGACAGCAGAACCATGAAGTAGAAGAAGCTATTGATGTTGTCATTTGATGACGGACAGCAGAACCATGGAGTAGAAGAAGCTATTGATGTTGTCATTTGATGATGGACAGCAGAACCATGAAGTAGAGAAAGCTATTGATGTTGTCATTTAATGACGGACAGCAGAACCATGAAGTAGAAGAAGCTAGAAGCTATTGATGTTGTCATTTGATGATGGACAGCAGAACCATGAAGTAGAGGAAGCTATTGATGCCATTTGATGAAGGACAGCAGAACCATGAAGTAGAAGAAGCTATTGATGCCATTTGATGAAGGACAGCAGAACCATGAAGTAGAAGAAGCTATTGATGTTGTCATTTGATGACAGACAGCAGAACCATGAAGTAGAGAAAGCTATTGATGTTGTCATTTGATGACATACAGCAGAACCATGAAGTAGAAGAAGCTATTGATGTTGTCATTTGATGACATACAGCAGAACCATGAAGTAGAAGAAGCTATTGATGTTGTCATTTGATGACAGACAGCAGAACCATGGAGTAGAGAAAGCTATTGATGTTGTCATTTGATAATGGACAGCAGAAACATGCAGTAGAGGAAGCTATTGATGTTGTCATTTGATAATGGACAGCAGAACCATGCAGTAGAGGAAGCTATTGATGTCATTTGATGACTGACAGCAGAACCATGAAGTAGAAGAAGCTATTGATGTTGTCATTTGATGAAGGACAGCAGAACCATGAAGTAGAGAAAGCTATTGATTTTGTCATTTGATGAAGGACAGCAGAACCATGAAGAATAATAAAATTTGGGTGCGAGCCCTTCAATTCTATGTAAAACAAATACAAGTTATTGAGCCAAAATCAATCGCTTGCTAGCCACTCTTTGTGATCTGTATGTGATCTAAACCTAAGAGAGATTTACGTTGTGCCAGTTATGCGTCTACAAGTAGACCAGCACATCCAATTTCTGTGACACTTTTTATTTACTAGGGGAGCATCCTAGACCCCTACCTTAGTTGCCTCTTAGAACATGATTTGTAGGTCGCAGTGTTACTATTCTTTGCTCCTCTTGCAAATCCCGGCAACACACAGGCAGCAGATTGATGATTCTTCTTTCTTTTCTGTCTTTTGTCCGTCTCTGTTTTTTTGCATTTAGATGTCACATGTTTCTGATGATCAGTTTCAGAGATAATGCATGCTCGGTCACTTGATATGCTGTGATATTGTGGAGTTTTAATGTCTGTAACTTCATCAATCCATCTTTTTCTTGGTCTGTCCCTTCCTCTTGATGATTCAATTTTCAACTTGTATGCTCTTGCAACTTGTGTAGTCGGGTTCATTTTCACCAAGTGGAAAAATCATTTAAGTCTGTCTTTCAATGAATCTAACAACAGATGGATGATTTCAGAAGAGAAAAACTGATATAATTTAATTAGTGTTTATAAGTCATATATGATGAGGTACAGAGGTTTCGAATGTATTGTGACAACCGGTAAAATCGAGGGTAGACGAGACAGAGGAAGACAGAGAGAGAAAATTTTGGATAGCCTGACTTCTTGGCACGGAAGAGCGTCAACATCTGAGATGATAGCAAACACCAAAGACAGATTTGTGGAGATCCATGATTGCTGACGCCAGCCGGCACGGCACCTGATGATGATGATGAAGCCCTATTTAGAGATTCTGTAAGCGCTAACATCCTCACAGTGGTCAGTATGTTCTGTGAACTTATTCAAGTTGAGTCTGAAAGTATGCGTAAAATAAGAATATTTTAAAGTTTTGTTGTTGTTTTTTATATTGATTTATTGTTTTCACAGGTACTCTTACTATTCAGTTAGCCGAACCTTATGTCCTATTGACAAGACAAGAAGGAAACATATTATCAAAGATCAGCTCATTTACATCACAGTATCTAGTATGTCCAATGAAAGCCTAAGCTTCAATCTGACAGCAGACATGCTGCAAGACTTTGAGCTAAAGTAGGTTACAGTGGCTGCATAAATATATCCTTTATATGTTTTGTTTTACTATGTGTAACTTCTATTTTAAAAGTGTTTAAGAGCCTGTGTTTTTCCCTTGGCAACATATGGTTGTGAAACATGGAACATTGACAAAGCGGCAGAGAAGATCATTAATGCCTTTGGATGCAAATGCTACAGAAGAGTACGTAGAATATCACGGCAGAGAAAAGAACAAACGCTTCTGTTCACATATCACATATAGGTAACAACTAGTGGTTGTTCTAGAGTACACACGGAAGTGGCTATCTGGACTATAATCACAAGCTCACTGTGACCATTAAGTGATGTTTTTAGAGCTTCTGCGCTAGAAATTGGAGAATACTGCAGTGATAATCAATAGACCCTACCTGAGTCCCCGCAGCACTAAGTATAGCACTACACACCTAGAGTTGTTGGAGGTTTCTGGGTCTGAAAGAAAGCAGGGTACTCTCCCCCACTTAAACATAGGCAAAAGGGTGAAAACTCATAATTCCTGGGGGATTCAAAGAAGAAAAAAGAAGGCAATGAGAGTGCCGATGTCTTGGCTAAGCTGTATCACAGATGAACTTGCAATGTGACATAGCAATATAATGTTGTCTGTTTTCTTCTTCCTTCTTATCTCAAATCCTGTTTTGCCTCACAGTGTCAGGATAAGAAGAGATTTATAGAACATGCTTTTGTGTACGTTTCATAAACAGTGTCTGAAATCGGATGCACATGTCCTAAACATGTAGAAGTCTATGCGTTTAGGGCCTACCAAACCAATGTGCAACGTATACACGTTCTTGGCAAAGATCAAACATATCACAAAGAGTGATTAAAATTGTCGTAAAGAATGAACGCGAAGAAGAAGATAAACAGTGTCTTTTGCCGCCTCTGTTATCTCTGAATCACTACAAGCGTCAGCAATGTGCAGAATTACACTTATCTTTGTTCCGGGGCACATGGGTCTCATTGGCAATGAGAGTGCAGATAGGCTGGCTGGCTGGCGTGCCACCATATCAGGGAGCCAGCCAATGGATAGAGCTGACATTTTGAAAGTCCGCATAGAGTGTGACCGCAAAGAAGATCTTCATTTGAACCAATCCATGTCAACTACTAGATTGCAGGAGCTGGTATTGAAGATTGGAGTAGCAAGAAAAGAACAGCACAACAGGTAGGTGAGTAGGCTCATCAATCAAAATCGAACTGGTATGATCAGTTGCTGGACGCTGTTGGAGATATTGCGAAGGAGATCGGGGCACCTGTGGACATGTCCGGAGTGCAATGAAGATCTTCCAAACTGAAACTGCTATCTCTGAGGTCCACCATAAGTCTGTAATAAGTTTTATGCTCATCCTCAGACATGGGACTGAAAGATCCTTAAAGGTTACGGCACCTCGTCCATTGTATTACATGTACACCTTCCCAGAAGATGTCTCCACTGTGTTGCTCAAAGTCAGCTCTGATAGTGATATATGCATGACGGTCTCTGTTCAAACAATTAAGGTATGTTGATATTTTATTGTAGTGTATTGTCTTCTTCTTTGAAAGCTCTCTATCGACCACTTGTTAAACCACTCTTTGTGATTTGTATGTATCTGAGCCTAAGAGTTGTACGCTGGGACAGTTATCCACCTACTACAAGTAGGCCAGCACATCTGAATTCTGTGGCACTTTTTGCTTAATATGGTAGCTTCCCTAGGCCCCTACCATAATCGCCTTTTACGACATGCCTTATAGGTCGCAGTGTTACCATTCTTTGCTCCCCTTGTGAGCCCCAGCAACATATGGACGATATTGTATTGTATTGCTCCTGTACCTTACACATTACATATGGCCTGCAAGAATAATGGAAGTACTTTTTATGGTTTCTCTATAGTGTACTTTGTGCCTTGAACTATTTTGTCTCTCACATCAATGCTTGCTTTGTAATTCTTTGACCCCTCTTTTCAGAGATTACCCAACATATCTCTGTCTTCTCTGTTTTGTAACAGTTGTTAGTAGTGGTTGACCAGACATTTCTCTTATTTCATCACCTCTTCTGTATTTGTCCAATTTTAATGGGTCAAATTTGATGGTTAATACGGAAAATAAGTTTTAATGACATGTCACTGACTCCAACGGCAACATCTGCCTCCTTTCAAGAAGAAATTTAGAGCTTCCTATTTCAGCTAGGAACCCAAGATATAACGTTATAATCACATGAATAGAATATTACAGTAGTACACTCCAGATTGTCAGCTATTAATTGTACATCATTATAAATTATTTGTTTTTTTCTGACTCTCAGTTGATGCTTAGGAAGGTAGAGAATGACAGTTTGTGGTATGAGTGGATGCCGTTTATAGAGGCTTTCAACCTCCAGAGACTCACATGGATCTGCTGCCCTGGTCATGCAGGTGTTTGCGGCAGCAAGAGAGTCGACATGCTAGCATCAAAAGCATAGATTGTTGGAGAGTTTAGGATGGATAAGGGGGATGTTCTGTGTTATTTTGGTGATCTACTGTTGGATGAGGACACTAAGCTTGAAGTTGAATCATTCCAGCGATTTAGGGAGTTTGGAATTATATGTGTTGCAAGTAGAACTGGATGCTTGAGGGGCAGAGAGAGAAGTGTGTTTAACCAGGGAGCCACAGGAACCATCATTATGCATACCCTTCTATATCTGTTGGGAAGGATGAGCACCTGTGGATCTGCCCGGAGTGCTGTGACATCAGTTCAGGAACCAATAACCAATTCTCAAACCAGTTTACAGCCATGTTTTTAAGGATTCAGTGCTGGATGATTGTCAGGGAAATACTCCATCTTACAGTGCCTGTTAAAGAAAAACATATCAAATAAATGGCTGGTGAAGAATAATAGAAGCAGATGTCAGAATTACTGAAACTTCATGGACATAGCTGAAGAAGACATCCCAGACAACATAATAGAGTTAGATGGAGTGTGTGACAATTGCAGCCTTATGTTCTACTGAGAATAACAGATTTTGTAGTAGTAGGAAATCTTTTAATAATATTTTAATGAAATGTTTGAGGAAGGCGGTGGGAGTCACCAGAAAAGATTACGAAATGAGGACTTCATGCCGCCCGAGTGGTTACCAGCCCAAATTTGGGGTGTAAAGAATAGAACCACTGTTACCTGCTGCGCATGTCGTCAGAGGCGACTAAGGAGGTTTGATTGAAATTGGATGCATGTGTCCTAAACGTGTAGAAGTCTTATGCGTTTAGGGGCCTACCAAACCAATGTGCAACGTATACACGTTCTTAGTAAAGATCAAACATAATCACAAAGAGTGATTAAAATTGGTCGTAAAGAACCACCGCAAAGAAGAAGAAGAAGGACTTCATGCACCGAATACATAGAAAGTCAACAAATGCAGTGGTTTGGATATGTAATGAGAATGAAATACAACCAACCACCAATAACAGTATACAATAAAAGAGATCAGGTACTAGAGCCAAGGGAAGACCAATAAAAAAGAGGGATAGACAATATCAAGACCACACTAAATAAACACAACATGGGCGACTCATCTGATCCTGGAACGCAAATTAAAACTCCCACCCCAAACCTAACGGCAAAAGTGAACAACCAATTTTATTATCCACCTGGGTAAAGACAATAGACAGTAGGAAATCTTTGATGGAGAGACATGATCAGACAGTTTTGTCACAGTCCTAAAATACCTAAACTGAAAAATAAATCATTGATCATCAACAAATAAGATAAACAAACAAACAAAGATGTCAAGATAAGAATACAAAAAACTGTATTGTATTGAGTAATATATGGAAGTCAAAGGAGATCAAAATAAACACAAAGCTGAGAAGCTTTCAAGCAAATGTGAAGTCAGTGCTGTTTTATGGCTCGGAAACATGGAGAAAACAAAAGAAACAACCAGAGAACTACAGACCTCTGTAAAAGGATGTTTATGTAGAATAGATGTTTATGTAAAATAGAGGGACTGAGATAGTATGATAAGATTATGAACGATGAATTCAGAGAAAGAACTAAACAGATTCCAGTGGAAAAAGAGCTAAGGAAGAGATGCTGATGATGGATAGGACACATATTGAGAAGGCAGGCCGAAAGCATTGCAAGGCAGGCACTGTTTTGGAACCCTGGGGGAAAGAGCAGATGGGGAAGGCCTAGAAATACCTTGAGAAGAGAGCCGGAGACTGATTTTAAAAGGATAGACAAGACAACGAAAGAATTGGAAGGGATGGTGTGATTTATTCAGAATATCCTGACAAAAATCTGGCCAGCAATGGTGGAATGCGGGAGGACCATTCAGAGTCAGAACTCTTTGATTCTGAACACGACTTTGCTAGCGCATTTTCGCCATGTTTGGTCAGGTATTTTCCGGTTTCATTTGCCGAGCTACTGAGTTAGTGCTTGAGCAACGCTGTGAGCTATGACTGTTACATGGAATGCTTATTGCTGTGTCAACCTTGCGTTTGTTGTGTGTATTCAGAAAATGGCGGACAGCGGTTATGACGAACAAGCTCAATCTGCCGTATGCAGTTATATTGCGAGTGCAGAAAGCTGGATTTTATCATGATTGATGTTCCCTCGACAAGAATTGCAATTCAAGTGATGAACAGTTTTGTGTTGCTACATTAGCGATGGCCATATGCATTTTATCCGGTGCAGGTTGCTTTTTGTGGCGGTACGCGCTGTTTCATTCTGGAATTAGTTCACACAGGAAACATTTCACAGTTGTTAGCATTTCGTGTGGTTTTCATTGGCACAGGAACGGAGCAATTATGGGTTGACCCGTTGCAGTGAAGTTGGAACCGTACTTATGAACTATCCTGAGAAAGAAATATGTTTAATATAAATATATTCCATGTCATCCATTCTACTTGATCTGAAGTAAGCAAACCTCAATCAAACTCAACATCTGTTGAGGTAGACTGAGCGCCTATAGGTCTGCCCAGATTGCTGTGACATCAGTTCAGTAACCAATAACCAATCAAAATGTCTCTTGTTTTCAGTGTCCAGTGTTTGATCTAGAAAATAATGTGGACTTTGAAGGTCAACATCAGACGATGACGACGCAGGCAGCCATGTTTTTAGAGGTAAGTCAGTCACTTAGGAAAACCAGTGGGGTCTCTGTGGCTAAGTGGTTAAGTCCTTGCCTTGTGAGTCGAAGGTTGTGGGTTTGAATCCTGACTGCGCCGTTCTGTTCACGAGTCCATTTTTTCCAGAGACACCTAGGATTGTTGTAGGAGCTACAGAGTTCGTGCTTTGTGCAATTCTCTCGGCAAGTGGTGTGCCATTTCTGGGAGAGAGCCGCACCATATGGGGTAAAACCCAGTGCAATTAAGCCAATCCTTCGACTTTAAAACCACTTTAAACTGGAAAATTAAGCGTATATTTAGATTTAAATTGTCAATGTTTCTGCTGAAATGTAGATATTAGGAACACAAACAAGAAAAAATAAATCATAAATAGATTTGAAATATTAGAGGTATATTTGTGGACGGTTGTTAAATTTATAAGAAGAAACAAAGTTTGCAAACATAAATTTGTTTGGTTTCGAAGTTCAACTCTTACAGACCAGACTGAAACAGTTCAAATTACAATGGCTTTATCACCTCTGCAGAAATAGAATCATGCCAAAATAGTTTAGTTTAGTCATCAGATCATCATCACTGCACATCGAACCAATTAGTCCATAAGTGCTCCGATCTCCTCAGTATGTCTCTTAGCTTGTGGCGACTAACAACACCGGTTCTGTGTTGGTTTACTATTCTTCTTTGGCAACAAGCATAGTGTTCTTGTCTAGCTACACCACATTTGACTTGGAATTCTTGCAGTCTGGTTAGTGTTGTAGATTCACCACTATTACTTGAATCATGACATGCCCTTCCTACCTCAGGAAATTTATCAAATCAGCCTGGTCCTGATCTTGTCCGCTTTTTACAGCAGCCATACCTGCAAGCCTATCGCACATTCATTTTCCCTTACACCTGCAGGCCATGCACAAAAATAAAACGATGCTAAAATAAAAAGTTAAATAAATGGCAAGATCACTGCTTTGGAAGAGGGGGATTAATTAGGACACACAGACACACCACCTACCAACGTAAAAAAGTAAAGTATAAAATATTAATCTTAGAAAATCAATAGCGGGAAATATAAAATACTAAAATCTAAATTCAACCTCAAATTAATTTATCTTTTGTTAGATAAAAGCTATGATCTTAGATTATCTCAGCATCAATCTCTGGCAAAAATAGGGAGCTCTGCCAGAATCAGGGCAATAGGCACTTCTCAACGATGGAGCACATACATAACAACATTTACCAGACCAACAGTCTTTCTCAGTACTCCACCTAGGCAACACACGCACCAGATCGACACAGGGACCTCCACACGATGCCAGCCAGACAGAACAAAGTCCTTCCTCCAACATACACGTCTGCTAAAAATAATGAACTTAAAATGGGACGAATTCAGAAGTGATGAAATCAGAAAAGTGTCTGGTCAACCACTAGTAACAACTGTTATAAGAAGGAGAAGATGGGGATATGTTGGGTATACCTTGAGAAGAAATCATCAAAGAATAATAAAGCAGGCATTAAAGTGGAAGGCAAAGAGTTTAAGAAAGAGAGCACACACTAGGGAAACCCTGAAACGAAATTTGCTGAGAGAGGCAGGATGTATCAGACTCAATTCAATGGAAAAGATTGAACTTGTTTCCCAGGACAGAGCGGTATGGAGAAATTACATGCAGGATCTACGTAAGTATACGGTACAAGAGGAATATATATATATATATATATATATATATATATAAAATAATAAAATCAGTCAGCAGTGGACGACTAAGATGGTTGAGGCATGTGAGAGGAATGGAAACTTGTCGCATACCAAAACAAATGTTGTTCTGTGAACTTTCGGAGGAAGAGGCACCAGGGCAGACCACTGCTCAGATATAAAGATGTCTGCAAGGCTTCAATGAAGAACATTTTCTATAGGTCCCAGCACATGGGAAAATCTAGCTGCTGACAGAGTTGTGTGGAAAGCGATATTGCGCAAGGGTGCAGAGTCTTTTGAGAAGAGACTTATATGTCTGAGCTGAATGACAAGAGATAACGACAGAAAACTAAGAGGTTGTCACAGTAAAATACTTGCCAATTGACCGTCTGTAAAGACGAAAAAGCTCATACAATTAAATGATGGACGGGACAGCTACACTTCTTAGCAAAACAAGTGCCAGATCTCATGCATCTACTTCTGAGCTGCTCCAAGGTTCCACTCTGTTATCTGTGTTGTACAGCATTTACACACACATCAAAGTTAACATGTCTTCAACCTACTGTTACTTTTGTGAACTACCTCCTTACAGAAATTGTAGAGCTCATGATGGATATACAATGTTAGGTTCTCATGACTTCACACATGTTTTTATACTCAGTGACTCCATGAGTATGATTCGTCAAGTTGAAACAGGAATGGTGAGACGAAACTGGGTGGAGGTACTGGTACAGACTGGGATCAAAGAAATAACCTTCATTTTTTGTCCCTGGACACGCAGGAGTCAGGGGTAATGAACAAGCTGACAGATTGGCTGGCATGGCCACAGTATCCGAGGGGGCTGCAATGAACCAAAATGACTTTCTTAACGCACTGAGTCTTTTCGAACAGAAGAGTTTCAGGGTTGCGAGTCCCACTCGCTGACCAGATTGAGAGAGATGGGTGTCAAGATTGGTGCAGCCTGTAAAGAACGGCATACCAAATATGCAAAGAGACTGATTAATCAACATCGGACAGGCGTGTTGGGCGATGGAGCTGCTGGATTTACTGAGGCGGAGATCGAAGCACCTATGAACATGTCCGGAGTGCTATGATGATAGTCCTCTGATAACTGATAACAATGTTAGGTATTTTTTAATGAAACTGCATATTTTTTTTTCCGGTTGCAAGATGGGAGATGTTATTTTCTTCATACTTGCAATGGTCGCTTGATCTAAGACCTAATAATCCTCAGTCGTGAAAACCCCGGTATTTTGGAAACAGAGGATTTCAATCCTACAAGAAAGTAAACTATTGGGATGTAAAACCACACAAGATCTGCAACTGCTAGCAACAAACTCCGTGACATGGAGCTCTAAAATCTCTGCCCTATGTGCCACCTTTGACATGAAAGGAACAAACTAACTAACATTATTACACAGTAGTTGCTTCACAATCTAAGGTAAAGTAATAATGAATGCCTTGTGATTGCTTTCTTGACAGAAAAGTGACTTTGCAGTGCTTGGAGGTTTCTATGTTGTGTTCATTGTGAAACCTGACAATGAAGATTGTGAAGGCTACTTGTCATTCTCAAATGTGGTACCTTCACATCAACTTGCTGAGACATTTAAATCCATCACTGTAGAGATCAAAGAAACTATTTCAAGTGAGTGAGATTATGTTGTGTTATGTTATACACTCGATGTTGTTGTGACACATTGGACATTCTCATGCATGCTCTGTCTTCTGCTGCAGCAGCCATCCCAAAGTCTATTTGCTTATTGTCTATCTATTGTCTATTCCCAGGTGGAAGATGTATTTGGCTGTCCACTCTTGCCGTTAAGCATAGGGATGGGAACTTTAATTTGCATTCTACGGCTAGATGAGTCACCCTTGTTGTGTTGTATCCGTGTTTATGTAGTGTGGTCTTGTTATTGTCTATCCATCTTTTTTTTGGTCTTCCCTTAGCTCTAGTATCCGATCTCTTTTTATTGTATGCTGTTATTTGGGGGTTGGTTGTACAGCTCGTATTTCATTCTCATTAAATGTCCAAACCACTGCATTTGTTGTCTTTCGATGTATTCGGTGCATGAAGTTATGCCCACTCTGCTTCTGATGTCCTCATTTCGTAGTCTGTCTTTCCTGGTGACTTCCACTGCCTTCCTCTTGCTTGTTGTACCCATGAGAAGTGGATTAGTATATCTTTTCTACCATGAAGATGACACTGTCTGTCATGTCCAAACTCAACTCATAATTTCGACTCGTTCCAGTGTCTGAGACTAGCCCACATAAATGAGAGCGTAACTCATTGATGACATCGGCTCTGTCCATACTTCTTCCCGCTTGAGTATGGACACTGTTTGCAAGAAAGTCAGCACGTTCGTTACCTTGAACTCGAGCATGTCCATGCGTGTACAGCCAAGACAGTGTCTTGAGATGTTATCTCAGAATTCTGTCCGCCCATTCCATATGCAGTCTTCCAGATTCAATCCTTTGAAGCATATTCATCAAGAGTGATATTAATCATGATATTACTATGCCTGAGTCTATTTAAGGGTGCACTTCAAAGACGAGAATTGAAATTATATTATTAAAAAATTGTAATACATTTTACACCTGACATCACTTAATAACTTGATATTGCCCAATTTTCATCCTGACATCACTAAATCTTCATCTTCACATCACTAAATCTTCACATCACTAAATCTTCATCTTCACATCACTAAATCTTCATCTTCGCATCACTAAATTTTCATCTTCACATCACTAAATCTTCACATCACTAAATCTTCTTCACATCACTAAATCTTCATCTTCACATCACTAAATCTGCATCTTCACATCACTAAATCTGCATCTTCACATCACTAAATCTTCATTTACACATCACTAAATCTTCATATTCACATCACTAAATCTTCATCTTCACATCACTAAATTTTCATCTTCACATCACTAAATCTTCATATTCACATCACTAAATCTTCATCTTCACATCACTAAATTTTCATCTTCACATCACTAAATCTTCACATCACTAAATCTTCATCTTCACATAACTAAATCTTCATCTTCACATCACTAAATCTTCATCTTCACATCACTAAATCTTCATCTTCACATCACTAAATCTTCATCTTCACATCACTAAATCTTCATCTTCACATCACTAAATCTTCATATTCACATCACTAAATTTTCATCTTCACATCACTAAATCTTCACATCACTAAATCTTCATCTTCACATCACTAAATTTTCATTTTAAAACTTTCAGGTTCTCAATACTACAAAGCTGCATTTGCAGCAGTTGGTGTGTTCCTTGCATTTTATGTTGTCAGTTTCATCATCGGAGTTGTTTTTGCTGGCTGGTAAGATATCCAGATCTGATTAAATATACATATAATAATAATAATAATAATAAAGCTCATAAACCAATAAGGTCGTATGGGTGTCACTGTGGAGACATCAGCACAAAAAGCACACCATGAATCTCTGTCTTCAACTCCTCGAGCGAGTGTGGAGAAACTCTGCTCTGACCAGCTCAGGATTTTCTCTGCCCTCCTTTCCTTTCAACCTCAACTGTTCCCTGTAGGATAGTCTTAGAGAGTGAGCTATACATATATTTCTTAGCGTAACCAGCGAGCTATAGTAACCATCATATTATAACTATAGCACACACATTTTTTAAAATATTGGTGTTGGACCCTGCATTGTTAGTGCCGCTGTGGGTGGGCTCAGTGAGTCGACATTCTTTCGAATTAGAGCTGCTCAGAATTTTAAAATATATTCAGTTGCCTATTGGCTCTATGAAGGCTCCACTTTTTGGTCAGGATCAAGTGTGCACCACACTATCACCTTAGCCAAAAGGCAAAGAAGTATGTAACTTTTCTGAGTTCTCTATATTGTTCCGTTCCCGAGTTATGTCTTAATTAAGTTAGACCATCTTAGATAATTTTAATTGTTCAGTTAAGGGAGATAACAATGATAATTAATAGCAATTTTAAAACATTTGTGGTGAATTAAATGTGGTCAAAGGGAGGTAATAATGAAAAATTTAAAAGCAGAAGTATGTGATCAACAACCGAAACAGTTTTCAGAACTAACCGTACAGACCACACTTGAGGATCTAAACTTCAAGTACCTCTGAAGTTGGAGAAGGCACACCGGTATGTCGAGGACACTAATAAAAGAAAAGTTTGCCTTGGCAAAAATCAGTCAGAAGCGCAACAGCAGGCGTGATGACTACGCCAAAATTCATAGTGGGTGAATTAAGAAGAAGAACTAATGAAATCGTGATCATTTTTTTTAGTTTTGAAGATTACAAAACAAAGATATGTTTTTGAAATATTTATCTTTGCATTTTCTTCCTCCAGTGGGCTTCATAAAGGGTTGGATGATCTTACAGAGGAAGAAAGAGGTGAGATAGTATTGACAATTTTTGCAGTGTAGTTTAAGTATGTCTTGATATATATACTAATCTGTATTAGTTTAGTGTGTTATATTTTATGATATAAGTAAATAATTTACACATGCCGGGGTAACGAGGGATAGAACCAATGTCTCATATCATAATATGTGACTCACCCGTGTGGTGCCGGAGCCCACAAGGGAAGCAAAGAATAGTACCAATGCAACCTACAAGACATGTTGTTAGAGACGACTGATGTAGGGGCCTAGGTAAGATACCTAGTAAATTAAAGCGTAGCAGAAATCGGATGTGCGGGCCTACTTGTAGGCGCATAACTAACACAATGTACACTCGCTCTTAGGCTCAGATCACATGCAAATTACACAAAGTGGTTAACAAGTGATTGATATGGAGCATTTGAAGAAGAAGATAAAGGAAGAAGAATAATTATATGCGACTAAGAGGGTTGAACGTGGGGTCAGCAACATCCCACTGCAAACAAGCAAACAGCTACATAAACTGAGACAGAAAATGCCCAAACTGCTCAATTAAGTGGACAATTTGTTTTTGACCTTGGACTGGACAAAGACTGATGATGAAACAATTTATGTGTCCTCTCTCTCTCTCTCTCTCTCCCCGTCTAGACCGATGAACCAGATTTTATCATGAATGTTACTGTTGTTTTAAGGGACTCCGTCCCTCCATACAGCTTCTCGCGAAGCTCGGTGTTATTGGGCCAGGTCTGTTTTCTTAAGCCTGCTATTTTTTTGACAGTCTTGCAGTATGTGCTCTGCCATCATGTCCGCCTTTTCACAGGGGCACAGGCTAGTTATGCTGATTTTAAATTTGTTTAACATATGGGCTTGAAGCTTGTTGTGGCCGGACGGAGACAGAATATAGCAACTTGTTCGCTACGAGACAGACCATAGTACCCATCACTTATGCTGTGTTGTGGGTGGTCTTTTGACCCCTTTTCTTTGTACTATGTGTCATCTGATTTGTTTTAATTACATTATCATCATCATCAAATAGCTTGTCCTGAGCAGAACTTTGCCACCCCAACAGTCCTCCGGAATATATCTCTCTCATAGGCCAGATATCCTGCCTCTGCAGCTGTCATGTTCAAACCATCAGTTACATCCTGAATCCATCTTCTCCATGGTCTTCCTCTTCTTCTCATTGCCGATATGCCTCCTTCCATGATGGTATTCTCCAGCCCTTCATGTCCAAAATATCTCAATTTTCTCTTTCTTATTTGTAGCATCAGCCAGTTTTCTTTGATTTTGAGTTCTTTCTGGATAGATCTACTTGTTCTCTTCTCTGTCCAAGATATACGAAAGACTCTTCTGTAACACTTATATTCAAAAGCACTTATATGTTTTACTTTAATTACATAATGTTTACAGATAATGTTCTAGTACATAATACAGGTGAAAGAAGAAGTATACAAGGGAATGAATGAGAAATATACAGGGTGTTCAAGATAATTGCAGCTCCATTGACAAATCGAAAGTTACCAGATAACCTATCGCGTTGTGTCTATTTACTATTTAATCTGGTTCTGACTAGCTCGTCCTACGTCACATTTGTTCATTGCCCCTTCCCACACTACAATTACATACCGTCCAGCACCAGTCAAACTAGAAGGTAAAACCCTCCGAGATACAACCGCTTCACATACCTTGGAAGTGTTATTAGCAATGAAGGAGGCGCTGGATCTGACATTAAAAACAGACTGAGTAAGGCACGAAGTGCATTCATGACCCTTCAGACCGCCTGGAAATCTGCCCAATACAGCATCAGAACCAAGACTAGTATCTATAACAGCTGTGTGCTGTCAACATTGCTGTACGGATCGGAATGCTGGAGAATGACAGAACAGGATATGTCCAGACTCTCCGCCTTTCATACAACTTGTCTGCGAAAAATCTTATGCGTGTACTGGCCGACTACTATCTCGAATCAAGAATTGCTTGCACGATGCCAACAAGAGAATATGGGCACTATCATCCGAAGACGACGCTGGAGATGGATTAGACATGTGATGCGCATGGAGACTGGCTCCGACACGAAAACTGCACTGAGATGGACTCCAGAGGGTAGGCAAAGCGTGGAAGACCCAAGACGACCTGGAGGAGAACGATAGAGCAAGAGCTGAAGGAAATGAATCATAGCTGGAACACAATACAGAGGAAGGCCATGAACAGGGAAGAATGGTGTACGTTTGTTGCCGCCCTAAACGCCAAGGGCGTAACAGGCTAAAGAGAGAGACACAACCTTGACCTATACTAAGTCATAGCTGAACCTTCTCATTTTCATACATATATGCCAGATTAGCTCCATTCACAGACCGCTTTTATCTTGAACACCCTGTAGAATGGAAGAAAAAATACAGAATGTCCTCTTTGTGTTTCACTCGACACATAAGACTTCCATAAAAGATTGCTATTGTTGTCTTTGTTCTGTCTGTTTCCCATGTCAGGCTGCAATCTTTCAACTCTTTCCACAGTTCTTCTTCATGTTTCCTTTGTACTCTCATGCCTTTTCTTCTCATCTGTCGTCCATCAGAGAGCTGTCCTAGGTAACGTCTCTACTAGCATACAATGTACATGACAAACCAACTCCATCCATCATTTAATGATAGTCTTCAATGATGCACGTCTTATGTTAACAATTCACCGCTTGTTAAATTCAATTTCTATACTGGCCATTAATGCCTCATTAATATTGCACAACTCGGCCACCACACTAAAATAGATGTTGAATCAATTCAGCGATTTAAGCAGTTTGGAGTTACCCGTTCTACAAATAGAACTAGATTCCTGAGGGGCAGAGTGAGGAGTGTGTTTAATCAGCAAGCCACAGGAACCATTAGTATGCATACTCTTTGATATATGTTATGGGAGACTGAACAGCTATGGGTCTGTCCGGAGTGCAATAACGTCAGTTTAGTAACCAATAATGTTGTACAGTCTACTTAAGCGTGTCATGTACTTTTGAAAAGATGCTTCAGTGTGTCTAGTTTATCTTGTATTTATATTGTTTTCATGTAACATGCCATTTGCAAAATATTGCTTTTATCACTGCCCATTTTATCTTTGACAAATATAATGAAGACACCTATGGCAAGTAATGCAGATATCACACTGGAATCTAAAATGATAAAAATAACAGAGCAGTTCATCTATTTAGGTAGCAATTTTGATTGCACAGGAAATGTTAAAAAGAAATTATGATACGAATTGGCAAGCAACATCAGCTTTTAAAAGTCTAAATAAAATATGGAAATGCAGGTTATATAGTATTAAAACTAAATTACGAATTTTCAATTCAAATGTTGTATCAATCCTAACATATGCTAGCGAGTGTTGGAAAATGGCTAAAGATATAGAAAGCAAGTTGAATGCATTTGAAAATAGATGTCTGCGAAAAATAATGAATATAAAATGGAACGAATTCAGGAGAAGTGATGAAATCAGAGACATGTCTGGTCAACCATTAGTGACAACTGTTATAAGAAAGAGAAGATGGAGATATGTTGGGCACACCTTGAGGAGAAATGATCAACGAATATCAAAGCAGGCATTGAAGTGGGATGCAAAGTGTTCAAGAAAGAGAGGTCGACCTAGGGAGACCCTGAAATGAACTTTGCTGAGAGAGGCAGGAAATATCGGTCTCAGTTCCATGGAGGAGATTGAGCGAGTTGCCCAGGTTAGAGCGGTATGGAGAAATTACTTGCAGGCCCTATGTAACGTATAACGTGACGAGAGGAATTATTATTATTATTTTATCTTTGAAGTCGGAGAAGGCACACCTGTATGGCAGGGGACACTGATAAAAAAGAAAGCAGACCAAAAATCAGTCAGAAGTGTCATACCAGGTGCCTTACCTACGTCTTAATTCATAGTGGTTCGCCCGCATGCCCAGCGTGTTCGTAGCGCGTTGGACTACGGGTGACTAGTCCTCTGTAAGTGCGGGTTCAACTCCGCGGACTGGCAGAAAAGCTACAGGTTCCCAGATTTACGGTGTTCGTGGCACCGATCCGAAGGGCTACTATGTCCATGACACCGAGCCAAGAGCTTTCAGCTCAAGTGCTTCTGGATCGGGAAAAAAAAAAATTCATAGTGGACAAACACAAAAAGAGAAGAAGATCACAGCCAACTTAAAAGACTGATTCTACAGGGTGTTCAACTTAAAAGCAGCCTGTGAATGGAGCTAATCTGGCCTATATGTATGGAAATGAGAAGGTTCAGTTATGACGTAGTATAGGTCAAGGTTGTGTGACGGTGTGTAATTGTAGTGCGGGAAGGGAGAGATGAACAAATGTGATGTAGGATGAGCTAGTCAGAACCGGTTTAAATAGTAAATAAACACAACTCAATGTGTACCTGGCAAGTTTCGAATTGTCAATGGGGCTGCAATTATCTTGAACACCCTGTATAATTAATTCTCCTACCATATTCGTTGTCCACTGTCTTGTCTTCCATGAACTATGCCCTCCATTATTGCTGTCACTATGCCCTCCTTTATTGCTGTCACTATGTCCTCCATTATTGCTGTCACTATGTCCTCCATTATTGCTGTCACTATGTCCTCCATTATTGCTGTCACTATGTCCTCCATTATTGCTGTCACTATGTCCTCCATTATTGCTGTCACTATGCCCTCCATTATTGCTGTCACTATGTCCTCCATTATTGCTGTCACTATGTCCTCCATTATTGCTGTCACTATGTCCTCCATTATTGCTGTCACTATGTCCTCCATTATTGCTGTCACTATGCCCTCCATTATTGCTGTCACTATGTCCTCCATTATTGCTGTCACTATGCCCTCCATTATTGCTGTCTCTATCTGTGTGCCAGTGCTCCATAGGAAGAATAGTAACCTGAAACTATGCACTATTATTGCTGTCTCTATCTCCTGTTGTGCCAGGGCCTCCAGGAAGAATGTACCTGCAACCTCATATATTATGCTGTCTCTATCTCCTGTGTGTTGCCAGGGCTCGCAAGGGAGAAAGAATAGTAACACTGCAACCTACAATGCATGTCTTAGAGGCCTCAGGACTAGGAAGCTACCTAATAAATAAAAAGCATAACAGAAATTGGATGTGCTGGCCTACTTGTAGGTGCATAATTGTCGCAGCGTACAATCACTCTTAGGCTGAGATCACATAAAAATCACAAAGAGTAGTTGAACAAGTGGTCGATATGGAACATTCGAAGAAGAAGCTGTCCCTAAACTATTGCAACATTTAATGGGAACAAACTATTTGTATTTGCAAGACATAATATCATTATGAAGCAAATGTTCCGCAATGTTCAGGTCATTCAGATTGTATGTTAGTCAAACAGGGTATAACTATAATACCCACAACATTTTCTCCCCATCGCAGCCATTTTTCAGGTCCATGCGAACCCAAACTTCCCTCGAGCAAATGCTCATGACGTCTGGGATGACAGTTCAGAGTCAACAGGATTACTACAAGGTGTTTGTTATAGACTGGTTTTGTTGCACTTTATTGGGATAGACTGGTTTTGTTGCACTTTATTGGGATAGACTGGTTTTGTTGCACTTTATTGGGATAGACTGGTTTTGTTGCACTTTATTGGGATAGACTGGTTTTGTTGCACTTTATTGGGATAGACTGGTTTTGTTGCACTTTATTGGGATAAACTGGTTTTGTTGCACTTTATTGGGATAGACTGGTTTTGTTGAACTTTATTGGGATAGACTGGTTTTGTTGAACTTTATTGGGATAGACGGTTTTGTTGACTTTATTGGGATAGACTGGTTTTGTTGCACTTTATTGGGATAGACTGGTTTTGTTGCACTTTATTGGGATAGACTGGTTTTGTTGCACTTTATTGGGATAAACTGGTTTTGTTGCACTTTATTGGGATAGACTGGTTTTGTTGCACTTTATTGGGATAAACTGGTTTTGTTGCACTTTATTGGGCATATGACACGTTTCTGTGCCTACATTTGGTTAAATAGGTTCTGTTCACTTATTGGATAACAATTTTTTGAACTTTATTGAAATGTTTTGTTGCACTTCTTCTTCTTCTTTTTTCCCCTTTTCGAATAGACACAGATTTTTCTGCACTTCATCTCGTTTCCATACTGGTTTTTCTGACTTATTGATAAACTGGTTTTGTTGCACTTTATTGGGATAGACCGGTTTTGTTGTACTTTATTGGGATAGACTGGTTTTGTTGCACTTTATTGGGATAAACTGGTTTTGTTGTACTTTATTGGGATAAACTGGTTTTGTTGCACTTTATTGGGATAGACTGGTTTTGTTGCACTTTATTGGGTTTTGCTTAAGATATTGACACTTTCTGTAGCTGCTCACAATTTGAGTGAAATAGTTCCGTTATCAGCTATATGATAATTTTCAATATTTTTCTCTATTTATTCGTTATTAGTTTGTCTACTTCTTCTTCTTCTCTTCTTCCTCACCTTTCAACTCCCAACAAAGCACAGATCTTCAACAAAATTCTTCCAGCTCTTCATCTCTCTTTCCATCCCTACCGATTCTTTCTATGTCTTCCCTATCCTTTTAATATCAGTCTCCAACTCTCTTTTTCCCGGTATTTCTATGCCTTCACCATCTCCTCTCTCCCTGTGGGTTACAAAACAATACCTGTCTTGCAATGCTTCCGGCCGGTCTTCTCAGTGTATGTCCTTCGTCTACTTCTACTGTTTATTTTTTTATTTTTTAAAAAGTTAATTTTCTTCTTTTCAAAAATATCTATCTGCTCCTTATTTATCTGCTCCTTATTTATCTGCTCCTTATTTATCTGCTCCTTATTTATCTGCTCCTTATTTATCTGCTCCTTATTTATCTGCTCCTTATTTATCTGCTCCTTATTTATCTGCTCCTTATTTATCTGTTCCTTATTTATATGCTCCTTATTTATCTGCTCCTTATTTATCTAACTCTCTTCAGTTTTCATGCCTTCCCATCTTATCTCTCCTTATTAAACTATCTTATTTATCTGCCACTTTGTTATCTGCTCCTTATTTATTTTATTTTCATTATTTTCTGCTTTCTTATATCTATCTGTTCCTTATTTATCTGCTCCTTATTTATCTGTTCCTTATTTATCTGCTCCTTATTTATCTGCTCCTTATTTATCTGTCCTTATTTTCTGCTCCTTATTTATCTGCTTATTTATCTGCTCCTTATTTATCTGCTCCTTATTTATCTGCTCCTTATTTATCTGTTCCTTATTTATCTGCTCCTTATTTATCTGTTCCTTATTTATCTGCTCCTTATTTATCTGCTCCTTATTTAGTAGTCTTCCTAACCAAGCCATGTTCAGATGTTCATTTTCCAATAACCAGTAGTATAATATTCACCCTTCACCCCTAGGAAAGTATAGGTCTGGAACCAAGGTATTCCAAGGCCATCTTTTCCAGATCTTTCCACTCTCTCTCCATTGTCTTGCTTTCTGTTTCAATCTCCCGCCTTCATATATTCCTGGGTAATTATCCACTTCTTTTCTTTATTAATTATTATTATTTTTTTTTTTCTTCCAATTCTAGTTTTTCACATTTCTTTCGTTTTTAGTAACATATTTTCACTTTAAGGCAGTTAGGGATTGATCGTCTGACTCTGTGATGTCTGGTCTGTAGGAACATTCTAAATGTCTTTATTGGTTTTGTATCCTTTGCTTGATAAAGACTTTTTGATAGAAAAAAGTGTATCTTGTTTTTGTACTTAGTAAAACTACATTACTTCATTTGTGCACATTTCACCTAAATTATGATTTCATTGTCTGGTTTAGTTATGTCTTTTATTGGTAATTTTTTCTTTATATTGTCTAGCCACTGATTTTGGTGTCATATTTAACTACTAGCTCATCTATTGAGTCTGGGGCTTCAGCTTTTATAACAATTCTGCAAATATTAACAAGCACTACTAACATTCCGTATGTCATTTTCTTCTTTGGTGTTTATTATTAGTTTTGATTGCCTGCATGAGCTAGTTGTCTGTAGTAGCTTCTTGTTGATGTTGTGGTGGAGGTTTTTATTTTGCTAAACTATGCACTGCAGCACTGTTTAACTAAACTATGCACTACAGCACTAATTAAACTATGCACTGCTGCACTGTTTAACTAAACTATGCACTACAGCACTAATTAAACTATGCACTGTTTAACTAAACTATGCAAATCACATCACTAATTAAACTATGCACTGCAGCACTAAACTATGCACTACGGCACTGAGTAACTAAACTATGCACACTAACAAAATTATTGACCACATCACTGTTTAACAAAATTATTCACTGGATATAAAAATATCCAGATTACTTCATACGAACATTTGTTCGTTTTTATTCCCAGATTTTCATCAGATAGGTTTATGTTTCCACATGTAATCGTCCATTTGTAGTGTTCCTCGAAATTCGTCATTCTTGTTGTATTGTTTGCTTGATAAAGGCCTTTTGGTCGAAACGTTGCTGTTTATCGTCACTGTTTTTGTATTTTGTAAAACTGTAGTACTTTGTTTTTACGTGTTTACCTGGATTTAAACACCAAATATATATGGAGTTCAGAAAATGTTTCGGAAGGTACACAATGACAGGTTGGAGTATGAGTGGATTTCATCTATTGAGGTTTCTAACCTCCAGAGACTTATGTGGATCTTCTGTCCTGGACATGCAGGTGTTTGCAGCAATGAGAGAGTGGGCAGGCTTGCATCAAAAACATAGATGGATAAGAGTGATGTTCTTCGGTCTCTTCGCGACTGCCTGTTGGATGAAGACACTAAAATAGAAGTTAAATCGATCTGGCTATTTAAGTAGTTTGCAGTTACTAGTTGTAAATGTAGAACCAGATACCTGAAAGCAGAATGAGGAGTGTCTTTAACTAGTGAGCTACAGGGACCATCTGTATGCATACCCTTCAATATCTGTTAGGGAGACTGTGCGGAGTGCATAGGTCTGCTTGGAGTGCAATGACATCAGTTCAGTAACCAAAAACCATTATGGTTTGAAATTGTAGCATTGTTGAATACCAGTTATCTAAAGTAAATAAAGGTATCAATTCTTTTGAGTTATGGAAAATTTCAGAATCTTTTCTCGATCGACTGTGTAACTACTCAAATGCTGACACTTTTAGAAAGCCGAAAGGGACTGAGGACGCAATGAGTAGACTTCAGCCAATTTTGCAGATTTATTTATCTATTATTTAGTAAACTAAGAGAAAATGAAATGACAAAAGTTTTGTACAGAAGATTGTATTCTTTTGCTGGTGATGTAAGCAGAAGATTAAATGCTTTTCCAGAATTAATAATGTCTTTGCGACCATGTGTTGCGGGGCCTCAAGCGAAGCAAAGAATAGTAACACTGCGACCTAAAGAAAGTGTCATAAGAGGCATTGAGATAGGGCCTCAAAAGCTACTAGTAAAAAAAACGTTGCGAAAATGGGATGTGCTGTCCTACTTGTAGGCACATAACTGGCACAACGTACAATTGCTCTTAGGCTCAGATCACATACAGATCACAAAAAGTGGTTTTACAAGTGGTCGATATGGAGTGTTCGAAGGAGAAGCAGAATATAACTGAGTTCAAGTAATGCTTAGATATATTAACATTACGGATGTCAAACGGTCAGGATACAAATTAAAGGCTTTAGTTTTCATAAATATCCAATATACTATCATCATCATCATCATGTGCTGTCATCATCTTTTATGTGTTTTTTTTAATTCAAGCATGAAATTCTATTTTTCGTCTTTCTTGCATGCTAGACATGGGCACAAATTGTTTTAATTGTTTATTGTTGTGTTGGTGAGAAGGTACTTGAGTAACAATTTTTAATTTTAATTTTTACAATATGTGCTTGTATATAAGCCAACTATTATATAAGTCTATCTAACTTTGGCATGAAGAATGTAAACATATCTATAGCAAGTTTTGAATCCAATTACAAATAATTATGTATACAAAAACTTTAAGAATCAGACAATCAAGATTCTTCGGGCATATAATCGAAAGAACAGGTTTAGAAAATTTCGTGACAGTAGGTAAAATTCAGGGACGGAGAGGTTCTGAAAGACACGGGGGAAAATGTTGGATTGTCTGATATCGTCATTCAACAAAAGATTGACTTCAGAACTGATTAACTGCACCAATGAGAGAGAGTTGTGGAGAGACATGATCGCCTAAGCCTGACACTTGATTGATTGATATAAAAACCAACATTGCAATAGATATTTATGAACAAAACTTTACAAAAGCTGGGCAATTGTTTAAAAAATATATTTTATGACCAATAGGAACAAAAGGGTTATTTTGTTTCACCCATTAACCAAAAAATATGTCAATGTTTATATGTAAATATTTTCTTCAAATCATGAAATCTTTAATCTGTTAATTTTGTTTAAGCAGAAGATTAACAGTGTCCTGAAAACTGTCTGCTGGACTCGTAACATTTCGTTATAATATCCATAAATTTATCAAAAATCTACCATCTCATTGCATAACAATTTGTATAGGTTTTAAGAATATTTATGTCAATCAGGCAGTTTGACTTTACAACAGGCCATTATTGCCAGTTTCTTTTTTACACCAAAGCCAAAATTTATGTTTGCATGCTTGTTTATTACATAAATTTTGGTTGTATTTTTGCTGATATGAAAGCAATCATTTTTTTACCTAGTTTTATCAAAATATTTGTTTTCTAAAAAAATGAAATTGTTGAATTCTAATATAAAATTACGTAAACTTGTATGTTCGGAAGATGTAAATTAAGAAATACAAAAGAGACGATGGCTGTAGATTGAACATGCCCTCAGGATGAGAAACGAAAGACTGTCAAGACATGTTACGCATTGGGCACCGCAAAAAATGGAAGTTTAGGGATACATAGAGGAAAGCATTTGAAGCAGAGCTTAAAGATATGCATAGGGCTATGTTTGAGGTTAAAAGAAAGGCACAAGATTGAATTGAGTGAAACTATTTTTGTCTCTGCCTTATGTGTTCTTGGGCACATCGAGTACTGTTGATGATGAACTTGTAAGAGTTTCTTATATCTCCCACCAAAACTGATCCTTTGTGGTCTTGTATGTAGTAACAAATTTAAGGGGTCTCTGTGGTGTCGAGGTTAGGTGCTCGTCTCGTACAAAGGTATCAGGTTCAGCTCCTCGTGGAGCCATCTGGATATTTTTCAGAGATCCTGATCTCAGTGTAGGTGAGATCGAGTTCCTAGTCCTTCGAGACGGACGATAATACCTAGGTCATGCTCAATTTAAGCACGAAAAGAACCTTGGTAGTTCAAAATCGAGAACATGCTGGAAAGCTGCTGCCTGGGCAAAATTCATTGGAAAAGATTAAAAATAAAATTCTTACAAAAATATCTTCCATTTTCAAAAAATTACATCGGAGAACGTCACAAGTGTTACGGAGTTCATGCACTGCCGCTGAGATCTTCCTGTGTAAGAAAGAGATCGGAGCACACATGGTTACTCACCGAAGTGCAATGATGATGGTCCTATCAATCAATCAATCAACAAATTAAAATTTATTCAAGAATATAAGTAAATTGTATTCAATGTCATAACCAACTGTATATTTTATTCTTTTATATTTTTGGATGATTCTTGAACCCAACGCTGTCAATTGTGGTGACCACAAACACCACGGCGCCTGCATGAACATCCTTGTTACTCTAATTTTATTTCTTTAACTTTGACGTTAATCAGAATATCCAAGAACACAAATTGTGTTACTAAATAACAGAATCATTCAGTTCTTATTTCTTAAGCACAATAATAAAACAAAAATAATTAAACTTTTAGTCAGGATGAACTTTTCATCTGTTACTATTTTTACAAATTTGTGTTACTATTAACTCTTTCCACGCCCATTTATTTCCTCAATTTTTAAGCAGTTAATTCAAGGAAGTAATAAAAAAACATTTTTAAAAATTACGATCTCAACTACTCTCAATAAATAAACATATATATATTATTATATACTAAATTGAAGAAAACTGGACAGCCTAATAGAATAACTAGGTTAAAAAGTAGTAGAAGTAAAATAATAGAAGTAAAACTAGAAAGATTTCTTACAAGGGAAGCAACTCTATGGCGCAGTGTGCGGCTTAAAGCGTGCAACGGACTTCCGCCATGGCGCAGTGTGCGGCTTAAAGCGTGGAAAGAGTTAACTCTGTGTGGACTAAATGCTACACTATGTGGCTTCAGGTTAGACGCCTTTTTACCTGGAGCCACACTAAAGAACGTTTTACAAGCCATAGTTTTAGAATAAAAACATGGCTTTTGCCCTGGTCCACTAAGAGTTAATATGACTTTATTAGTATTGTTGTTGTAATTGTCACATGACGCCCAGACCTCCACAGTCATTGGTCAGATGGGCCCAAATATTTTAAAATGTTGAATATCACTGGCTTAACCTTTTTACTCCACAGCATATGGGGTCTCTATGATGTAGTGGTTAAAGCCATTTTACGTGTTGTTCTAGGATGTGGGTTCAAATCCGGACAGAATAATATGTGCAACTTTTTCATGAGATCTCTAGAATTGTTGATGGAGCTACAGAGTTTGATCTTTGTGCAACACTTGACAGATGACATGTCATTGCTGCCGGCAGAGACTGAGCTATTTGGGGAAACCCAGTGTCATTAATTCATTCCTTTACTTTTAGACTCTTTTTGTCGTAATTCCACATTAAAATCATTATAAATTCATGTTCTAATTAACGTTAAAGCTGCTGGGGTAAAAATAGGGCGATAGGAACATATAAAATAGGCATTCCTGGTCGCAATAGACAACATTGACATAGAGTAAACATAAACAAAATTAAACCAGTAGTTTTGTTTTTCACCAGCAAAATGTATAACAAAAATTATCAGTAGATTAATTTATATTTAGTTAGAAGAAATATTTGTAATAGCTACCCAGTGTGTTTGTTTGTTGATTGATTGAATGATAGGACCATTATCATTGTACTTTGTTGAATAACTATGTGTGCTCCGATCTCTTTCTTATAGAGGTAAATCTCAGCTGCAGTGCATGAACTCTGTGCAGCAGTGGGTCCCCAATGTAATTTTGAGATTGTGAACATATTTGTAAGAATTTTATTTTAATCTTTTCAATGAATTCTGCCTAGGCAGCAACTTTGCAGCCTACACATTGATTTTCAACTGTCAGGGTTTCTTTAACATGCTCAACTTGAACTACAGGACATAGTTTTATCGGCAGCTCCGATAGAACTAGGAACTCTATCTCTGCAAACTGAGATCAGATCTCCTGACAAAAATATCCTGATTATTTCATGGGGGATTTAACCTAGTATTTGGAAATGAGAGGTGAACAGTTTACCACTAGACGCACAGAGACTCCATAGTTGTATTTTGTGATTTGTTTGTGCTTTAGTTAAAGAGCGTTCCTCTCCTCCTCCTTCTTCCTTCTTCTTCTTCTTCTTTGCGTTCGTTTTTACGACCAATTTTAATCACTATTTGTGATATGTTTGATCTTTGCAAAGAACGTGTATACGTTGCACATTGGTTTGGGAGCGCCCAAACGCATAGACTTCTACACGTTTAGGACACATGCATCCGATTTCAGCCAAACCTCCTCAGTCGTCTCTTACGACATGCGTGGCAGGTAACAGTGGTTCTATTCTTTACACCCCAAACTTGGGCCCGGTAACCACTCGGGCGAAAGCGGCTCTAAAATGCTTCAATATAGACACCCGTGCTGGGAATCCCTGTCGCAAGATCGCCAAATGTGGTGCTGTAACAACACAAGAGGTGCTAGAAAAGCTGAGAATCTTCACGCCGTTGAGGCACAGAGAAAACAAGCCACACGAAAAAACAGAACATACAACACCCACATGTCTAACTTTGATCTTGTATGCCCCACCTGTGGTAGGGGAACTGTGTTCTAGGATTAGACTCTACAGTCACCTCCACGCACACCAGAAAGGTGCAGCAGCACATGTCTGAGACTGTTATTATCTAACGCTTGCAATGGACGACTATTATTATTAGTTAATTCAAGGACAAATTACTGAACGTGTAAGTGATGCCTAGAAAATCAACGTCTCGTTTACTGTGGTTTTGTAGAGGAGATACCATGATTTTTATTTAGTTAAGTCTGTGTTGTTAATCTGATTGATATATTTTGTGTTTCAGGAAATGAGAACAACTCTTTGAATAGGTCTCCTAGTGTAGAGGATTATGGAACAATGTCACAGGCGAGTGCAGGTAAACATTACTTTTCTTTCTCTTCACCTTTCCACTCTCAACGGAGCACAAGTCTTCAACAAATTTCTAACAGCCCTTCCTTTCTCTTGCTAGGATTGTTGATATAGCTATTGAGTTCGTTCTTTGTGCAATACTCTCTGCAGATGACGTGCCATTTCTGCAGAGAAGGATCGAGCCATGTGGGGCAAGACCTGGTGCAATGAAGTCAATCCTTCGCCTTTAGAGCCATTTTTAAAAGACTTTTAGAACAAATAGGATCACCCACACTTTTAGTACAAGTAGGATCACCCACACTTTAGACAAGTAGGATCACCACACTTAGTATAAATAGATTACTGAACAATAGGATCACCCACACTTTTAGTACAAATAGAATACCCACACTTTTGTACAAATAGGATCACCCACTCTTTTGTACAAATAGGATCACCCACACTTTTAGTACAAATAGGATCACCCACACTTTTAGTACAAATAGGATCACCCACACTTTTAGTACACATAGTCATCATAAATTCATACATATCTCTAGTCATCATATAATACATCTCTGAGTCCTGTTAGGTTATATTTATGTGGTTTTACTACATTTGGTTAGTAAAAAGACTTCCTCTTGAAACTGTAATTAAAATAAGTCTGTGTTGTTACATTGTCTCTGGCTCATCATTTTACATTGAATATCAATCTTTGCCAGTTTGCATTTACATGCATTTAAATGTACAGATTCATAAAGTTATAAATTTCTTGTATTTTATTTTTTTTTAAAAATAAGAATCAAACACGGAGTTGCAACAAGTCATTGGCAGTCAAACTGAGTCATCTGACTCTTCAAACTTGTCTGTTGATGTAGATGAAGACGGTATTGATTTTTTGACAGATGCTGAAGAAGAAAAAGAGATTTTCAGAACAAAAGTATGTAAAGTTTTGATTACTTTTGTACTGTCTTTTTAAAAACTAGTTTGTGTTGTTCTTTCCAGCTTGCTCTTCTCAATTTTGAACTGCTAAGGGTTCCTTTACGTGCTCAACTTGAACACAGGACTTACGTTTTATCATCCATCTCTGATAGGACTAGGAACTCGATCTCACCTACATTGAGATAATGTCATCAATGCAGTACCCTCTTATTTATGTGAGGTGGGCGAGTCTCAGACACTGGAGCGAGTGCAAGAATTAGGAGATAAGTTTGGACATGTCAGACAGTGTTGTCTTTGTGGTAGAGAGCGAAGGTATACTAAATCAACTTCTCACGCCCAGTGGTTCGGGCCCAAATTTGGGGTGTAAAGAATGAACCACTGTTGCTGCACACATGCCAAAGAGGCATAAGGAGTTTGGCTGAAATCGGATGCAATGCCCTAAACATGTAAAGTCTATGCATTTAGGGCCTACCAAAACAATGTCAGATAACGTTCTTGGCTAGATCAAACATATCACAAATAGTGATTAAATTGTTAAAGACGAATGCAAAGAAAGATCAACTTCTCATAGGTACGGTCAGCAATGGACTTTGGCATGGCTCTGCAGCGGGAGAGAGCATGCATGGGAATGCCCAATGTGCCATGATGTCAATCGCATAGCATAACAAAAAATTGAGATAATAGATCTCTGGAAAGTTATCCCGATGGTTCAATGCCTCTTAAGAGTTGACCACCAAGACCTTCCAAGCCCTCCTATCTAAGGTCATCTTTTCCAGATCTCTCCACTCTCTCCCCATCCTTCTTCCACAGGTCGCAAGCTATGAATTTCCTTGGTTGTGGTTTCTGTAGCTATCTAGTGTTTTTTTAACAGGTACCCCCACCTAGCCTCATCTCAAACCTCCATCTATCTAGCCTCATTTCCAACCTCCTTAGTCCCATGCGTGGCAGGTAACAGTGGTTCTATTCTGTACACCCCTAATTTGGGCCCCAGTAACCACTTGGGCAAACGTGAAATATGTGATTATTATTTTGTGCAGGTCACTGTTAATCAGTCTGTTTATGATATTAATTTTTATATTCCTTTACAATTTCAATATTTCAGACCGCATTGTTTGTCAGTGATTTGTCCAAGAAAAAGAGTAAGAAACTGTCGAAAACGTATGGATTGTATCATTGGTATGTGATGATTGTGATAATGAAGTTGTAATTATGAGATGTTTTTTCATTAATTTGTGAGCACTGGTGAAACATAGTAAAGTAGGGAAACCTATTTCACACCTTGAGGTATATTGGGCTAAAGATGGACCTCAGAGATAACAGAGGTGACGAAAGACACTATCTATGAAGCGCATACAAGGGCCCATTTTAGAAATCTCTTCTTGACATGACGCTGTGAGGCAAACAGGATGAGAAAAGAAGAAGAAAGAAAGGTATATTGAGTAATGTGGTCTTAGACCCATATTTTTTATTAAACGTCCGATTGCCCGCGTGCCCAGCGTGTTCGTAGCGCGTTGGACTACGGGTGACTAGTCCTCTGTAAGTGCGGGTTCAACTCCGCGACTGGCAGAAAAGCTACAGGTTCCCCAGATTTACGGTGTTCGTGGCACCGAGCGAAGGGTTACGATGTCCATGACACCAAGCCGAAGAGCTTTCAGCTCAAGTGCTTCTGGATCGGGAAAAAAAAAAAAAAAAAAATTTACCGTCGGCACACGATGGGTGATGTAGTCAGCATCAAGCAAGCCATCTTTACTACCCAGTGCTTTAACTAGTACCCAATTGAAGCTGGGTCGACATGAGAACCGTTACCGTAGAAAAAATATTCCACACCCACTGTGGAATTGAACTCGGGCCACTTATGTAAAAGAGAGCCGCTGTAGCGTAGTTGTTAGTGAACTCGCTCTTCGCAAGGCTGGTGGTCTGGGTTCAGCTCCCGAATGCGGCGTGGAATTTTCCCGACCTCGACGGCTCTCAGGTCGACCCAGCCTCAACTAGGTACCAGACATGCTCTGGGAAAGTAAGGCGACCGCGTGATGCTGACCACATCACCCATCATGTGCCGACGGTCAATGAAAAATACAGGCCTAACACTGTATCGACCTATATACCACTAGGTATGAAAGGGTTCCTTTACTTACTTTTACTTATGTAAAAGTGAGATCACTAACAACTACATCACTGCTGCTCTCTGTGACATTTAGGTTTATGTTATAATTAGTTTGGGGTATTTATGTAGTTAATTATGTTTTACGTTGGTTGTTTATATAACGAAACTATGTGCGTATTCCGTTGACCTGTCACTTTAGTTTGGACAGTGACTTTAGTTTGGTTAGTTACTTAATGGTGAAACTTATAAAAACAAAGTGGTGTACTTTTACTCTGTACAAAAACATTAAACAGCGACGCTTCGGCCAAATGCCTTTATCAAGCAAAAGACACAACAGAAGTATATATATAATACAGGGTGCTCAAGATAAAAGCAGCCCCTTCAAGGGAGCCAATCTGGCATATGTTTATGAAAATGAGAATTTTCAATTATGACGTAGTATAGGTCAAGTGAGCGAGTCTATTTGTGATGGTTTGTAATTATGCTTCGGGAAGTGGCGATGAACAAATGTGACGAATGGACAAGCTAGTCAGAAACGGTTTAAATAGTAAATAGACAAAATGCAATGCGTACCTGTCTATTTTTGATTTGTCAATGGAGCTACTTTTATCTTGAACACACTGTATATGTGTCAAAGAAGTCTGAATTTCTTCACTTTTGTTATATCCAATGCTTAATAAAAGCTTTTTGGTTGAAACGTTGCTGTATATTTAATTTTACGTTGTAAAACTACAGTACTTTCTATTTACGTTTTTGACCAATGTTACATAGTTTTACTGCAATCTTCCCTTGTATTGATAATATTATTAGTTACTTAATCATGTCAAGAAATATTGAAATATATTTTCAGGAATTTGTTGACAATTGCAATCTTCTATGGGCTGCCTGTGATCCAGCTTGTAATTACTTATCAGAGAGTGAGTATCTTAGAACTGATACTAGTCTCGTTCAATGTTTCGGATTAAGCAGGTGTGTGTGGTAGTGTGCCTGAATCTGTGTATGTTATGTATGTAAGGACAGGTGACGTAATGTTTGTTCATCTCTATATGTCTGTGCATCTGTGTGTTTGTTTATTTGCTGTTGTATACGTGTGATGTTGTGTATGTTATGTATGTATGTATGTATGTATGGAGAGGTGTAGTAGTATGAGCTGACCTGTGTTTGTATATAGGTGTATAAAATTTTGTATATTTACCTATTTATGTGAGCAGTGTCCTCACCAATACCTCTACCTGATAGATGCAGACAGTCTGTCAATATACCATAATTATGCCCGTCTGCCCAGCGTGTTCGTAGCGCATTGGACGACGGGTGACAAGCTCCCAAAGTGCGGGTTCAATTCCGCGGCTGGCAGAAAAGCCACAGGTTCTCCAGATTTATGGTGTTTGTGGCACCAAAACTGAAGGGTTACGATGTCCATGGCACCAAGCCGGAGAGCTCAAGTGCTTCTGGATCAAGGAAAAAAAATACCATAATTATCATGTACAGTCTCCACATCGAAGATTGACAGCATTTCCAATAGATTCCATGTCTTTATCTGATGGTATACTTTAAGAGGTTTCTACCAGTCTCTGTTTCAGAGTCTTTGTCACAAAGTTGTCAAGCAGTTTTCCTTCAATTCTGAGGGACATTGGTTTGAATCCAGACCTCGTTTGGTTCACGAATGCATTTTTCTCCGAGATTTCTAGAGTTGTTACTGGAGCTACAGAGTTCTGCTTTGTGCAATATTCTCGGCAAATGGCAGGCCATTTCTGCATAGAGGGACCAAGCTATATAGGAAAAACCTGGCGCATTGAAGACAATCTTTCATCTTTATACCATGTTTTTAGTTACTAATACTACCTAATATACACTAAAAGCACATCGAGCAGGACAATGGGATAATTGTTTGATTATCTTACTATGGAAGACAGAACAAGGACGTGTTGTGCACGGACATACCTTCGAGTCAATACTGACACACAACATCTCCTGCGCTTGGAAATAGGGAAAAACGAAATAGGTCACAGAAGAGGAAAAACGTGAATGTGTGATGCCCAGAACTGTATTCAACATGTGTTGTTCTCTTTAAGACATTGAACTCGGTGAAGAGTGGATACAAATGCCAACAGGAATCAATACATTATTTTCAGTATGTCTTATGGACTCGATGAGTATGCTCAGGAAGATTGAAACAGTCTGGGCTCGGAGACAATGGTTAGAGTCGCTGAAGTCAAGACTGATTAAATCAGTTTCATTTTTGTGCCAGGACATGCAGGTGTAAGGAAAGAAACACACTGATAGACTTGGAGGTATGGCTGCTGCAAAAAGCGGGCAAGCAATGGACCAGGCTGATAGTATGAATTCCTTATGGGAGAGAGGACATGTAAATGATTCAAGTAATAGTGGTGAATCTACAACCCTAACCAAACTGCAAGAATACCAAGTCAAATGTGGTGTAGCTAGACAAGAGCACTATACTGGTAGCCAAAGAAGAGGTAGTAAACCAACTTAGAACCAGTGTTGTTAATTGCCACATGCTGAGAGACATACTTAGAGACATACTGAGGAGGACATTGGTACATTTATGTACTAATTGGTTCCATGTGCAGTATGATGATCAGGCGACTAAACTAAACTACTTAATTTAATGTATCTCTCTCTCTCTTGTCTTTTAGACCCCAGTTGGGGCATAGACCCTCAACCAACTCTGGTTAGCTGCAATTTGGTAATTTTACCTGATGGGAGTAACCAGCCCCAAGCCGAACCATATAGCATGAAGGACGAGGCTTCGACATCCACACCATCATATTGCTTTTTTTAAAATTAGACAGTCATATATGCGAGATGTTTATGCTTCTATTTTCATGACAGGTGTTAATTGCTACAGGCAATCAAGACCTGTGCTACTACAACTTCTTCTGTGCTCACCCACTGCGGTCCTACCTGAGCTCTTTCAACAATGTCTTCAGCAACATAGGCTATGTCATGCTGGGAATTTTGTTCATTCTCATTGTATATAGGAGGTAAGGCAGGTTATTGCTTGAATACTTATTATTCTGCCCGAGTGGTTACCGGGGCCCAAATTTGAGGTGTAAAGAATAGAACCAATGTTACCTGCCATGCATGTCGTAGAGCGACTGAGGAGGTTTGGCTGAAATCGGATACATGTGTCCTAAACATGTACAAATCTATGTGTTTAGGGGCCTACCAAACCAATGTGCAACGTATACACGTTGTTGGCAAAGATCAAACATATCACAAAGAGTGATTAAAATTGATCGTAAATAACGAATGCACAAGAAGAAGAATACTTATTAGGAAATTGCATCTTATAACTTGATGATATCTGATACAACATTTCTAACTAATGTACCTTCAAATGTACTTCCTGTCTTTGTACTTACATAATCATATATTTTACATCAAAATTACTGGTGTCCAGGGTGTTAAAGCCAAACAAATGCTAGCAATACATCAGACATGTGTTACGCATGGATGCTACCTTTGTAATTACAACTACACCAAGATGGACACCATAGGTTAAACTAAAATGCAGAAAACTCAAAGTCACCTGAAGGAAAACAGTAGAACAGAAACAAGAAGAAATGAATCATAGTTGGAACATAATACAGAGGACAACCAAGAACAGAGAAAATGGTGTGAATTTGTTGCGGCCCTAAACGCCAAGGGCCCTACAGGCTAGAAAAAGAGAGAGAAAGGAGATGTTGAAGAGGAATGTGGTAGACATAGAACTGCATACCTGAGGGGCAGAGTGAGGAGTGTGTTTAACCAGCGAGCCACAGAAACCATCAGTATACATACTCTTCGATATCTGTTTGGGGAGACTGAGCACTCATGGGTCTGCCGGTGCAATGAGGTCAGTTTATTAACCAATAACTAAAGACATCATACAGCTACTTTACTGCTTCCTGTTGGAGGAGGACACGGCTATGCTGACCAAACAGATTTCCGTCTTCCCAGATTAAAACAGTGTCAGTTCTGTCGACCAGTGACAATAATACCATATCAAATGTAACTTGTTAGGACACATACAAAAATACCTGTGAGAAATGTCATCACTTGAACATCAGAGGAGAAAAAAGGGGGGAAAACACCAAGACAAATTTGGAGACGCATGGTCAAAGAAGAAGTAATAGTGCATCTCTGGAAGTCAGCGAGGAACAAGAAAGGTCCTAGTAGAGGTCTTGTGTGCCACAGGGAATATCTCCTGCACTGAAGGCCACATGAAGACAGGGGAGGTGCATGAACGGTCCTTGTAGAGGTCTCATGTGCCACAGGGAATATCTCCTGCACTAATGGCAGCAGAAGACAGTGGAGGAGCATGAAGGGTCCTTGTAGAGATCTCGTGTTCCACAAAGAATATCTCCTGCACTGACGTCCGCATGAAGACAGGGAAGGTGCATGAACAATCACTGTAGAGGTCTCATGAGGCTTGTGTCGTGTACCACAAGTCATGACAAGATTTAAGTATACATTGTAAGGTGATGGTCATCTACATGTTCTAACTAATAATCAGACACACACAAATTTGTTTTAAAAAATCAGCTCTGTGGATGAAACAATTTCTTTTTTTCCAGAGATTGTCTTCATAAACAAATTGTAGCTAAGCATAGAGAGCTTGAGAAACAGTATGGCATACCTCAACATTTTGGTTTATTCTATGCTATGGGTATGGCCTTGGTCATGGAGGGCATTATGAGTGCATGCTATCATGTGTGTCCAAACTACTCCAATTTCCAGTTTGGTGAGTGTTGCAAGTAAAAGTTTACAGTTTAGTCTAGTTTAGTTTAGTTTAGTTTAGTCGTCAGATCATCATCAATGCACATCGAACCAATTAGTCCATAAGTGCTCTGATCTCCCCCTCAGTATGTCTCTCAGCGTGTGTCAACCAACGACACCAGTTCTTTGTTAGTTTACTATTCTTATTTGGCTACCAGCATAGTGCTTTTGTCTAGCTACACCACATTTGAGTTGGTATTCTTGCAGTTTGGTTAGGGTTGTAGATTCACCACTATTACTTGAATCATGTACATGTCCTCTCTCTCTTAGGGAATTCAGAATATCAGCCTGGTCCATTGCTGGCCCGCCTATTTTACAGCAGCCATACCTGCAACTATTGCAGCGTTCATTCCCCTTACACCTGCGTGCCCTGGCACAAAAATAAAACTGATTTTTGTTAGTCCAGACCTCCTTAGTGACTCCAACCATTGTCTCCCGAACCAGTCTGTTTCAATCTTCCTGAGCAAGCGCTTTGAGTCACTGAGAAAACATGCATGGATAAAAGTCTATGACTCCATCCAGACCATCACTTCAGATACTGCCAAGATTTCCATAGTCTGACTGTTTGTAGTCACGGCCAAACCGCCACTGTCTTCCTTCACAATATCTTCTGTGACTAGAGCAGGAATCCATGATCTCCATGTGTCGAATCACTGACCCATCTGTTTAAATGATCACATTGTTCTCAGAAATTAATGTCTGAACTTCTGCCTACATGACCACTGGGTTTTCTTGTCTGAATTCTTTATCAAGTCTGATACATACTTAAAATAACATATCGATTCCAGTTGGCATTGGTTAATTATTGGTTATTGGTTACTAAACTGATGTCATTGCACTCCAGGCGGACCCATAGGTACTCAGTCTCCCCCAATAGATATTGAAGAGTATGCATACTGATGGTTCCTGTGGCTCGCTGACTAAACACACCTCTCACTCTGCCTCTCAAGCATCCAGTTCGACTTGTACAACTGGTAACTCCAAACTGCTTAAATCGCTTGATCAATTCAACATCGATTTTAGTGTCCTCATCCAACAGACAGTTGTGAAGAGACTGAAGAATATCCCCCTGTCCATCTTCAACTCCCCAACAATCGATGCTGTTGATGCAAGTCTGTCCGCTCTCTCATTACCGTAAACACTCGCATGCCCAGGACAGTATATCCATGTATGCCGCTGGAGATCAGAAACTTTTATAGACGACATACAGCTTAAATTGGTTAATTAGTTTGAGCCTTGTGATGAATGGGGGCAACAACCCAGTAGCAGTGTGACGACAAAAGAAGAAGAAGATGAATAGTTTTTAGTTTAGTCACAGTGCAGGAAAAACTATTTTTTGTTAGATTTCCATAATAATTCTTTGATTGTATCAATGTATTTCCTATATATTTATTTCCAGATACCTCCTTCATGTACATCATCGCCTGTCTGTGCATGCTAAAGATATATCAGGCTAGACACCCAGACATCAATGCTAAGGCCCATGTTTCCTACTTATCTATGGCTCTGATTATATTTATTGCTGTTCTGGGTGTGGTAAGTAAGCAACCATATATGTAGGATAGACAAATTTGGTTTTAATATAGGTATCTATGCCATATTTTTGTGATGGTTATGGGCCCCTCATTTTACCAAAATTGCTCCTGTGCTTTGCAATATCCCAGGAATGAGCAGATACCTGTTATTGGTTGTTGGTTACTAAACTGTCGTCATTACACTCCGAGCAGACCCATAGGTGCTCAGTCTCCCCAACAGATATAAAAGAGTATGCATAATGATGGTTCCCATGGCTTGCTGATTAAACACATTCCTCACTCTGCCCCTGAGGCAATCCAGTGCAATGAAATATCCCAGGAAATGAAGCGGCATACAAACTCGCCAAACAAGTTGTGGGAGGGGGGTTTGGCAGCAGATTGACATCTAAGCAACATATGAATGAAGTGGCCAAACAGCAATTTTTTTAAATTATTATTATTAAGATATTCAGTTAAATTAAAAATAGACAGCCCAACACATCCCATTTTTAACGCAACATTTTGAAACTGGATTTTCGTCCGTCAACAATCTCTACTCGCTTAGTCAAACTGCAGTAATACAGCCTGTTACCATAGCCACCAGTTGAAGGTGTAGTATGGCATTGGTCAGCTCTAGTTGGCAGATTCTGGACTGCTATCTTATTCACTTCATCTTATGCCTTTGTGTTGCCTGGGCTTGCAAGGGGAGCAAAGAATAGAAACACTGCAAACCTACAAGGCGGCTGAGGAATGGGCCTAGGGAAGCTACCCTAGTAAATAAAAAGCGTCACAGAAATTGGATGTGCTAGCCTACTTGTAGGCACATAACTGACACAACATGCAATCGCTCTTAGACTCTGATCACATACAAATCACAAAGAGTAGTTAACACGTGGTGAATATGGAGTGTTCGAAGAAGAAGAATTGCACCAAGTTCTCCCGCCCATAAAGTGCCAGGGCCTGTAAGGGAACGAAAGAATAGTATCACTGCAAACCTTCAAGGCATGTCGTAAGAGGCAAATGAGTTAGGGAAGTTACCCTAGTAAATAAAAACATCGCAGAAATCGGATGTGCTAACACTCTTTTTAACTAGGGTAGCTTCCCTAGGCTCCTACCTCAGTTGCCTCTTATGACATACCTTGTAGGTTGCAGTTTTTCTATTTTTGCTCTCCTTCGCAACACAATTTGGTGCACTGAAGTCAACCTTTAGTCTTTAAACATCTTTAACTATGAATACGGTTGGGTTGAACATAATAAAATTACTCAATGTCCATCTGTTGGATAATGATATGGTAATAGATGAAGCAAATTATACTAGGGCTGCAGGATTTTTGAATTCTAGAATCCTGCAGCCCTAGTGAATTAATGCCTGAACTTCTGCCTACATGACCACTGGGTTTTCTTATCTGCATTCTTTATCAAGTCTGATACATACTTAAAATAACATGTCGATTCCAGTTGACATTGGTTAATTAGTTTGGGCCTAGTGATGAATTTTGCACACTTGCAAATCACTAGGGCTGCAGAATTCTAGAGGCACATGGGTGTCGTTGGCAATGAGAGAGCAGACAGGCTGACTGGCTCTGCCACCATATCAGAGGGCCAGCCAATGGATAGAGCTGATATTTTGAACGTCCTCATAGAGTGTGGCCATAAAGAAGATTTTCATTTAAACCAATCCACGTAAACTACTAGATTGCAGGAACTGGGTTTGAAGATTGGAGTAGCAAGAAAAGAACGGCATAATAGGTACATGAGTAGGCTCATCAATCAAAATCGAACTGGTACGGTCAGTTGCTGGCCGCTGTTGGAGATATTGCGAAGATCGGAGCACCTATGGCCATGTCCGGAGTGCAATGAAGATATTCCAAACTGAAACTGATTCTTGAATCAAACATGGCATAAGTAGATGTCATCTGTTGGCCACATCACACATCACACACCGTTGGTAAAAAGAAAAATGTGGACGTAACACTGCACTACCTCATAAAATAACAATATTTCATTTTTACTTTTAATCTTTACACTACAGGGTAGAAATAAAAAGGGTTTGAAAGCCAAAGGATTGACTTCATTGCACCAGGCTTAACCCCATGTAGCTCAGTCCCTCTACGCAGAAATGGCCTGCCACCCGCAGTGAATATTACACAAAGCACAAACTCCCTAGCTCCAGCAACAATCCTATGGCTTTCTGGAAAACAGGCACTTGTGAACAGAATGTCACTGTCCGGATTCGAACCCTGAATTTGAATTGTACGGCAAGAGTTTAACCACTTAGCCACACAGACCCCCAGGGAGAAGAGGATTAAGTTTACAGTACCAAATCTACTGAGAATTACAATAACACAGTGTCAGATCTGATTGAACATAGGGGAGGCCCTCCAGATCCGACCCATGCCCAGCTAGACACTGAATAAATTATATTATGTTCTGTTTGGTTGTAGGGTAAATCCCATCAGATCTAACCCATGTCCAACTAGACGCTGAATAAATTATATTATGTTCTGTTTGGAGATAAGAAATGACCATCAGATCTGACCCATGTCCAGCTAGAGACTGAATAAATTATATTATGTTCTGTTTGGAGATAAGAAATGACCATCAGATCTGACCCATGCCCAGCTAGACACTGAATAAATTATATTATGTTCTGTTTGGTTGTAGGGTAAGTCCAATCAGATCTAACCCATTCCCAGCTAGACACTGAATGAATTATATTATGCTCTGTTTGGAGATAAGGAATGACCATCAGATCTCACCATTGCCCAGCTTTGGGGGTCTCTGTGGCTAAGTGGTTACGCCTTTTGCCTTGTGAGTTGAAGGTCATGGGTTCGAGTCCGGACTGCGCCGTTCTGTTCACGAATGCAGTTTTTCCAGAGACCCCTAGGATTGTTGCAGGAGCTATGGAGTTCATGCTTTGTTCAATACTCTCGGCAGGTGACGTGCCATTTCTGCTGAGAGGAACCGAGCCATATGGGGTAAAACTCGGTGCAATGAAGTCAGTCCTTCGGCTTTAAAACCCTTTTTTAAACCAGCTAGACACTGAATAAATAATATAATGTTTCTCTGGCAGGTATATGGTACCAGCATCTTATGGATATTGTATGCTTTAATTCATATGTTTATGACATTGATAGTGACTGCTCAAGTTTACTACATGGGCCGATGGAGTGTGGGTAAGTAGCAGCATCAATTATCAATCTATGATTATTTTATGTGGAGTGTGGGTAAGTCTTTACATCAATTATCAGACTTAATTTGTTTATGTAGAGTGTGGGTAAGTAGTTACATCAATTATCAGACTTAAATTGTTTATGTAGAGTGTGGGTAAGTGGTTACATCAATTATCAGACTTAATTTGTTTATCTGGAGTGTGGGTAAGTAGTTACATCAATTATCAGACTTAATTTGTTTATGTAGAGTGTGGGTAAGTGGTTACATCAATTATCAGACTTAAATTGTTTATGTAGAGTGTGGGTAAGTGGTTACATCAATTATCAGATTTAAATTGTTTATGTGGAGTGTGGGTAAGTGGTTACATCAATTATCAGACTTAATTTGTTTATCTGGAGTGTGGGTAAGTGGTTACATCAATTATCAGACTTAAATTGTTTATGTGGACTAAATATATAGTAAATAGGCAGCAAAATGGGAGCTGCAAGAGATAGCTAGAGATAGGATGACTTGGCATGAGTTGGTTGAGGGCCTTTGCCCCAATCCGTGGTAAAAGGCAAAGAGATAGAGAGAGAGGCAGCAAAATGGCTGGAGGCAATAAGATGTGGTTTTACAGAAGAATGTTGAAAATTTCATGGAATGATAAAATTATTCGAGTTAACTCTTAGTGGACCAGGGCAAAAGCCATGTTTTAGAATAAAAATGCCCTTTGTTGTGGCTCCTGGTAAAAGACATCCAACCTAAAGCCACATAGATTGTCATTTGGTCCACAAGGAGTTAATGTGCTGAAGGAAGTCAGTGCACAAAAAAAGCTCATGATCAGTACAAGACAATCATCATTTTCCAGATTTATCCTGAGTAAAGGACAAAGATCAGAATACTAAGAACATGCATATTCCCAGTGACAACGTATGGGTGCGAAGCATGAACATTTAATAAAGCAGTGGAAAAACATATATGTGCTTTTGAATATAAGTGTTACAGAAGAGTCCTCTGTATATCCTGAACAGAGAAGAGAACAAATAGATCTATCCAGAAAGAACTCAAAATCAAATAAAACTGACGATTCAAATACGAAAGAGAAAATTGAGATATTTTGGACATATAAAAAGACATGAAGGGCTGGAGAAGACCATCATGGAAGGATGCACACCGGCAAAGAGAAGAAGAGGAAGACCACGGAGAAGATAGATTCAGGATGCAACTGATGATCTGAACATGACGGCTGCAGAGGCAGGACATCTGGCCTATGAGAGAAATTCCGGAGGACTGTTGGGGTGGCAAAGTTCTGCTCAGGACAAGCTATTTGTTGATGATGAAAGGATGATTAGAACACATGGTGGCAACCAACACAGTCGTTGAAGGGGATGAGACAGAAGACAACTGAGAGATAACAATTTGAGAACAGTCTAACTTTGGTTTCATTGCACCGGTTTCTCCATATGGCTTAGTCCCTGTCGGCAGAGATGGCACACCATCTACTGAGAAGAGTGTTGCATAAAGTACAAACTCTGTAACTCCAGCAACAATGAAAAAATTGCACATTTGACTCGGTCCGGATTCGAACCACAACGTTCAGAATGACAGGCAAATATCTTAATCACTTTGCTATAGAGATGCCCAGAACTGAACTGATAGTACTCAGGACATACATTTGGGGAAATCCTTCATCGCTTATATCATCCAGCATGGCACGTGATGGTGGTGGTTTGTGGAGTTGATGGATAATGATTCTCTGTGTTGGCAGGGGGGCTACTTCTATTATTATTTTCGTTAGTCTGAGTCTGTTATATAGAATGTGCACAAGTACAAGAAGTTAAACACAATGAAGAACGTGGCAAAGCACCAGCAAAATACTAAAATTAAAAATATTGAGAGCATGCATTTTCCCAGTGGCTACTTATGGTTGCGAATCATGGACTATTACACAAAAATTAAGAATGAAAATCCAGTCCTTCGAAACTAAATGCTACAGAAAGATCATACGAATACTATGGACAGAAAAAGAAAGAACACTGATGTCCAGAAAGAACTAAACGTTAAAGAGAATTGACTGATAAACAACATACTATACAGAAAAATTACATACTTTGGTCACATCAAGTGTCATGATGGCCTGGAAAGAACAATACTAGAGGGCAGGGTCCCAGGACGAGGAGGCAGAGGCAGACCAAGAAGAAGAGCTACAAGATATTAAAGAAACCATGAATATGAACATCGACGAAGTGGGTGAACTGGCAAGAGACAGAGTGAATTTCAGATGTGCTGCAAAGAGAGCAACGTCCTATAAAGGAATCGCACCTTGATGAGGAGCTACTTCTATCATTATTCTTTCGTTAGTCTGAGTCTGTTATATTAGAATGTGGACAAGTAGCTACTTCTGTCACCATCTCATTTTCATTCCTTCTTTCTTTTCTCAAATCCTGTTTTACTTCGTCGCAGCATCAAGATAAGAAGAAATTTTTCGAACAGACTTCATAAATAGTATTTTTCACCACCTTTGTTATTTCTGAGGTCCACCTTTTGCGTGTACAGCCTTTTGTTTTGTATCCACTGTACCGGAGAAGCATAGCTCTTTGAGGCACACTGTCTTTTGTTTTGTATCCACTGTACCGGAGAAGCATAGCTCTTTGAGGCACACTGTCTTTTGTTTTGTATCCACTGTACCGGAGAAGCATAGCTCTTTGAGGCACACTGTCTTTTGTTTTGTATCCACTGTACGGAGAAGCTAGCTCTTTGAGGCACACTGTCTTTTGTTTTGTATCCACTGTACCGGAGAAGCATAGCTCTTTGAGGCACACTGTCTTTTTGTTTATCCATGTCCGAGACATTTGCTTTGATGCTCTTCATGTGTTTGATCACTGTACCAAAATACTAGAGCACATGTCTTTTGTTTGTATCCACTGTAGAAGCATAGTCTTTGAGGCATCATGTCTTTTTTTGTATCCACTGTACCGGAGAAGCATAGCTCTTTGAGGCACACTGTCTTTTGTTTTGTATCCACTGTCAGAAGCATAGCTCTTTGAGGCACATGTCTTTGTTTTGTATCCACTGTACCGGAGCGTGTCTTTGGGCACACTGTCTTTTTTTTATCCACTGTCCGAGTAGCATAGCTCTTTGAGGCACACTGTCTGTTGTTTTGTATCACTGTACCGAGAAGCATAGCTCTTTGAGCACACTGTCTTTGTTTTATCACTGTCGAGTAGATAGCTCTTTGAGGCACACTGTCTTTTGTTTGTATCCACTGTACCGGAGAAGCATAGCTCTTTGAGGCACACTGTCTTTTGTTTGTATCCACTGTCCGGAGTAGCTCTTTGAGGCCACTGTCTTTTTTTTGTATCCACTGTACCGAGTAGCATAGCTCTTTGAGACACACTGTCTGTTGGTAATCTGTTTATATGTCCGAACTATTTAATTTGTTGTATTTTGATGGTTCAGGGCAGTGCACAAAATACAAAACAATGGCAAGGGTCCCCAATGTAAGTTAGAAGATGGTGAGCATATTTGGTCGGAATTTTATTTTTAATCTTTCTAATGAATTTTGTCCAGGCTTCAGCTTTCCAGCCTGCTCTTTTTTATTTTGATCTTCCTAGGGTTCTTTTAGTGCTCGAATTAAATATGGGACCTACATTTTATCGTCCATCTCCAATATGACTAGAACTCGATCTACCTACACTGAGATCTAGGATCTCGGAAAAATTATTCAGATGGCTCCATGAGAGAGGAATGAGTACTTTTGAGACGAATGCGACCACCTAAGCTCTAGCCACAAAGAGTCCTCAACAGTGAGAATTTGTTGATGTACTATGAGACATCACAAGTTGTGTCAATGACTGAACTACTCCATCAGTTTAACTATCATAAGAATATCATAAAGTACTGTCATATGAAGTGAAATCTTATCATAAAATAATAAGTAATGGTAGTTTGAAAAAACTGAAAGAACTGAATGTTAAAGACAATTGGCTGATAAACAATATATTATACAGAAAAATTAGATACTTTGGTCACATCAAGCGTCACGATGGTCTGAGAGAACAATATTAGAGCGCATGGTCCCAGGAGCAGAGGCAGACTCAAGAAGAAGATGGTTACAAGATATTAAAGAAACCATGAATATGACCATCGACGAGTGGGTGAACTAGCTAGAGACCGCATGAATTTCAGATGCGCTGCAAAGAAAGCAACTATAAAAGATACACAGCTTGATGATGATGTTGAGTTTGAAAATGAAACAAGAAACTTGATAAGTAATTTGTTATATCTTTCAGATCGTCACATTTTCAAACGTCTGTTTCTAGTTATAAAATCTGACTGTAAAATATGCCCACGTCCTGCATATCCAGTAAGTATATTTAATTTCTCTCATATTGCTACTTTGACTTTTGTGCTATATTTTTCTTTTTTGGGAGAGAGACTGTTTGGAGATATGTTCTTGCTGATATTTTGGTCATACCAGTAAGTGATGAGATCTACTCTGATGACGATTTTATATTATCATGACGAATGATGGTGTTTCATTTGTATTATTCCATAACTCAAACACAGTTTGCATTGACTTAGTGCATATTTATTGATGGTATCACATCTAGACACACAAAAACCAAGATCTTCTTGTGTCACTGTTTATGCTCGTTCTCCTTTTTTTGTCATGAAACTGCGTGCTAAGCAACCTGTAACTAATCTCTCAAACTAGTCTTGTTCTAGCTGCTATTCTGCTCGTAGTGCACTTGCAGATAAGCAAGCTATATAGGTCTCTACCTTCTCATTTCTACCATCCTATCTATCTTAACTACCTGTCTAGTCTGCTAACTGCTACCTTGGAGTGGGAGGACGGTTATTCCCATCCACTTTCTTGTACAAGACCAAATGATTTGTATTCAAATGGATCAGAGTGGTTGTGTATGCTAGTCTTGTTCTTCTTGTGTTTGCCCACTATGAATTCAGGTGTAGCGTGGTGTGGCGCTTCTGAATGATTTTTGTGTGAATGCCTGCTTTCCTTCAGTGTCCCCCCACCATACAGGCTTGTCTTCTCTGAATTCAGATGGGGCTACTTGTAGTTTTCATCCTCAAGCAATAATCGGGGATCATGGAACCTGTAATCCAACCGCTTTCCGTGAGCTTACCAAGAATTTTTAGTTTCTGCGCAGGTGATAATTAGTGAAGATTTGACTTTCCTAGTAGTGTCCCCACCACTTTTCTGCCTGTGGTGAGTTCGTTCCGGATAAGGAACATTCTCAACCATTATGGGCCTTAAAATGGATGTTCAGTTTGTCTTTGCTGCAATCTTTTAGTTAAACAGTCTTTGAAAGGATTGTGCACCTAGGTGTTTGTTTAGACTTCAATGTTGATTTGAACCAGTTTTTCAGTTTTACATCAGTAGTTTATAAGTCTGAATATTTTATTTTGTCATTTTTTCACATAATTTATCTTGTTATTACACCATCCTTCTTCAATATTAAATTTGGGGTCGGACTAGATCTTCAATCATGTTACAAGGATATCAATCCTCTCCAGGTCTTCTTCTTCTTTGCGTTGTTCTTTACGACCAATTTTAATCACTCTTTGTGATATGTTTGATCTTTGCCAAGAACGTGTATACGTTGTACATTGGTTTGGTAGACCCCTAAATGCATAGAATTCTACACGTTTAGGACATGTGCATCCGATTTCAGCCAAACCTCTAGTCGCCTCTTACGACATGTGTGGCAGGTAACAGTGGTTCTATTCTTTACACCCCAAATTTGGGCCCCGAAACCACTCGGGCGCTCTCCAGGTAAAGATGAAATCACCATTCATGTCTCAGTTCCTTGACCAGATCTGTCGTTTCACATAATCAGATAATTATTTTTTATAATGGATATTTAAAGTTGCTGCAATTGGCTTTATTTTTTCTGGCAACTATTGTCTGAACCAGAGCCAATGGCTTACTGGAAAAGAATGAATAATTTACATTAGCATGTGAACAGCATTTTCATATCTACTTTATGTTACCAGTGCCAAACATGGACAATGAGCAAAGCACAGTCATAAAAAATAACTGCATGTGAAATGTGCTGCCTGCGAAAAGTTACCAACAACACCAGAAAAGACAGTCACAACATCAGCATAAGAAAGAAAGTTGGCACAGAACCTTGCTTGAATTACATTGATAAACAAAGAATGCAAGTGGTTTGGCAACTTAATAAGAATGCATCAAACTCCACAGTATACAGTCTTCTACAACAGAACATCAGGGAAGAAGGCGAGAGGAAGATCATGAAAAAGATGGTTAGATGGCATAGCAGAATCCAGTCAAAGAGCAAAAATAAAAATCACCCAAGCCACCAGAACAGCGCAAGACAAAAACAGAAAACCACGACACTGGGCAACAACCCGGGCGGTAGCAGTGTGACGACAAAAGAAGAAGATGTGCACACTGTGCTAGTGACCTCATGTCATAGAGATTCTGGGGTTCAAAGCCAGCTTGGGTCAACAATTTTTGATGTGCACGTGGTGCATGGTTGAACCACAAGAAACCCTGAACCCTTAGTTTGGGATCTAAATTACAAGTACCTCTGGAGTCAGAGTAATGCTCACCTGAATGGTGAGAGACACTAGTGATAAGGTAAGCAAGCCTTCACACAAAAACCTGTCAAATCCACCATATTAGACACCATGACTACACTTGAATTTATAAAAATAACCAAAAAAAAGTAATGTTTATTGAATATTAATGAATGATCTCTGTCCACAGAATCGCTTTATTCTTCTCTTAATTGGCAACTGCATAAACTGGGCTTTGTAAGTATAAATGTTGTCACTTATTTGTATATTCAGTTCTAGCAGTTGAATTTTGGTAGTATTTAACATGAGTTTCTGTGTGTATACCAGCTGCCTGTGTGTTGCCAGGGACGCAAGAGGAGCAAAGAATAGTAACACTGCAGCCTACATGTCATATCGTAAGAGGTGACTGAGGTAAGGGTCTAGGGAAGCCACCCTAGTGAATAAAAGTAGCAGAAATTCGATATGATGTCCTACTTGTAGGCGCATAATGCTCAATGTACAATCGCTCTTAGGTTCAGATCACATACAAATCACAAAGAGTGGTTTAATAAGTGAGTCGATATTGAGCGTTTGAAGAAGAATATACTAGAATGACATGATAGTGTGGTGCAGTGCTGTCCTTAGCGATGCTGCAATTGCCATGGCTCTTGTGTGAATGATGATTTATATCTTATGGGACAACTTACCCTTCTCTCTTCTATTTCCAACTTTGTTCTCCTGCAGTGCAGATTTTAGTTTGTATAATTTGATCCTGTAGTAGATTGTATCATTTTGTTTTTTTACAGTGCAGTGTACGGTGCCGTCACTCAACCATCAGACTTTGCCAGCTTTTTATTGGGAATCTTTATAGGAAACTTGTTGCTCTACTGTATTTTCTATATAATCATGAAGGTAGGTTAATCATTAATCTCTGGCCTTAAACTTATTTTATCAAGTGGTTGTTCATTCTATATTTTCTATATAATCATGAAGGTAGGTTAATCATTAATCTCTGGTCTTAAACTTATTTTATCAAGAAGTTGTTCATTCTATATTTTGAAGAGCTAACTGGTTGAGCTCTCAAAAATGCTAGTCTGCAAAGCTAGACAATGCAAGAAGTTAGGCTGTGGTTCGAATCCTGTGTTTCACCCGAGTGGTTACCGGGGCCAAAATTGGGGTGTAAAGAATAGAACCACTGTTACCTGTCACGCATGTCATAAGAGGCGACTAAGGAGGTTGGTCGTGGGGCTAGCTACCTCACACCATAAAAAACACTAGATGGCTACAGAACGGAGATCGAACCGAGTAAACACTGGCTGAAACCGGACACATTGCCCCAGAGCTCCAAATGGTGCTGAATATGTGACGTAAAACACACCAATACTAAGGCTGCATGAATCAGATTTCCACATGAATAGAATTTATGGAGAGATCTGGTACATCAGTCTGGGCGGTGATCGCGAGAGAGAGAGAATCCTGTGCTTGATAAATTGTTTTTTGCAAATGCCCTTAATACTTGTCTAGTGTCTGTTTATTTAGACTAAGATCATGTACCATAGTCATAGTTTTTACTTTTTAAGATAACGATCAATGTTACATAGGGTACAGCCAACTATAAATTACTAGGTCTGACAACTGACGTGGAAACTCATTCATTTTGGGGGAGGCGGCTGGAATCTATATATTTTGATAGAACACTGCAAGCTTTTTGCAATTTTACTCAATTCTGTGAGTCTATGGTTATTTATTGGTGAAAAGTATTCATAATATTGATATTCCTTATTGTTAAATTTAACTTGTTGCATAATATGTAAGATTTAGCATGTTGTGTTAATTTTAAACAGAATTTGTCTATATACAACAACAATACTGTAATGTGAGGTCATGTGACTGGTTGTGGTCTGATTTCCCATAATTTTTACCTGAGCCCATAAGTTTATAGTTGGCTCGCATAGGAGTGTAATATGTATATATATTTATTCCTTCGTCATTATACATTACATAGGGTCTGCAAAGTAATTTCTCCATACTGCTCTGTCCTGGGTAACTTGCTCAACCTCTTCCATGGAATTGAGTTTAGTATTTCCTGCCTTTCTCATCAAAGTTCATTTCAGGGTTTCCCTAGGCTGTCCTCACTTTCTTGAACCCTTTGCCTCCATCCACTTCAATCTGCTTTCATATCTTTTGATCATTTCTTCCAAGTAGTGTCCACTTAATTCTCCATACTTGATCTTCTTCCAAGTAGTGTACTATCTGTCTGCTTCAATCTTTTGATATTTCTTCCAGTATTCCTCAATTTGCTCTCAACTTTGATCATTTCTTTCAGTGAGTGTCCCACTTCAATGTCTGCTTATTCTTTGATCATTTCTCTCAATAGTGTCCACTTCAATGTCTGCTTTCATATCTTTTGATCATTTCTTCTCAAGTAGTTCCAACCTATCTCCATCTTCTCCTTCTTACAACAGTTGTTGCTATTGGTTGACCAATCATTTCTCTGATTTCATCACTATTTCCTGAATTTGTCTAACTCCGCCAATGCCGGTTTCAGCTGAGAAGCAACATGTAGCCACAACCAGTTGACCTAAAAACTAAGCTTTGGGGAAACCTGTCAGACCTGAAGTTGACTGCCCTACTGAAATACACACACAATTTCAAAGATGTACACATGAAGTATCTACACAGAATGCTGGGAGTAACAAGAAGAGACTGGTTTAGAAATTAAGACATCAGGGAAAAAGTGGGTTTAACATCAGTACTGAACTTCAACAAGACACAACACATTAAATGGTTCAGCCACATAAGCAGATTACCCACAGGCAGTGCACCACAAAGAGCAATGCCGGTTTCAAGTCCGGGTGAAAAATGAAGATGACTTGTGCATGAGGCCAGCTACCTCATCACAATCAATTTTGAGCGCTACATAAACTTTTAAATGGTTTCCATTGTTTAGCATGTTTTATTTTGTATTTCACCAGTGTTCCGAAGCTCGCAAGGAGAGCAAAGAATATTACCACTGCGACCTACAAGGCATGTCCTAAGAGGCTGCTGAGGTAGGGGCTGATGGAAGCTACCTAATAAATAAAAGCGTCGCAGAAATTGGATATGCTGGCCCTACTTGTAGATGCATATCTGGCACAATGTACAATCGCTTTTAGGCTCAGATTACATACAAATCACAAAGAGTGGTTTAACAAGTGGTCTTCTTCTTCAAACGCTCCATATCGAACAGTTGTCAACCACTCTGTGTAATTTGTATGTAATCTGAGCCTAAGAGCGATTGTACATTGTGTCAGTTATGCGTCTACAATTAGGCCAGCACATCTGATTTCTGCACTGCTTTTTATTTACTAGGGTTGCATCCCTAGGACCTACATCAGTCGCCTCTTCACATGCATTGTAGGTTGCAGTGTACTATTCTTTGCTTCCCTTGCGGGCCCCGGCACCACACAGCCGAACAAGTGGTCGATATTCATCGTTCAAAGAAGAATACAAAGTGTTGTATTTAGAAATCCTAGAAAATTAACAATTAATTAACATGTATTGTTTTCCTTGTCTGAATTGATTCTTATTGTACAGCTGTTGAGTCATGAGCGTCTGAGCTGGTTAGTGATTTTTGTGATTATTACATCAACCGTGACCTGGGCAGGATCTCTGTTCTTCTTCTTCCAGCATCTCACATCCTGGCAGGTTAGTATTACTGCTTGTAGTAATCTTGTGAACCACTCTAACCACTTGACTTCACCAACATTCTAACCGCTTGACTTACCTCAACACTCTACAACCCTTGACTTCACCAACACTCTAACCACTTGACTTCACCAACACTCTAACCACTTGACTTCACCAACACTCTAACCACTTGACTTCACCAACACTCTAACCGCTTGACTTCACCAACATTCTAACCACTTAACTTCACCAACACTCTAACCAGCTTCATTTCACCTAACACTCTAACCACTTACTTTCACCAACACTCTAACCACTTCATTTCACCAACACTCTAACCACTTACTTTCACCAACACTCTAACCACTTAACTTCACCAACACTCTAACCACTTAGACTTCACACTAACACTCTAACCACTTACTTCACCCTAACACTCTAACCACTTGGCTTATATAAAGCTCAAAAAGCTTTCAGAAAAAGTAGAAATTCACTTGCAGTGGATTCCATCTCACTGTGGCATTGCAGGCAATGAGAGTGTTGATGTCTTAGCTAAGGAGGGCAGTGCCAAAGAGCAAATTTACCAACCCTGTCTTTTCAGCAGGTCAGAAACCTCATACAGAGAAAATCTGTAGTAGACTCGAAGGCAAACACTTGATATGATTATAGAAAAGACTTCCTCAAAAACTAAGTAGCACAGACCAGGTCATTATATTTCGCCTACGTACCGGACACTGCAGACTCAACAAACACTACATAGACCAGGAATAAGTTAAACAGCTCTCTGCCAGTGTCAGCAGGAGGAACAGACACTGGGGCATGTCCTGCAAGACTGTCTTCTCCTGGGTGAACTGAGAAGCAACATGTAGCCACAACCAGTCGACCTAAAAACTAAGCTTTGGGGAAACCTGTCAGACCTGAAGTTGACTGCCCTACTGAAATACACACACAATTTCAAAGATGTACACATGAAGTGTCTACACAAAATGCTGGGAGTAACAAGAAGAGACTGGTTTAGAAATTAAGACATCAGGAAAAAGTGGGTACAACATCAGTACTGAACTTCAACAAAAAACAACAAATTAAATGGTTCAGCCACATAAGCAGATTACCCACAGGCAGGGCACCACAAAGAGCAATTATTCTGATACAGTGGATACAAACAAAGGCTTGCCACTCAAAACGTGGACCTCAGAGATAACAAACTGACGAAAGCACTGTTTATGAAGTGCACACAAGTCCATTCTAGAAATCTCTTCTTACACTGTCACTGTGAGGCAAATCAGGACTGGAGAAAGAAGAAAGACATAGGCGCATAGAGAGGCTCCTCCTGGTGTCTCCTTTTCGACCTGACACTGCAAGACAAAACAGGATTAGAATATAGATAGATATACACATCCACCCAGTTAATAAAATGACATTTTATCAAGAGTAAACATTTTGTTAACATTTTATTGAAATTGTGTTTACCTAGGATACACCAGCTGGTTCTCGAGCCGGCAACAAAGAATGCATCTTGATGGAGTTTTATGATGATCATGATGTTTGGCATTTTCTATCAGCTATTAGCCTTTTCTTCTCTTTCCTGGTAAGTGCTTGCGCTTGTTTGATGGATACAACTTTCATGTTGACATTTCAGGACATCAATATGTAGTCTGTGCTATATGTAGTAATGGGAGTGTGCATGTTCTCAGTTGTGATCATTGTTGTGTGATATCAATTATGATCATTGCTGTGTAGTCTGAGTTGTAGCAAGTATTGTGTGTGGTAACAACAGAAAGAAAATTGTGGATGGCTGAACTGGACAACACAGAAATTAATCAATATTCAAACTAATCATCAGTATTCAGAACCGATGTTTGTAGAGATCCATAATCACTAATGCCAGCTGGTATCCCACATGATGATGGTTGGTGGTTGGTGGTTGATAGAGAAGGAGGATGCTTGATGAAATACGTATTTGATTTCCCTCTTTCGGTCTATTCATTTTTCATGCTCTCTATGTTTTTTAATTATATTTTCTTCTTCTTTTGTCCTTCTCTGCTTTTTGTCTTAGGCGTCACAGGTTTTAAGTGATGATCGGTTTCTGAGCTAGTGCGCTCACACTCGCTTTGTATGCTGTAGTATTGTGGAGTTTTAAGATGTCTTTAAGTCTATTAATCCATCTTTTTCTTGGTTTGCCCTTCCTCTTGATGATTAAATTTTCAGGTTGTACACTCTTGCAACTGGTGTATTTGAGTTCATTCTCACCAAGTGGCCAAACCATTTGAGTCTCTGTTTCTCAATGAATCTAACAACAGGTGTTGTTTCGAATGCTCTTCTAATTTCCTCATTTATTATAAAGTCCATTCATTAAAACATTGACCATTTCTGTTAACATGTGATGCTATAGTTCAAGCAATTATGTGCCGTGCCTGCTGGCGTAGGCGATCATGTCTCTCTCCCTGATGCAATTTATCAGTTCTGGCACTGATCTCTTTTCGAACCACGATGTCAGAGCATCCAACATCTTCTTACTCTATGACTCCTTCCCTGTATTTTACTATTGTCACAAAATCTTCCAAAACCTTTGCATTATGTGTTGAGAACATTGATCTGATCTTAACCACATTTGCCGTGAGCGCATGGGGAGAGTTAGTTTTCTATCTTGTGCCAGGTGTGCTGCACTTTACGTTGTCAGTCCATGCTTTTGCAGGGACTCTGAGATGTTATCTATCCATCGTGTTCTTGGCCCTGCCTCGTGCTCTGCGCCCTGTGCTCATGAACATTGATCAATAAATTCTTAATTTTTAAATTCAAGTTTCATTGTATACAAGCATCTTTTAAAACCTCATCGTTTGGGGGTTTTTTTTGCTTTCCATGGAATTTTCTACATTCTTCTGTAAAACCACATCACTGTGGCTTCCAGCGAACTTATTGTTTGTTTGTTTATTTTCCATGATTAGCTACCATAAACACTATATTTTACCAATGTTTACAATGTATATATATTTGTTCAATTATTCTTCTGCAGATACTGCTACTTTTGGATGATGATGTGTCCCAAGTTCGCAGAGACAGGATACCTGTCTTTTAACCCAGTCTGTACTTAAGGTCTTTCAAAATGTGTTATAGCCGTAATGTATAATCTTCGTTTAAAATATGATTTTATATTTATTGCTTTTCAATTACTTTGCATTCCATTTCAACTTTTATATTAACTAAAAACTTTTAGAAGTCAAATGTAAACAATAACGAACACATATCCTCATAGTTTTTCCTAGAAATAGAAGTGAATCAGGGTTTACCATTTACCATTTATTCTTAGATATTCTGTGACCAAAACAAATATTGATTTGTCATCAATGCTTGTGATGTTAGTTTGTGTACAGTTAAATAAACAATGCATCCATCCATTCACAATTTTCTTATTGTGTATGTATCATACGAATCATTCTCTACACAAGATACTCAGTATTAGAAGTGGGATATGGTTAAAGTGGGCTGTAGTAAATCATGGGCTGGCTGTGCTGCAGATACTGTTCAACTGGTATGTGGACATGAATATTGACTGGACTCACGAATATTGACTGCACTCATGAATATTGACCATGTGGAAAAATGGATCATGTGCCTTCAGTATTCAGGAACACGTCAAATTGCGATTGGAACTGCTGTGTAAGTGCACTACTGCTGACTTTTCCAGCTTTTAGATAGGGACTGAGCACCAGGGGGTGGTGACACAACGGTATGATTGCACAAACATTGATTCTTTGCATTCCTTCCTCCTCCCAGAAAATGCTTGATAAATTATTTATCTTATATTGTATATATCAGTATTGAAGCTTACTCCTCTGTGATAAGAGAGATAGTGTTTATCAATCAACGCATTGTTGTTTGTTGTATTTGTGATATTTGTTGTATCATATTAATAAATCTTTCATATTATTTATCACTTTATCAGTTAACTCCTTGTGGACTAAATGCCACACTATGTGGCTTTAGGTTGACGCCTTTTACAGAAGCCATACTAAAGGGCGTTTTTTTAAAATTCTAAAAACAAATGGCTTGTAAAAACATGGCTTTTGCTCTGGTCCACTAAGAGTTAGTAACATATTAGATACTTATTATTTGCCAAATTTCCAGTTATTAACTTATTATATTAGATTCTTTTACAGGGTGTTAACAGTTAACACCACTGTTATCACATAGCTTATCGTCACTGTTTCTGTATTTTGTAAAACTATAGTACTTTGTTTTTACGTGTTAAGCTATTTTTCCAAGTTTTACTGCAGTCTCCACCTTGTTATCACATAAAGATACCGCTAACAAGTAAAGCAAATCTCATAAGAATGATTTGCTGGCCAACACTATGTTACCATTTTCAAACATGGCCAATAATAGCAGCTAATGAGCGGAAAATCATAACGAAAAAGATGAGATGTCTTAGAAAAGCTGCAGGTGTGACAATAAGAGACAAAATTAGAAATGAAGAAATCAGAAGAAGACTGGATGTGAAACCAGTTATGCAATTCATAACAGAACAACAGATTAAATGGTTTGGACACCTGACAAGAATGCCTTGGTATCGCCTACCACAGAGAGTCACACAGAAAAAGTATAATGAGTACAAAACAAGAGGAAGATCGCACAAAAGATGAGCGACGGCATCAAGAATAGCCTTATGAAAATGAATGTCAGCTTACAAAGTGCCTGAAAACAAGCACACACAAGATCACTACGTTTCTCCCCAACACTTCTATAAAGAAGTTTTTTTTTTTTTTTTTTCGTCCGCTTTCCACTCAGCGAAGTTTCATCTGAAACTGATTTTAGCATGAAAATCTGTTTTCAATTTCTACAATGGCAGCAGCTCTATTGTAAATTACTTTACACTGGCAGCCGTGTGCTCAATGTACTCGTAATTAGTATTCCCTCGCCATAAAGGCAGATTTTCTCCGACTTCAGAGGTACTCACGTTATCGTCCTGAGTAAGACCAGGGACTCGAACAAATGCCGGACAGTAGGTTCGAACCCGAGCTATGAGGCGTCTCACAGCTAGCAGGCCGAGCTACTATCAACTACTCTAGGCAGTCCCCCATATAAAGAAGTAAATGGTGGAAGAGAAGAAGAAGATACAGGGTGTTCAAGATAAAAGCAGCTCCATCAAGGAAGCCAATCTGGCATTGATTTATAACAATGAGAAAGTTCAATTATAACATAGTATAGGTCAAGTAAGGGAGTCTTTTTGTGATGGTATGTAATTATGGTGTGGGAAGAGGCGATGAACAAATGTGACGAAAGGATGAGCTAATCAGAACCAGTTTAAATAGTAAATAGACAAAACAAATGCGCACCTGACAACTTTTGATTTGTCAGTGGGGCTACTTTTATCTTGAACAGCATGTAGTTTGTCACATTCCCATGGACTGCTAAAATAAATAATGTGTAGGTGTTGAATGAGGTTAGGACAAAGAGAAAGCTTATCATCAATATAAGAAAGAGGCAGTCATCAATTTTCAGATATGTGAGCAGAAAGGGAGGTTCAAAACACATTGTAACAACTGGTACAAGGAAGACGGAACATTTTTTTGATAGCCTGACTTCATGGCACGGAAGAACGTCAACATCTGAGATGATAGCAAACACCAGAGACTTGTGGAGATCAATGATCGCCTACGCCAGCCAACATGGCACCTGATGATATTGAATCGAAAATCATGGCATATCCTTTACAGGACATAGCCATCAACCACACTAAACTGGCCATTGATTTTCTAGGCACCACTTATACGTTCAGTAGTTTGCTATTACTTTCTGAACGGTGAGGTCTATTTTTACCTTTCGTAAAAACCCCACGGAAACGAATTTGCTTCCAAACTTGCTCACCGTGGGGTTTGAACCAGGTACACTTGGGTTTGTGACCGAGCTCACTACCTCTTGCACTACGAATGCTCACACCTGATGATATATATATATATATATATATATGGAACATTCAGATAAGTTTATTTACCTCTCCATAACCATTCCAAAAATAAATTGACTTTTTGATATTTTTTCTCTTCAAATGTGTATTGATATGAATTATTGAACAACCCATTCACCCTGGGTTGGACGGGGTCCTCAAGGAGCAAAGAATAGTAACACTGTGACCTATAAGGCATGTTGTAAGAGACCACTGAGGTAGGGGCATAGGGAAGCCACCCTAGTATTTAAAAAGCGTCACAGAAATCGGATGTGCTGGCCTATTTGTAGGCTCTTAACTTACACAACGTACAATCAATCTCAGGCTCGGATCACATACAAATCACAAAGAGTGGTTTAACAAGTGGTCATTATGGAACAATCGATCTCAGGCTCGGATCACATACAAATCACAAAGAGTGGTTTAACAAGTGTCGATATGGAACGTTCGAAGCAGAACAATCCCATGATAATGTTGTCATAACTTGTCATATTCTTCTTCAAACTTGTACATTCACATTTAACATCAACGGGGGAATCAGGAATAAATGATGAAACTCACAATAAAAAGATGTATAAGAATGTTGTACAAGAGTTGTTAGTTCATCACATCATCATCATCATCGGGTAAAGAACAAATGATTGCTGAAAACAAAACTAGACTGAAATATGAACCCCAGATCAAATTTTAAGTTTGAAGATGTTGTTTTTCTCGATCCAGAAGCACTTGAGCTTTCAGTCTTTGGCTCGGTGCCATGGACATCGTAACCCTTCGGTTCAGTGCCACGACCACCGTAAGTCTGGAGAAAGTGTGGCTTTTCTGCCAGCCCGCGGAATTGAACCGCACTCACAGGGAGCTTGTCACCCGTCATCCAACACGCTACGAACATGCTGGGCAGGTGGCGCTTGAAGATGTTTAAAGAAATGTATACAGATTATAATATTTGGTTACAACAGACAAAATACACGGAAAGAGAGATAGAGGGAGACAAAGAAAAAATTCTCGACGGCTTGAAATCGTGGTTGGCAATGGTTCAGTGACAGAGTTGATGGATTGTAGCAGAGACAGACAGATGTGGAGAGACATGATAGTCTACGCCAACCGGCACAGCACTTGATTGATTGATAAAGATTATTCTGTTTTTAAAGAAACTATTTGACAATGATCTATGTCTAGGACAAGATAAAAAAGTAGACAAGATGTAAGATTCAACAACAATAACAGGGAATAGATAGGAGACTTTGCTGAAGTGGTTAAGAGGTTTGCATGGGAGATATTGATGATTGTAATAAAAATGTTTGTTCCTAACATTCATGTGATTATTTTTTTTTTACTTTTCTTCCTAACATTCATATGATTATTTTTGTTACTTTTGTTCCTAACATTCATGTGATTTTTTTTTTTACTTTTGTTCCTAACGTGCATGTGGTTTTTTTACTTTTGTTCCTAACATTCATGTCATTATTTTTTACTTTTATTCCTAACATTCATGTCATTTTTTTTTCTTTATTCCTAACATTCATGTCATTTTTTTCTGTCATTTGTTTCTAACATTCATGTGATTTTTTTATTTTTCTTCCTAACATTCATGTGAGTTTTTTCTGTCATTTGTTCCTAACATTCATGTCATTTTTTCTGTCATTTGTTCCTAACATTCATGTATTTTTTTTTTTTGTTCCTAACATTCATGTGATTTTTTAAATTTTTCTTCCTAACATTCCTGTGAGTTTTTCTGTCATTTGTACCTAAATTCATGTGGTTTTTTTTTGTCATTTGTTCCTAAAATGCATGTGATTTTTTTCTTCTTTGTTCCTAACATTCTGTGATTTTTTTCTGTATTTGTTCCTAAATGCATGTGTTTTTTTTTACTTTTGTTCCTAACATTCATGTGATTTTTTTTTTTACTTTGCTTCCTAACATTCATGTGATTTTTTTTTTTACTTTTTTCCTAACATCCATGTGATTTTTTAACTTTTGTTACTGACATTCATGTGATTTTTTTTTTTTTTGTTAGATGACTTGTTAATTTGTTAACACTTTAACCCTTAGAACTTGAAATCTCGATATATACTTATGAATTGTAAACATCTCCAATTTCGTCTTACCAATATTTCAATCTTACAAGACATTATTGTTATTTGTCTGCGGCCGAAGATAAATTATGTACAAATGAGAAGTCAAACACAACCGACATGTTACCATTTTGTTTAGCAAGATGGCGGACTCTGGTCTGTGATAATTTTGTGTGTTGATGAGGTAATTTTTCATTGTTTAAATTGTGACAAGATTTGCTGAAAATTCAAGAATTTGTCACTCTTAAAGGATAATAATAGAGCAAGCTGTTGAACTTGTTTTGAATGATTCCGAAGATGAATTAGACTTAGAATGTGATCATTCTGATAAGGGTATTGGAAGTTAGTGAGACAATCATTTAGACGATGAAGAATTGATTTAATTGATTGATATTCAAGCCATATATGTTCAATCTGGAGAAAAAGCTACATTATGTGGAAGTATTCAGACGGGTGAGGGGTGTGATTCACATAAATTTTACAGTTTGTTATTCTGTAGATATACAGTAAAAATGAATAACGGAGATGATATGGTATATCAATAACAAATTATAGAGCACTTAGTTGTGCTAAGTTATTGTGATTTTGGTATCACTCTGGTATGTGCTTTCTTGCCTCAGGAGAAGTGGTTTTTAGGGTACCGATGATCAGGGTTTAAAGGGTTAAGAATAAGTTCATTATTTAATTGTTATTTTTTTAACTTATGTTCCTAACATTCATGGTTTTTTTTTGGTATTAAGAAGACTTGTTAAGTTTTTTTAACATTTTAAGAATGAGTTAATTAAAGTTCTTTTGTTACATAAACTGAACTGTTTAATGTTTCTCTGATTTTTATTTGACAACTTGGTTGTCAATACCATTGAGATATGATGTTTGCCTCACTCTCGGAAAATACTTAGTTCAGTCCCCATGTGGATCAATTAGGTTTTTGTCTCCAGTTATTCCTGATCTCAAGAAATATCGGTCTCAGTTCCATGAAAGAGATTGCGCGAGTTGCCCTGGATAGAGTGGTATGGAGAAATTGCTTGCAGGCCCTATGTAACGTATACGAGAGGAATTATTATTATCCCTGATCTCAGAGTAAGTAAGATTATGTGCCTATTCAAGTCAGAGATGGAAGATAAAATGTATGTACGATGTTCAAGTTGAGCATATAAAAGACCTCTTGGCAGTTGAGAACCAAGAGAAGTAGGCTGGAAAGCCGCTTCCCAGCTTAGTGTTCAATATTGGTTTCTCAGCATGTTGCAGCACAAGGCTATCACAGAATTGGGCAGCTCTGATGTTGACGAAATCCCAGTGTTGACGAATCAAATTACAAATTCAAAGTTGAACATTTCCAGCATACACAACGTAGTGGCACTTGAAAATCTTAGTTGTAAAAGCCTAGGATTTATAACTCTGCTGAGATTTTCTAGGCCACTCACTGCCTTATAATCCTGACAGACTGCCTTATAACCATGACAATGGTAACTTAACATTGCCTTAAATTGTATATTTAAAACTGCACAGATTGCATTATTGTTTTAGCCATAATTGTGTACATATGTATTGTTATAAACAGATTTAGAAGATAACAGAAATAAATAATATTTATATAAATTATGTAATTGTATGGCAGCATATTGAATAATAAATTTGATTGTAACTGCTTTGTTTCTCTGCAAGTTATTTTTTGATGAATAAATGAATATTAAGGGGGGACTCTGGTCTGGAAACTTTTTTCTACTCTTCTAAGTCATAATCTTTCAAAATGGCTATACAAATTTTACATTAATATAAAAACAACGAAAATAGCTTCTTGATCCCCACACTACAGAATCACCCCTTAAATGAATTATTTGTTAACCTGACTTTGCTTGGCTAAACCTGACTTGTCTAGTTTTTTATAAATAAATATTGTAGGGAATGTATAAGTTATTTGTTTTATTTCATTATTTATTAATAGTCACATATTTTCATTTTAGGGCCATTCAGAATTTATTGTTGTTTTCTATATGTAGTGTGCTGTGAAAGAAGTTCAATTCTTCACGTCTGTTGTATCCGTTGCTTGATAAAGTCCTTTTGGTTGAAACGTTGCTGTATATTGTTGTTGTTTTTGGTAAAACTACAGTATTTTGTTTTTCATGTTTCACCATTGCTACATAGTTTTACTGCAGTCTTCAAATATATCGATACAGTTATTTGTTAAAATAATGTCCTTATATTGCATGCAATCTGTTGCTTTGAACATTCTGAAGCATGGAATGAGAGTCGGACACAGTAATGGCCCTAGTAAACCTCAGAGAGCCATTGTAGGACAGTAGCATTCTAGAGTAAGCTACCCTAGTAAATAAAATGCTGGTGAAACCGGATGTGCTGGCCTAGTCACCATAGGCACATAATTGGCACAACGTAAAAAACATCTTGTCAAAGATCAATTGTATATCACAATAAGTGTGGTAAAATTGGCCACAAAGAACAAACGCAAAGAAGAAGACGGCAGCAATGAGTCTCAACCTTCATCCTTGTACTGAAAGCAGTTGCATTTTATGGCATATATTGTTATAGGTGTATCTTGGGGGTCTCTGTGTCTAAGTGGTTAAGCCCTTTGCCTTGTGAGTCAAAGGTTGTGGGTTCGAGTCCAGACCGCGTCATTCTGTTCACAAGTGCAGTTTTTCCAGAGACCCCTAGGATTGTTGCTGGAGCTACAGAGTTCGTGCTTTGTGCAATATTCTCAGCAGGTGGCGTGCCATTTCTGCTAAGAGGGACCGAGCCATATGAGGTAAAACCCGGTGCAATGAAGTCAATCCTTCGGCTTTTAAACCCTTTTTTTAAAAAGGTGTATCTATGGCTATTATTAGAACACATTGTGACAGTCAAAATCAAATCAGGTAAAATCAAAGGGAAAACAAGACAGAGAAAATTTGGGATAGCCTGACTTCATGGCACAGAAGAGCATTAACATCTGTGATGATAGCTTCTTCCTCCTCTTCGAACACTCCTTATCAGCCGCTTGTTAAACCACTCTTTGTGATTTGTATGTGATCTGAGCCTAAGAGCGATGGTACATTGCACCAGTTACGCACCTACAAGTAGGCCAGCACATCCAATTTTAGCGACACTTTTTATTTACTAGGGTAGCTTCCCTAGGTCCCTACCTCAGTCACCACTTACAACATGCTTTGTAGGTCGCAAGTGTTACTATTCTATGTTCGTCTTGTGGGCCCTGGCAACAAACAGGTAAGATGGTAGCAAACACCAGGGACAGAGATTTGTAGAGATCCATGGAGAAATTTAGTGATCTTGTGTGTGCTTGTTCTATGCACTTTGTACGCTGTTACTCATTTTATTAAGGCTGTTCTTGATGGCATCGCTCCATCTTTTGCGTGGTCTTCCTCTTGCTCTGTACTCATTATACTTTTTCAGAGTGGCTCTCTGTGGTAGTCGATACCAGGGCATTCTTGTCAGGTACCCAAACCATTTAATCTGTTGTTCTTTTATGAATTACATGACTAGTTTCACATCCAGTATTCTTCAAATTTCTTCATTTCTAATTTTATCTCTTATTGTCAATCCTGCAGCTCTTCTAAGACACCTCATCTCTGTCGTTATGATTTTCCGCTCATTAGCTGCTGTTTTTGGCCATGTTTGACACTGGTAACATAGTGTTGGCCAAAAAATCGTTCTTATGAGATTTGCTTTGTATGTCAGTTTAGTAATCAATTATTAGAGTGCCCTTACAATTCTAGACCTTATATTTGTAGGTCAGATGATTAGTTTACTTTCTTGCTAACTTTCCTTTCTCAACTCTGCGAGTCAGACACATTTGATTAGAATTGAGTCCTGTTTAACCAAAACTATTCTAGTATCTCTGAGCCACAAACTCCAATCCAATGTTCTAACCACTTGACTACACCAGTCTTACTAAAGTGACATTTTGTCCACTTCTGTATACAAACACTCAACATATCTTTACGCACAAACAAATCAAATTATGTACTAGTCAAATGTGTACAAAATAATTTTATTGTCCGCAAAAAAACAATGAATTTTTTTTCTTTTGCCTCCAGCAGATTGGCAGATATTTTTACGCAACAAACATTATATATATTTGTTATGATATAACAAGATCAACTGTACATTTCATGAGGCTTTCAAATTACAATCTGGCATATCAAAGATGTTATCTACTGTCCAATGTATGGTCTTGACCTTGCTAGACGCCTCTAGTAAGATTATCCTGCCTTTACCGCTAGATGCCCTAGCAACAGATTATCTGCCTAGCTAGATGCCCTAGCAACAGATTATCCTACCTTGACCTTGTCAGATGCCTCAGCTTGGTAGTAAATTACCAAATAGTCTATCTTCTTGATCTTGCTTGATGTCTCAGTTTAGTAAAATATTATTCTGCCATGACCTTGCTCAATGCCTCTGGTACCAAATGATCAGTCTTCCTGCCTTGACCTTGCTCAATGCCTCAGTCTGGTACCAAATGATCTATCTTACCGATTTAACAGTCAGATGCCTCAGCTTGGTTGTAAATTACCAAATGATCTTGGTCTATCTTCCTGCCTTGACCATGCTCAATGTCTCAGTCTGGTACCAAAGGATCAATCTTCCTTCCTGCCATGAGCGTGCTAGATGTCTCAGTTTGGTAACAAACAATCTTATCTTCCTGCCTTGAGCGTGCTTGCTAACTAGACTTGAGAACAAGATAAAGTCCCCTCACACACTCATCCAGCATAGTAAACATATCAGATATGAAATATACAGTACTACTACACAAATAGCTGCAAGTTTCCACAATGTTAACAACTCAGGACACTTGTGAAACAATATTGACGTTGTTTATAAAAACAATCATATGCTGACGTAGGCTCAACAAAATTAACAATCATTAATTAGAGATGTTTGATTCCAACAAATATTTCTTCAAACTCAATAAAACATCTTTCCACTATTTATTTTTAAATGTCAATTTTTGTTTTAAAATAATCTGACAGACCTGAAGCTGACCGCCCAATTTGTGGTCCATAGTAAATTAAGCGCATGACCAGAGATCGCTGAAGAAGTTTAAAAATAATCTGGTCTTAAAAAAAATATAATAAAGGTTTCAAATTGTTGTGATATTTCTTGATTTACAGAGCACTTGAAGACTGATGGTGGACAGCAAGCACTTCGCCGAGTGGTTATCGGGGCCCAAATTTAGGGTGTAAAGAATAGAACCACTGTTACCTGCCATGTATGAGGCCACTAAGGAGGTTTGGCTGAAATCGAATGCACGTGTCCTAAATGTGCAGATGTCTATGTGTTTAGGGGCCTACCAAACCAATGTGCAACGTATACACGTTCTTGGCACAGATCAAGCGTACCACAAAATGAAGAAGTAAACACTTGAAGACTGATGGTGGACAGCAAAGACACAAATTGAAGACTGATGGTGGACAGCAAACACTTGAAGACTGATGGTGGACAGCAAACTGAACTGATGGGAAGCACCGAGACTGATGGTGGACAGCTCCATAATCCATAAATCTTGTCAAAGATGAAGGTTAGTGCTCGGATGTGTGGGGATGGTGAAGGCAATGGGGGAAACCATTGAATAATTTCCACAAAGAAAGAAGTATATAACTTGTATAATTGCAATTACAGGGAGATGAAGATGATAGATCATGGAAAGAATTGAAAGGAATGGCAAGAGAGAGAAAGAGTTGGAAGATGTTTGTTGAAGACATGTGCTCCATTGGGAGTTGAAAGGTGAAGAAGTAGAAGAAACATGGTTTGGGAATCTCTGTGGTTAAGCCCTTGTCTTGCGTTCCGAAGGTCATGGATTCAAATTCGGACTGCTCATTGATGCATTTTTTCTAGGATTGTTGCAGGAGCTACTGAGTTCATGCAATACTCTCGGCAGATGGCATGCCATTTCTACAGAGAGGAGCATAGCCACAAGGAGTAAAACCCGGTGCAATGAAGTCAATCCTTCGGGTTGAGATCCTTTTTTCAACATGATTAAGGAACTACCAGTCTTCAATTTAACTATTGTGTAAACAAGAAACAATGAAAGCCATGGTTGACAGGTTAAAGTAAAGACAGACATGATCAGATGGCTTTAACACTAGTCTTTCCATTACCTAAGTTGAAGAAGGAAGAGAATCTCTAAGGACAGGTTACATGGGAGACAGATCTGATCAGATGGCTTTAACACTAGTCTTTCCATTACCTAAGTTGAAGAAGAGAGTCACTAAGGACAGGTTACATGGGAGACAGACCTGATCAGATGACTAACACCAGTCTTTCTATTGCCTTAGTAGAAAAGAAAGAATGATATTTTGAAGATGTTTCTGGTGAGGAGATTCCATTTTTTAAAATCCCACAATTGACAACAGGACTGAAATTGTAACACCGAACACAAGAAATTAGAATATCACTGCTTATTCTGCAACTAATCTTGATTAGTTTCCACAGGTAAATCTCTGCTTACTTTGCAACTAATCTTGATTAGTTTCCCCAGTGAAATCTCTGCTTACTCTGCAACTAATCTTGATTGAGTTTCCCATGTAAATCTCTGCTTACTCTGCAACAATCTTGATAAGTTTCCCAGGAAATCTAGATTTCATTACAACTGAGTTAAAGTGGACACATGCGGAAACTTGTCACCCACATTTGTGCAATATTTGGCCAAAGTTGCGAACATGAACACAGATGACTGAATATATTTCTGTGCATCATAAGATGATAATTTCTTTCTATATCATTTTATTAATCAAAATATTTATAAATTGACACCAAAATAAAACTCTATATGTGAGTACTAAAAATACATCCTTGGTGTATGTATTACGATAGAACATGTTTGCCGCTGACCACCTCACATATACCATGTTCTATCTCTTTCTCTCTCTCTCCAACCCTTTACACAAAATATGCAAACAAAAAATTGTGGACATAATATAACGTCAATGAAAAAAAAATTGACAAGACGTGTGACCACAAACGTGGCGTTGCCATTTAAATGTCAAGTATATCGTGATTATATGCCAACATATGCTCCTTATTCAAATGATAGATAATATACGAGTGGGCATATGTTCAATAAAATCATGCAAGAACTTCTTACCGAGATAATGATTCATTTTTGAATGAAATAAAACAAAATATCATGAAACGGTACACAATATTGCTACATATCTTGTCTGTAAATGAAGGAATTTCTACAAAATGATTATCACTCAATTTTTTTTTTTTTAAACTGTTTTTATTGCCTGTACTACCACTTTTAAGAGTGGTCTAGGACAGGGAGGGACATGAGCCTGTGGAATTTAATGGTTGCATGGCTAGTGCAGTCCTACAATACTCTTCAGGGTAGGATTTTTTCTTTATGTCCCAACAGAAAAAACTTCTTGACTGTACCGGGGATTGAACCAGGGTCTCCAAAATGGAAGCCTGTACTCAAATTCACTCGATGAGATATTCCACTATTACTCAATTATTAACAATATAGTGTAATATTGGTTGGACAAACAATTGAAGCCCTTTTTGTTGTCTTCCCAATATAAACAGTGAATCAATAAAAATAATGTTATCAAACAGCTGTGATAACTAACATAAGTGTATCTTATGATACACTATCATAACAAATGATACTATCTATGTATTGTCTATTCCTTTTGCGTCTTTCAGGGTAGGCGAAGAGTTGATAAGTGCCCTCGTATATGGCGTTTTCTACTGCCTCTGATATATCTGAGGGCCATCGTTTGCATGGGCAACCCTTAGGCCTCAAAACCGTTGTACCTGAATAGTAGTGCCCGCTGTGATGTACTGTGATGAGCGATAATCGTGTGACATGGCTGAACTATTTGATTTGTTGTTACTTAATATGCTCTAGCACTGATGTTGTTCCTACCAAGTCTCTAATAGTCTCGTTTTTTATCTTAACTCAGATCAGATAAGATATATATATTGTCTATTGTCTTTCCCAGGTGGATGATGGAATTGGTTGTCCACTCTTGCCATTAAGCAAGGGTAGGAGCATTAATTTGCGTTCCAGGGCCACATGAGTCACCCTTGTTGCGTTATATCCGTGTTTATGTAGTGTGATCTTGATATTGTCTATCCATCTTTTTCTTGGTCTTCTCTTGGCTCTAGTACCTGATCTCTTTTTATTATTTGCTGTTATTGGTGGTTGGTTAATCATAACAAATAATATTACTATAACAAATATACATCTGGGACATACATCAACATATACGTATCTGCAGTATATTTCATTCGTACAGATGTCCCCACGGGGGTTGTGTGTGGAAGAAACTAGTCAATACTGACGAGAAGAAGAAAAGTTATATTTGGAAAATATGTAATGAATTATTTAGTGAAGCTTTTTCTTATATATAACTCAAGTGTTGAAAAACCTGATGCAGGTTGGAATATTTGATTAGTGTCTAGAGCAAACAACACTTGGAACAATGAGAAGTAGATGAAATGAAAATCATGGCATATCCTTTACAGAACTTCACTATCAACCACAGTAAATGAGTTGCTGATTTTCTAGTCACCACTTATATGTTCAGTAGTTTCTTTCGGAATGGTGAGGTTTATTTTTACTATTTGTAAAACATCTGTGTCTAACAAATTTGTTTCCAAACTGCCTGTCGCAGAATTTGAACCCGTTACGCTTAGGTTGTGATCGAGCTCACTACCGCCTGAGCTCACAACCGCCTGAGCTACGGACGCCCACTAGATAACAAATAGAAATGAAACAAAATAATAACTTTGTGTGTGTGGTAGTGGTGATGGCATGCTGTTAGGCTTAAGATAACGGATGCAGTACCCATCGGGAGATTAAAAGTTACTTTCTCCTGGCATGCTTTCTATCAGCGAGATGTCAGAGACATGCTACAACAGTTTTCAGACTTCAGTGTACAATGATAAGAGAACTGCATCACTGTTATTAGTTCTATATTTCTTGTACTAACAAGAACATGCAAAGTGAAACTTGTCCACCTCGCTACTGGCTGATAAGATGTTGCTAGTTTGACATTCCCGTACACTTATTTTATAAATATATAATTTGCTAAGTTTTATCATGTAGCAGCAACAGATGATTTTTTTAGATTTTTAGAAAACTGTAAAAGATGCCAAAATTTGAATTAGACAAAGAATGCCATTCTAATTGTCCAGTTTGAGCAGTAAAGCACAATATCTGTTGGAAGTGAAATCATACCCTCATTTCATACTTGATGACTAGGTATATAATGTACCAGGAAATGAGCACTGTACTGGTCCAAATATAGCACTATGTACCAGGAAGTGAGCACTGTACTGGCCCAAATATAGCACTATGTACCAGGAAGTGAGCGCTGTACTGGCCCAAATATAGCACTACCACTATGTACCAGGAAGTGAGCACTGTACCGGTCCAAATATACCACTACGTACCAGGAAGTGAGCAGTGTACTGGTCTAAATATAGCACTACGTACCAGGAAGTGGTTTTCCGGTTCGGTTTCAAGATGGAAGGTGTTGTTTTCTTCGTACTTGCTATGGTCGGTTGATCTGAGGCCTAATAATCCTCAATCGTAAAAACCCCAGTATTTCTGAAACAGAGGATTTATCTAAATGTGTATCGTTCTATTAATGTGTAATGAAAACGGAGACACGATGAAAGAAATAAACTCCCGTATTGCTATAGCAGCTAGTGCCTTCACAAAATTAACGAATATCTGGCAATCTCAAGACCTTAGTATATGCACAAAAGTTAAATTATTTAGGTCATGTGTGATTCCTGTACTGACCTACGGTTGTGAAAGTTGGAAATCAACAAAGAAAATTGATAAGAAACTGGACAGCTTTGAGAATAAATGTCTACGAAAATTATTAAAAGTAAAATGGAGTGATTTCATTTCTAACACAGTGAGAGATAGAACACACCAACAACCCGTATCAAATATTATAAGGAAACGAAGGTGGAAATATTTAGGTCATGTTCTTAGATCAGACGAAAAGAGACTAAATCGACAAGTCCTTATGTGGTCACCAGTTGGGAAAAGAAAACGTGGAAGACCAAAGACCACTCTTCGAAGAACCATCCAACAAGAAAGTAAACTATTGGGATGTAAAACCATACAAGATCTCCAACTGCTAGCAAAGAACCGTATCACATGGAGATCTAAAACCTCTGCCTATGTGCCGCCTTTGGCTCGAAAGGAATAAACTAACTAACCAGGAAGTGAGCGCTGTACTGGCCCAAATGTAGCACTAGCACTACATACCAAGATAGTGATAAAACGGACTCTGAATGTGATACAACTTTGATTCACGTGACACTGTTTTAGATCGATAGCAGATGTTCCCAGGGGTACAGGAGTAGGTGATAGACACCCAACTCGAAAACAGGGCATGTCATACTGTGGATAGGTATGGGGAGCGACGCCAATATCAGTTACAGCAATAGCTTGTGGATTATGAAGAATATACTCTACATACCCTATATATAAGCTACAAGTCAGTAGCTCATTAATATATGAACACTATTCCATAGTTTAAACGTCCTAAGTTTATGAATTTATTTTTTATGATTTAAAAAAAAATTGTAACCCTGAAAACTGATCACGCTAAAAAAATATTGTTGCAGTGAGCCAGACTTGGTTGAAAAATGAGTGACAGCGAAAGTGTTAAGCTCTAGTCCAATGCCATGCAGAGGTTTGCATTCTGTTGTTTTGTTCCATGTTTTCTATTTATCTGGACTTAGAGGAAGATAATCCTCTCCAATATCCCCAACTGGTGCATGAGGACTCTCCAATGGAGCATAATAACATTCCAAATTGGAGTATTGTTTGAGCAATGGTTCTCCTATGAAGGAAGGACTACCATAGTCTTCACTATTTGAGCAATGGTTCTCATACAAGGAAGACTGCTACAGTTTGAGCAAGGGTTCTCATACAAGGAAGGTTGCTTCAGTTTGAGCAAGGGTTCTCATACAAGGAAGGCTGCTACAGTTTGAGCAAGGGTTCTCATACAAGGAAGGTTGCTACAGTTTGAGCAAGGGTGCTCATACAAGGAAGACTGCTACAGTTTGAGCAAGGGTTCTCATACAAGGAAGACTGCTACAGTTTGAGCAAGGGTTCTCATACAAGGAAGGCTGCTACAGTTTGAGCAAGGGTTCTCATACAAGGAAGGCTGCTACAGTTTGAGCAAGAGTTCTCATACACGGAAGGCTGCTACAGTTTGAGCAAGAGTGATTCAATGCCTCGTGTTACTTACACACAGCACATCATACATGATGTAAGACTGTAGCGGTGAACATATAGTAGCAAGGAGAGAGTGACTGCTAACTTTATGCGTCCGAGTTTTCAACATACAATGAATGATATACCAGCCTTCCACGTACAAGGTATATGATATGATATTCCAACCTTTCATATGCACGGTATGTTATTTCTTCTATCCACATATTACGTATGATATACAAGCCTTCCGCATACAACATATGATATAAAAGCCTTCCAAACCTTAGATATTGAACCTATTCAGCAATTTCAGAAGTTTGGAATTAAACATTGTACGGAGTTGAATGTCTGAGTGGGCAGAATAAGTGTGTTTAACCAGCGAGCCATAGGGACCATCAGTATACATAGTCTTCAGCATCTGCCGGGGAAGACTGAGCCCCGATGGGTCATACTAGAGTGCGATGATGTCAGTTCTGAAAATAATAACCACACATTTGGTACAATATACCAACAATCCACATACGAGGTATGATATACCAGCCTTCCACACACAAGAGCTATGACATACCAGCCTTTCACACACAAAAGCTATATGATATACTAGCCTTTCACACACAAGAGCTACAATATACCAGCCTTCCACACACAACAGCTATAACATACAAGCCTTCCAGACATTATAAGAAATGAGAAATCAATCTTGCACATATCAAGAAATCTGCACACATTAAACCTGCGCTTACAATCAGCCACTGAAACATATGAAATCTGCGCTCACAATCAGCCCCTAAAACATATGAAAGCTGCGCTCACAATCAGCCACTGAAAGATGAAACCTGCGTTCACAATCAGCCACTGAAACATGAAACCAGCATTCACAATCAGCCACTGACACATATGAAACCTGAGTTCACAATCAGCCACTGAAACATGAAACCTGCATTCACAATCAGCCACTGAAACATGAAAGCTGCGTTCACAATCAGCCACTGAAACATGTGAAACCTGCGCTCACAATCAGCCCCTAAAATATATGAAAATCTGACGCTCACAATCAGCCACTGAAACATGAAACCTGTTCACAATCAGCCACTGAAACATGAAACCTGCGTTCACAATCAGCCACTGAAACATGAAACCTGCGTTCACAATCAGCCACTGAAACATATGAAAAGGCTTGAATGTGCAGTATAAACAAATAATAATAGTAATAATCCACTACGGATTATATAACACAGTATATACATCAATAAAAGTACATAAACAATATAAACAAACTAATGTGCTGGAAATATACTAAACAAATGTACATGTGGCCAAATCAAAAACATATTTTTAAAATATACACGCACACAAAGAATAGAACCGACAAGTATAATACACAATGATACACTACAATATTAACAAGGGACATTATTGATAGCTAACAAGATTACAAAGTTAAAAAACAACTGATATTTAACGATCATGTTAAATAACATAACGACAAAGGTTTGTGGCTGCTGGTTAGAAGGTCTCCACCAATTAAAAAAAACAATATATGAAGTTTTCTCAATATTAACACGTTCGACAGCCACAAAAATAACTGATGCAGTTGGTGGCGTTTCAAAAAAAGTGCATCTGGTAACACTGAATAAGGCATGAAACAACTCAACAGTGTCGGAATTTAATATATAATAATTCCTGTTATTCTGACATGTTATTTAACATTAAATTTTGCAATGTGAGAAGATATTATTCAGAAATATACAGCATGTTCAATTATTGATATAAGAACAAAAATAACGGATGAGAAGGATAACAATAAAATGATACACGTAGAGAGGTGTAGTTATAATAGAAATATGAAAGTGATAAGGCAAATAATACAAGCAGGAAGGTAATTATACAAGTGATATGGCAATGATACAAGTAATAACATATGATAGAAGCAGTTAGGTATGATCATGCAAGCAATGATACAAGCAATGAACTATCAGTATGCATACACTTCGAAATCTGTTGAGAGAGACTGAGCACCTATGGGTCTGCCCAGAGTGCCGTGATGTCAGTTCAGTAACCAATGATACGAGTAAGGTAATGTAAAGTAATGATACAAGAAGTAACATATGATACAAGCAGTTAGGTTTTTCAAAACAAATAAAGCATGATACCAGAAAAGTAAATGTCTTTCTGTTCTTTTTTCCAATCTTGTTTTGCCTCACAGCGTTCAGGATAAGAAGAGATTTCCAGGACAGGCATTTGTATGCGCTTCATAAAGAGTGTCTTTCGTCACCTGTTATTTCTGAGGTCCACCTTGTGCGTGGCCGGCCTTTTTGCTTTGTATTCACTGTACCGGAGTAGCATTGCTCTTTGAGGCTTACTGTCTGTTGGTAATCTATTTATGTGACCGAACCATTTAATTTGTTGTTTCTTGATGAAGTTCAGTACTGATGTTGTACCCATTTTTTCCCTTGAAGTCTTCATTTCTAAACCGGTCTCTTCTTGATACACCCAGCATTCTGTGTAGACATTTCATCTCTGTCGTGACTAGTTTTCTTATATCATTTGTTGTCAGTGTCCAGATTTGGCACTGGTAGTATAATGTTGAGAGAAAGATTGTGTTGAACTTCTTCGAACGCTCCATATCAACAACTTGTTAAATCATTCTTTGTGATTTCTATGTGATCTGAGCCTAAGAGCAACAGTACATTGTGCCAGTTATGTGTCTACAAGTAGGTGACCATATCCGATTTCTGCGATGCTTTTTATTTACTAGGGTAGATTTCCTAGGCCCCTACCGTAGTCGCATCTTACAACATGCCTTGTAGGCTACATGTTACTATTCTTTGCTCCCCTTGTGAGCCCCGGCAACAGACGGGTGATTATGTTGAAGAATCTATGTGAAGTCAAGTATAATAGATAATACATGTGATGTCACAAAGTAATAAGATAACAGAACAAATAGCTAGACATGATGATGATGATACAAGCAGAAACATAGGATACAAGTAATACAAGCTGTTTGAAAGTCAAAACAAAATGATAGGATGTGATCAAACTTGTTACACTCCAGATTTTGAACTCGTTCCAACTTCATTATTATAAGGCAAGATCAGTAAATGAGAAAGGGGAGATTATTAAGGCTAGAGTAATCCTGAGAAAAATGCTGCTCAAGATCCAGACATCTATTATACACATAAACCTCACTGGCCCACTTCGTCCGACTTCCTCAAATTTACACACATTTTAGAAAATAATTTTTGTTTAAGAAATAGAGCACATAGACAGTCACTCACAACCATGAATTCCAAATCTGTCTAACTGATTGGCTCCTATAAGCCGCTGGTAGCGCCGCTATTTATTTGTGTTATAACGATCTTAAATAAAATTCAATTACCTACAAAATGGTATATTGCTCATCAAAATCTGTTAATAATTAAGAAAACTGAATTTGTACATACACCTGCAATGGCAAAAAGGACCTAAATTTAATTCAGTCACAACCTGTTGTTCAATTTAGTAACTCATCAGTTAAACATTCTATAGTATTTCCACAATTTATGGTTCTGAAAAGCCAAACAGTCAGATTACAGAATGAATTCCAGTTGGAGATGTGTTTCCCAGAATAAATTCAGCAAATTAAAAATTTATTTCTAATTTTGTAATAAACTGGTAATTTTTGTATATAAGACTTTTCTACATGAGAAGTCTACCAAGATTAATGAGGATCATCGTCATCACAGCACTTCGGACAGGTTCAAAAGTGATCCGATCTCGTTCCAATATCTTCACCAGTGTATTGACGACTAAACAAGCCTGTTTAGTGTTGATTAATCGAATGTCTCGTCACTCGAACAAAGTTATGTTATGCAATCGACATCATGACACATTATCCTCATCTGCTCACTCAATGCCGTGTACTCCTGCATGCCCTGGTATAAAAATAACAGTTAAATGGTTCACTCGGGATGTGCTCAATGTGACACACCATTCCTGTCTTATACGATCTGCATGAACTTTCTTGTACATATTCATTGATTCGATCAGTATACACACACATGTCTGAATGCCTGTATCAAGATATTCAATTTATACAGGCAAACATTGTTTCATATACAAACCATTCATCATTTATTAAGTTTTTTTAAACTGAATATATATGCCATAGTAATGATTTCTAATTGTTGATTGATTGATAGGATCATCATTATTACACTTCGGTGAGCAACCATGTGTGCTCCGTTCTTTTTTTTACATTTTACACCGGAAGATCTCAGCTGCAGTGCACGAACTCTGTAGCACCGGCGAGGGTCCCGATGTAATTTTGAAGATGAAGATATTTTTGTAGGAATTTTATTTAAATATTTTGTAATGAATTTTGCATGGGCAGTGGCTTTCCAGCCTGCTCTTCTTGACTTTGAACTGTCAAGGATTCTTTTACATGCTCAACTTGAACACAGGACCTACGTTTTATCGTCCGTCTCCGATAGGACTCGATCTCACCTACACTGAGATTAGGGATCTCTGGAAAAATATCTCGATGACTTCACAAGGGAGCGAACCTGGTACCTTTGGCCCGAGAGACGAGCATCTAAGCTCTACGCCGCCACAGAGAGTCAATGATTTTCAATTGTGTGTGTTTTATGGATATGTTCAAACTAAAAGTGTACATATTATATTATTATTATAGTTCTCATGTAATGTTATACACTACACTGGGCCTGCAAGCAACATCTACATAACCGCTCTACCCATGACCATCCATTCAATATCTTGTATGGAACTGAGTGTGATATTTCTCACCTCCCTCAGTAAAGTTTCTTCCAGGGTTTCCCTATTCTTTCTTGATCCCTATGCCTTCCCCTTCAATATCTATTTTGTTATGCTTTGATCATTTCTTCTCTGAACTATTTCATCTCTCCCAGTCTCATAAAATGAACCAAACATGAGTTGTAACACTAATGATTCGAAAGTCACCGCAGTAATATTTTATATGACAACAAATAGTCAAAAAATATTTCCTTCCGGACTACACTCGACATTATTATATTGTCTCCTTCTTGACAACACTTGATACTGTCACAATGTTTCCTTCCTGACTACATTTGATATTGTCTACAGTTTGTGTGAATTATTTCATGAAAAAATATAGAAACCCTCCACAATGTGAAGGTCATTGATGGTTCTCACATTGTAGACTACATGTTCTCAAATTTCAGTATTTCTGTTATGGGTGTATCCCTTGGCATCGGAGGGGTCACCTTGCCAGACTGATCAGGTCTCCTCATATATACAATTGGCAACATGAGGAGGCCAGAGAGAATTGTTAAGCCGCCAGCCAAGTAGAAGCAGTCGTTGACATCTCCAGTTGACTTTATCAGCTCACCTATGACAGAAATAAGAGAAAACAAGTCAACAATCTTGAACATTTATAGACATCCTGAAGTTTAAAGTATTGTATCCCTCATCCTGAAGTAATAATTAGTATTGTATCCCTCATCCTGAAGTAATAATTAGTATTGTATCCCTCATCCTGAAGTAATAATTAGTATTGTATCCCTCATCCTGAAGTAATAATTAGTATTGTATCCCTCATCCTGAAGTAATAATTAGTATTGTATTCCTCATCCTGAAGTAATAATTAGTATTGCATCCCTAATTCTGATGTAATAATTAGTATTGTATCACATCCTGAAGATAGTAATTGTTAATAATGTTTAATGTCCAAAGACCATAATTTATATATATATATATATTATATATTATATAATAATATATATTATATATATATATATCATAAACTTTATATATTTTATTAAACATAAACTTCATATATTTTATTAAACATAAACTTCATATATTTTATTAAACATAAACACTTCTGCAGCTGTTTTTAATCTTTCACTTAACAAATAAAGGGATTTGTTGCCTCCCATTTACAAACTCCTTCAACATACCTGCAATTGGAGCACCAATGAATGCAGCCACTCCTTGAAACAAAATGAGCAGCCCAAAAGATTTGGTCAGCATGTCCAGCCCAAGCAGTTCCACCAACAACACTGACCTCAGGGATACATATGCAGCTGTTGAAGAAATATATATTTGTGAATGTTATGTCAGAAACAAGGTAGTTACAGTAACTAGCTGGGAACATCACTCAAATCTGCAGCATATCAATGATCTCTATCTGTCTACTTGAAGTCTACCTGAGTGAAATCTTGTCTTGGTGAAGTCCATCTAGTTGTCTGCACAAAGTGGATAATTGTAATAATATTTTGTTTCACTTCTTCAACTTCACAAAGTGGACAATTGCTATAAGTTCACAAAGTGGATACTTGGTACAAGTTAACAAAGTGGACAATTGCTATAAGTTAACAAAGTGGACAATTGTTATATAAGTGGACAATTGTTATAAGTTCACATAGTTAGTTAGTTAGTTAGTCTTTCCTCTTGGGCCTGTGGGCGGCGCATAGGCAGAGGTCATAGTTCTCCATGTCTCGCGGTTCGCTATCTGTTTTAGGTCTTTAATGTTTACTAGGCCCATCGTTGAGCCTTCTCTGGTGATGGTTCTACGCAGAGTCTCTATTGGTCTTCCTCGTTTTCTTTTTCCCTCTGGTGTCCATATGAGGGATTGGTAAGGAGTCTTCTCTCATCCATTCTAAGTGTGTGGCGATGTAGTTCAGGGCACTTTCTTATAAAATTTTATACATTTTCTTGCTTGGTCTCTTGTCTTATTTGTGTATTGGGTCTGAAATCTGACCATTTGAGGTTCAATATTCTTCTAAGACATTTATTCTCAAAGTTATCTAATTTTCTTTCTAGAGCTTTTGTTGCTTTCCAACTCTCGCATCCATAAGTTAATACTGGAATCACACAAGAGTTAAAGATCTTTAATTTTAAGTGCTTGCTGAGTGAATTGGACTTCCATATATTTGACAATTTGTTAAAAGCACTTGATGCCAATGCGATTCTGTGTGGAATTTCTGAGTTCACATAGAGTGAACACAAATTTGTAATACTATGTTGAATGTGAGTCAACTTACCCACACATATGCCAAATACTGCAGCAACAATTGCCAAGGGAACCTGATCTTTACAAAGTGGACATAGCAAGATTGTAATCCCTGCTAATATGAGAGCACAGTTGTTTAAGTGCAATGTGTTTACCCATGGCCTGTCTGCAAGCCATCCACACAAAACTCTGCCCACAGTGTTTGTAATTCCCACAATGGACAGTAGAAATGCTGCAGCAGCTGAAGACATTCCAACCGCCTCTCCCTTGGCGGGCAGAAAGAAGTATGGGATGTAGAAAGCTGTGGAAGTCAAGAATATAGTATCACAAGGTTGTCTCTCATATTTCAGGTAATTGTCTCTCATATTTCAGGTAATTGTCTCCCATATTGTCAGGTAATTGTCTCCCATATTGTTAGGTAATTGTCTCTCATATTGTCAGGTAATGGTCTCCCATATTGTCAGGTAATTGTCTCCCATATTGTCAGGTAATGTCTCCCATATTTTCAGGTAATTGTCTCCCATATTGTCAGGTAATGTCTCCCATATTTTCAGGTAATTGTCTCCCATATTGTCAGGTGATTATCTCCCATATTCTTCTTCTTCGAAAGCTCCATATCGACCACTTGTTAAACCACTCTGTGTGATTTGTATGTGATCTGAGCCTAAGAGCAATTGTACGTTGTGCCAATTATGCGCCTACAAGTAGGCCAGCAAATCCTATTTCTGCGCTGTTTTTTATTTACTAGGGTAGCATTCATAGGGTCTAAATCAGTTGCCTATTACGACATGCATTGTAGGTCGAAGTGGTACCATTCTTTGCTACTCTTGCAGACCTAGACACCAAACGGGTGATCTCCCATATTCAGGTAATTGTCTCCCAAATTTTCAGGTAATTGTCATTTTGGAAGGTTTTTCCTCAATTCGCCCGCTATGCACAACATACTCATGTGCCCAGCATAAACTCCACAGATCACAAGGCGTGGTTAATTAGATTGATGAGAATGAATGCAAACAAAACATATAAAATTATAGATACAATCTTCTTCTTGCATTCGTCCGCTATGAATTCAGGCATAGTGAGAATGATGGTATGGCGCTTCTGACTGATTTTTTTTTTTTTTGCTCATTACTCTTGGAAGAGAATGTAGAGATTGGGGCAACATGAAGGCTGATCTCGCAGTTAAGCAGCTGATAGAAGATAATGCAAGGGATGATGATGTTGTTGTATATACCGATGGGTCGGTTCAACGTGGTGAGAAATCCGGCTGGGGTTTCTTGGCTAATGCGCATGGTAGGGTTGTTGCAGAGCGAAGTGGGGCATACAGGACAACTACTTCTAGTATGAGGATGGAGGTTGAGGCCGTTACTGCTGCCCTCCATTGGATTTCTGGGACTTCATTTACTGGGGCAGTTGTTGTATCTGACTCTCAGTCGATGCTTCACAAGATCCAGAAGGGCAGGTTTCGGTATGAGTGGATGTCGTCTATAGAAGTTTCTAACCTCCAGCGGCTTACATGGATATACTGTCCTGGGCATGCGGGTGTTTACGGTAATGAGAGAGCGGACAGGCTTGCATCAACAGCATCGATTGTTGGGGAGTTGAAGATGGATAAGGGGATATTCTTCGGTCTCTTCGCGACTCTCTGTTGGATGAGGACACTAAAATCGATGTTGAATCGATCAAGCGATTTAGGCAGTTTGGAGTTACCCGTTGTTCAAGTCGAACTGGATGCCTGAGAGGCAGAGTGAGAGGTGTGTTTAATCAGCGAGACACGGGAACCATCAGTATGCATACTCTTCGATATCTGTTGGGGGAGACTGAGCACCTATGGGTCTGCCCGGAGTGCAATGACGTCAGTTTAGTAACCAATAACCAATAACTGATTTTTGCATGACGGTCTGCTTTCCTTTTTTATCACTGTCCCAGCCATACCTTCTCCGACTTCAGAGGTGGACTACAATCTGATAGAAATGAGTCTATATACGATCAATATATGGTAAATAAATGGTATATATTCTCTTCTTTTTCTTCAAATGCTCCATATCGACCACTTGTTTAACCACTCTTTGTGATTTGTATGCGATCTGAGCCTAAGAGCGAGTATAAGTTGTGCCATTTATGTGTCTATAAGTAGGTCAGAACATCCCAATTTCTGCGACACTTTATTTACTAGGGTAGCTTCCCTAGTCCCCTACCTCAGTTGCCTCTTACAATATGCATCATAGATCGCAGTCTTCCCTAGTCCCCTATCTCAGTTGCCTCTTACAACATGCATCATAGATCGCAGTCTTCCCTAGGTCCCTATCTCAGTTGCCTCTTACAACATGCATCGTAGATCGCAGTCTTCCCTAGTCCCCTATCTCAGTTGCCTCTTACAACATGCATCGTAGATCGCAGTCTTCCCTAGGTCCCTATCTCAGTTGCCTCTTACAACATGCATCATAGATCGCAGTCTTCCCTAGTCCCCTATCTCAGTTGCCTCTTACAACATGCATCGTAGTCTTCCCTAGGTCCCTATCTCAGTTGCCTCTTACAACATGCATCGTAGATCGCAGTCTTCCCTAGGTCCCTATCTCAGTTGCCTCTTACAACATGCATCATAGATCGCAGTCTTCCTAGTCCCTATCTCAGTTGCCTCTTACAACATGCATCATAGATCGCAGTCTTCCCTAGTCCCCTATCTCAGTTGCCTCTTACAATATGCATCATAGATCGCAGTCTTCCCTAGTCCCCTATCTCAGTTGCCTCTTACAACATGCATCGTAGATCGCAGTCTTCCCTAGGCCCCTACCTCAGTTGCCTCTTACAACATGCATCATAGATCGAGTCTTCCTAGTCCCCTATCTCAGTTGCCTCTTACAACATGCATCGTAGATCGCAGTCTTCCCTAGTCCCCTATCTCAGTTGCCTCTTACAACATGCATCGTAGATCGCAGTCTTCCCTAGTCCCCTATCTCAGTTGCCTCTTACAACATGCATCGTAGATGAGTCTTCCTAGTCCCCTACCTCAGTTGCCTCTTACAACATGCATCGTAGATCGCAGTCTTCCCTAGGCCCCTACCTCAGTTGCCTCTTACAACATGCATCATAGATCGCAGTCTTCCCTAGTCCCCTACCTCAGTTGCCTCTTACAACATGCATCGTAGATCGCAGTCTTCCCTAGTCCCCTATCTCAGTTGCCTCTTACAACATGCATCATAGATCGCAGTCTTCCCTAGTCCCCTATCTCAGTTGCCTCTTACAACATGCATCATAGATCGCAGTCTTCCCTAGTCCCCTACCTCAGTTGCCTTTACACATGCATCGTAGATCGCAGTCTTCCCTAGTCCCTATCTCAGTTGCCTCTTACAACATGCATCATAGATGCAGTCTTCCTAGTCCCCTATCTCAGTTGCCTCTTACAACATGCATCATAGATCGAGTCTTCCTAGTCCCCTACCTCAGTTGCCTCTTACAACATGCATCGTAGATCGCAGTCTTCCCTAGTCCCCTATCTCAGTTGCCTCTTACAACATGCATCATAGATCGCAGTCTTCCCTAGTCCCCTATCTCAGTTGCCTCTTACAACATGCATCATAGATCGCAGTCTTCCCTAGGCCCCTACCTCAGTTGCCTCTTACAACATGCATCATAGATCGCAGTCTTCCCTAGTCCCCTACCTCAGTTGCCTCTTACAACATGCATCATAGATCGCAGTCTTCCCTAGTCCCCTACCTCAGTTGCCTCTTACAACATGCATCGTAGATCGCAGTGTTACTATTTTTTGTTCCCCTTGTAAGCCTCAGCAACACACAGGCAAAATAGGCTATATATAATGACAGATAAAAACACAACATACCCAATAAGGTCACAAAAGAAGAGATGACCAGGAGTGCGAAAATAGGATTAAGTAGCAGCTTGATGTCAAACATATCACACAATATTTGCCAGAACTTCCACAAGATGGAGAAATGCCGATCCAACTCGTACTCCAGCTCCTCAACACTAGCATGCAATTGAGGGATGCTCTGTGAGCTACTGTACATATAAGAGTTGTTTGAAGTTGCCTGACTTAAATAGCCTGTGCTCATGGACACACCAGATCTGTACCTGTGAAATGTTAAAGTGAGTCTCTAGAAGCCAATATATTAGAACAAGACAGTTAGTAGTGAAATGAAAATCGTGGTATATCCTTCACAGGACACCAATATCAACCACAATCTTCCTCTTCTTTGTGTTCGTTCTTTACGATAAATTTTAATCACTCTTTGTGATATGTTTGATCTTTGCCAAGAACGTGTATACGTTGCACATTGGTTTGGTAGGTCCCTAAACGCATAGACTTCTACACGTTTAGGACACATGCATCCGATTTCAACCAAACCTCCTTAGTCGCCTCTTACGACATGCGTGGCTGGTAACAGTAGTTCTATTCTTTACACCCCAAATTTGGGACTCGATAACCAATCGGGCGTATCAACCACAATAAACGAGTTGTTGATTTCATAGGCACCACTTATATGTTCAGTAGTTTACCATTGCTTTATGAACAATGAGATCTATTTTTACCGTTTGTAAAAATCCATGCCTAACAAATTTCTTCCAAACTGCCGGCCACGGAGTTTGAATTTACAAAAACCCTCACGAACAAACCCTTCACCTATAATAACAGTTTTTAGAACCTAATATAACATGTGTACCCACTAGAGTGGGCATCTGTGGCTTAGCTGTAGTGAGCTCAATCACAATCCAAGAGTACCTAGTGCAAACTTTCTGGCTGGCAGTTTGGAAGCAAATTTGTTTACGAGCTGTAAAAATAAACCTCACCATGCAGAAAGCAATGGCAAACTACTGTATGTATAAGTGGTGCCTACAAAATCAAAGACATGTTTAGTGTAGTTGATAGCGACATCCTGTAAAGAATATGTTACGATTCCCAACATATTTATAAAAATGTTTCTAATCTTGAGTTTTACACAAGACATAACTTCATATGTCTGCTTCTAATTTGGTATGTTATGATTCCCAACATATTTGTAAAAATGTTTCTAATCTTGAGTTTTACACAAGACATAACTTCATATGTCTGCTTCTAATTTGGTATGTTATGATTCCCAACATATTTATAAAAATGTTTCTAATCTTGAGTTTTACAAAAGACATAACTTCATATGTCTGCTTCTAATTTGATAGGATGGCAACCAATCATATCATTTGTTTACAACTTGACCTAAAACTATTCGTACATGTTTGTTATATAGCAAGACGGGCAAATGTCATTTTATAGATAAAATATTCGAGATATGACACAATATGAAAAAGTGCAAAGATAACGAGAGATAAATTTCATGAAAAATATAGCTAACATTAGGCGCAGGACAAATCAAGACACACATCAAGCAAAAATACAAAGAGCTGTAAAGGCAACAAACCCACAGCAAACACCTACAAGGTCCCATCAGCAGACTAAACAGAAAACAGCACATAACAATCTTTCGTTAAAGAACAGGTCACTGCAGGCTCAACCACCACATGCACAGAATAAAGCCTGCTCAGACTGCACAGTGTGCATGCCAGACAGAAACACAGACTCCAGGGCATATCCTGCAGTCATGTCCATCATACATACACCATCGAAACGAGACCTCATGAATGAAGCTTACAGAGCAAGCTATGGGGAACTCTCAAGAAACTCCAACTGACATGAAGCTTTATAGAGGCAGCCCATCGCATGGTTTAGACGAGCATATGAAACCAACAAACACACAGAAGAAGAATAATAGGTGCAGGACAAATAAAAACTATAGAACAATAGAGACGAATGAAAGCAATAAACAAAATAAAAACTGCAGCTGAAAACTAGCAAGTTTTTTTCTTCTTGAACGCTACATATCGACCACTTGTTAAACCTCTCTTTGTGATTTATATATGATCTACAAACTAAGAGCAATTGTACGTTGTGTCAGTTACGTGCCTACAAATAGGTCAGAAAATCCAATTTCTGCGACGCTTGTTATTTACTAGGGTAGCTTCCCTATGCGCATACCTTATCACCTCTTACGGCATACCTTGTAGATTGCAGTGTTATTATTCTTTGCTCCCCTTGTGAGCACCAGCAACACATGGGCATAATAAATTTATAAAAAGATGTTTTTAACAACAAACATTCTCAGTTTTGTTTTCCTTTTCTCAATCGTATAAGCTATAAATCAATATAATCTTTTTAGTAGCTTGCCTGTGTAGAGCATCATTTAGAACCGTGGTAGGCAACTTTTTACATGCCAGGAGCCGCTAGACTTAAAACATTTTAGAATGCAGAGGGCTGAATACTCTCACAATTGTTTATTTGCAGCCATGAATTCAAGCATAGTCAGAGCGCCTAAGACAGATTTTTGCATGAATGCTTATCAACGGTGCCCCTCACCATTCAAGCAAGTCTTATTCCAACTTTAGATGTACTTGCAATTTAGATACCCAAGTAAAGAATCAGGGTCTCCTGATTCACTGCAATCTATTTTAAGAGCCACCATGTGTAGGTGTAGGGAATTGTTCACTAAACCTGCGGCTTGTCACTGGATTTTATTGCGCCTGTAGCCCTACACGAATGCTTAACCCTTTGAACCCTAGCCACCTGTACTTTAAAAACCCCTTCCCCTGAACTCCTAAAGCAAAAACAGTCCAGATCAGTTATATTAAAATCATGATAATTTTGCACACTTAATTGCTCCACAATGTATTATTGACTTATCCCACCATCTCCGTTATTCCTGCTTACTATCGATTTGCAGAATATTAAACTTTTTAATTTACTTTATATAGTATGTGGGCACGGCCACTAACACTCCTATATATTTAGATTGTTCTCCAGATTGAACATATATCGCTTGAATATCAATCTATTAAAACTATTCTTCATTGTCTAAATGATTGTCTAACTCACTTTTGATATCCTTATCAGAATAATCACATTCTAAGTCTCATTCATCTTCAGATTCATTCAAAACAAGTTCTACAGCTTGCTTTGTTCTTATACTTATAGAGTAAACATTTCTGAAATTTACAGATCATCTTTTCATCATGAAAATACTTAACTAATTACCTTATTAGTACCAACAAATATCACACAACAGTGTCCGCCATCTTGCTAAAACATGTAGGACACATGAGTTGTGTTTCACTTCACATTTCTACACAATTTATTTTCAAATACCAAAAAAGTAATGATAAAATCTTCTCAGACTGATATATTGGGATATGCAATGTTTACTTTCAATCCCGAAATATGGGGATCACAGGTTCTAAGGGTTAAGAGAATACAAAGAAGAAGAACTGGCTAAGAATAATAATGAATGACTTATATACTTTAGTGGGGCCAAGCTGCTCCACTATTTTATCTCTTAGCAACTCTTAACTTTTTAACTCTTAACTCTTTTGCTTAGTGGACCAGGGTAAAAGCAATGTTTTTACAAGTCATTTGTTTTAGAATAAAAAGGCCCTTTAGTGTGGCTCCTGGTAAAAGGTGTCCAACCCAAAGTCACGTAGTGTGGCATTTGGTCTATAAGGAGTTAAATAAATGTAATAATAATTGCAATACAATTAACATCAAAACTTACCTAACGTTTTTATTGTTGCCGCCAGCATTAGGTGAGCTGTTTTCTATCACCTGAATGCTAATAACACTTCCTTGAACTGATTGCGATGGAATGGACATTGACTCAAGGTCACTTGCAGATCTGGTCACCGATGGCATGCCGCCAATCTGTTTAACAGTAAAGGTTAAACCCTCATCTTGTGATGACTTCGTCCACGCAGCATCATCTTTATGAATAACATCACAACTGCGTGTTTTCGCAACACCATTAAGTAGGAGAGCTCTGTCATCAGCTAAAGCGTCTCCATTTGGTATCATGGAAGAAGAGGTCATGATGGAACCATCCAGCAGATAGCTCTGTTTCTGCATAAGCTGCGACTGAGAATGACTTTCATGCAGTTTGACACCTTTGGGTCTGTAGATTGGGGAACCTGATGACTTAATAAAGTCTTTCTGTACAGCATCGATCACAATACTAGGAATTCCCTGCAAACTATTCTTTGAGCAAGCCAAACTGGTTGTACTAAATCCCATTTGCCTTTTGAACCTGGCAATAAATGAATTGTTTCTCTTACACTCAAAAATTCTGGGATCTAATTTGATCAAACGATTGTCTCTTGTAATAATGCAGTTATCCAATGAGCCGTTTGAAATAGTTCTTTGCCTTTTCTTATCCTCAATCAGGGCTTTCATGATGGCACCTCGTTCAATTTCAACTCTGCTTTTAATGCACCTCTCAGGTTTAAAGCTGCGACGGTCAAGGGGCAGAAATGTCATTCCACAAACGGCACAATTAAGCACAATTCCTGCCAGGATCAGATTTTTGCCTTCCCAGCCATACTCTGTCAAGAGATAGTGTGCTAGTGGTGGAAAGATAAACTGGCCCATGCCCGTACCAGATACTGCAATGCCAGTTGTGAAAGCACGTTTCTTATCAAACCAATGTCCAACACAGACAATAGAAGGCAGGTATATCATACCAAAGCCTATACCTGTCAAAGAAATGTTACAAGAAAATGTTAACTATCATCTGCATAATTCAAATCTCACTTAATTACTAAATGCTTAAATCTGATTCTACAACTTGTATGAGATTTGGTAGTTTGTACCTTCTAATCTTCTTCTTCTTTGCGTTCATTCTTCACGACCAATTTTAATCACTCTTTGTGATATGTTTGATCTTTGCCAAGAACGTGTATACGTTGCACATTGGTTTGATAGGCCCCTAAACACATAGACTTCTACACGTTTAAGACACATGCATCCGATTTCAGCCAAACCTCCTTTGTCGCCTCTTATGACAGGTAACAGCATCGCAGGTAACAGTGGTTCTATTCTTTACGGCCCAAATTTGGGCCCCGGTAACCACTCGGGCAACCTTCTAATTAAGTCTCATGGACAAGAATTATAATTTTCTTGTATTTGATGGCATTTATGCTTGTTGTTGATGGCTCTATAAATATATGGGCTGAACCGCAGCCTCTGATAACCATACGGCCAGTGGACTCAGGTAAAAATTCTAGGAAATAAGACCACAACCGTCGTGTGACCTCGCATTCCAGTATTGTTGTGTAAAGAAAAATTCATTTTAAAATTAACACAACATGCTAAATCAAGGTTATATTATGCAACAAGTTAAGTTTAACAATAAGGAATATCAGTATTATGAATATTTTCATCAATAAATAACAATGGACTCATAGAATTTATTAACATTGCAAAAAAGCGTGCAGTGTTCTATTAAACATATATAAAAACGAGCCCCCAACTCCAAACTAGGTCAGGTTTTCCCAGTCAGTTATAAGACCCAATATTAGAGTTGGCTGTGGCTGGACTAAGACTATATATGACCTAGTTAAAAAGTAAAAGTAAAGGAACCCTTTCATACCTCGTGGTGTATAGGTCAATACAGTGTTAGGCCTGTATTTTTCATTGACCGTCGGCACACGATGGGTGATGTGGTCAGCATCACACCGGCCGCCTTTACTTTCCCAGAGCATGTCTGGTACCCAGTTGAGGCTGGGTCGACCTGAGACCCGTCGCAGTCGGCAAAAATTCCACGCACACTGCGGGAGTTGAACCCGGACGGACCACCAGCCTTGCCAAGCGAGTTCACTAACAACTACGCTACCGAGGCTCTCATGACCTAGTTGAGATTCTATAAATAGATATGGCAGGAATGTGTCTACATTTGATCTAGTTGAGTTTCGATAAATATAAATTGCTGGACAATGTCTATATCTGACCTAGTTGATCTTCTATAAATATATCTGACTGGAATGTGTCTATATTTCGTAGTTAAAAGATCTTTCTGTGAAACCAACTAGATGTCATGTTTTGAAGTGGTGGTCGACCCAGAGGATGACCCCGTAAACGATATACCGAGACGCAATATCCAAGACACTAAATTCCAACATGTGCAAAGTGCATAAGGAGGCTTGATCCAGGTTTTTTTTTTTTTTGACCAGACGCTGAAAGGCAACACAGGATTAATGAATGGATAGGTATGTTGTTATTTAATGAGTTCCTAGACGGGCATGTACCTTACAGCAATGCAAAGTCACCACTAGGATGAAATGGATTTCATTCCATGTTGTCTACTGCCTCTTTTTTCTGTTCTCTTGTCTAGTACATGCATTTTTCTACTTCTTATAAATACTCTTTCATTGTATTTTGTATCTTGATCAAGTTGACAGTTAATATACAATGCCTGCACAAATTAATTATCTATTCAAAATTCTTTAGTGTGTCTATGATCTGACAGAAATCTATTGATCTAGTTACTGTCTATGATATGATTGACATCTATTGATCTAATCCCTGTCTGTGATCTGACAGAAATCTATTGATCTAGTCATTGTCTATGATCTGACATAAATCTATTGATCTCATCACTGTCTACGATCTGACAGAAATCTATTGATCGGGTCACTATCTGAGAGAAATCCACTGATATAGTTATCAATATGTGAAGAAAAGAAACAGTACCTCCAATCACACCGTATGTGATAATCAGCATTTCAATATTTTTGGACTGTGTACTGAGGGCAAATCCCACCAACGTGATGAAACTACCAAGCATGGTCACTTTACGACAGCCGTATCGAGCACACATTGCGCTGACAAATGGACCTAAAAAAAGACAAAATAGATCAATATTATTTTTCTTTTGTTTATTAAAATTCATCAGAATGATTATATGAAACAAAACATAATTTAATACAATGCTAGTTTGAGAGCTGTAATAGCGTAGTGGTCAGTCCACTTGCTTCATAAGTGATCAAATTGTACAATGAGAATGGGATTATATCCATCTATACAACTATAGAAGGTTGCTCCAGGTGTCTTCTTTTTCGACCTGACGTTGAAAGGCAAAACAAGATGGATGGATGGACGGATGGATGGATGGACGGACAGACGGACGGACGGACAGACAGACAGATAGATACAACTCTCAGATCTAAAAAATCTTAATTAGGTACCTTCTTCTTCTTCTTTGCGTTTGTTCTTTACAACCAATTTTAATCACTTTTGTGATATGTTTGATCTTTGCCAAGAAAGTGTATGCGTTGCACATTGGTTTGGTAGGCCCTAAACACATAGACTTCTACATGTTTAGGACACGTACATTCGATTTCAGCCAAACCTCCTTAGTCGCCTCTTACGACATGCATGGCAGGTAACAGTGGTTCTATTCTTTACACCCCAAATTTGGGCCCGGTAACCACTTGGGCGGATTAGGTACCAAAGAAACACTGGGAAGTAAAGGCTGCCAGCGTGATATTGCCTACATCACCCATTGTATGTTGCTGGACAATAAAAAATACTGGCCTTACGCTTTATTACCTAATATATGCTTTACTTTTATATAATAGTAAGCTTTTTCAGTCTCAAGAGATCATGAAGTTGGGCCGTTGGATAAGTGTATCACAGCTCTGTTGGTGACTAAAGTCTGATGCAAGAATAACTGCTATATACTTTTTTTTCTTCACACTTTATCCCTATGAGGACATATGTCCACAACCCAGGCCTTCCAAGCCCTCCTATCCAAGGCCATCTTTTTCATATTTCACCACTCTCCCCCCATTTCCTTGCATTCTGCCTCCGCGTGTTCCTGGGTCTTCCCATACCTCTATCACAGTGGGGGTTCCATCAAAGGGCCTGTCTCATGATGCTGTCAAGAGATCTCTTTAGTGTGCATTCTATCCATTGCCACCTTCTGCCCCTTATCTTTTGTTCCACCCGCCATTGTCCCACTCTTTTCCACTTTTATCTACTATTTTAGGTAAACTCATAAGCTGCTCTTCTTCTTCTTCGCCCTTTCAGCTCCGAGGAGGCATGGGTCCACAACCAAGGCCTTGCAAGCTCTCATGCGCTTGGCTGTGGTTTTTAAAGCTAAGTGTTTTTATAAGTGATTATATAAAAAGGTACATGACCCATTCTATTTATAGAATATTGAATCTACAATGTATTCAGTCACTAAACGAACTATTTGAACAAATATAATCATAGACAAGATATCATGTCTAATTCATTCTGAAAATAGTGTTTGCCACTTAGTGTTACAATCTATAGGAAGGTTGTGATATGTGTCTTTCGGTCCGATATATTCATTTTCATCACACCTTTTTGAGACCAGGGTTACCATCCCTCTTCAATCCCTACTTGCATAATCACATTGCAGTTATACAGCATGTGACCAGAGTCATAATTTGCAGGTGAAGTTAAGTAGGGTCTTGTGGTCAGTTGTTGTTTGCTGACCATTACGTCTGTTATCTCATTTCCTTTGTTTTAGACTCACCACTCGCCTGTGTGTTGCTCAGCCAGACTTCAGAGATGCAACTTGCTAACAGAGTTACTACGGCCTGCCTCTTGACATCCAGGACCATGACACAACTTGCCTGCTGGAAAGTCAGAATGATGTATATAGCTGGCTAGACCACTCAAATGACCATCAATATGATAAACAAAAGGACAAAGAGATGAAGGTAGATTGGACATGTCCTTATCATGAGAAAAGAAAAGGGAACAAGACATGCAATGAAGTGGACATCGCCGGGACAGCGAAAAACAGAGGCCTAGGGACACATGGAAAAGAGCTCTTGAAGCAGAGCTCAACTCTTTCTACGACAATCGCCAAAAACTGTGCCACAGTGTATTCCTGTTCAACACCATTCACCGCACACTGTGCCATTTGAGTTGTTTTTTTTATACAAAGTCTTTCTAGTTTTACTTCTACTATTTTACTTCTACTACTTTTTAGCCTTGTTATTCTAATAGGTTGTCCAGTTTTCTTCAAATTAGTATATAATAAGATATAAGATAAGTGGATGTCATCTATAGCAGTTTCTAACCTCCAGCAGCTTATGTGGATATACTGTTCTGAGCATGTGGGTGTTTACGGTAATGAGAGAGCGGACAGGCTTGCATCAACAGCATCGATTGTTGGGGAGTTGAAGATGGATAAGGGGGATATTCTTCGGTCTCTTCGCGACTGTCTGTTGGATGAGGACACTAAAATCGATGTTGAATCGATCAAGCGATTTAGGCAGTTTGGAGTTACCGGTTGTTTAAGTCGAACTGGATGCCTGAGAGGCAGAGTGAGAGGTGTGTTTAATCAGTGAGCCACAGGAATCATCAGTATGCATACTCTTCGATATCTGTTGGGGAGACTGAGCACCTATGGGTCTGCCCGAGTGCAATGACGTCAGTTTAGTAACCAATAACCAAAGATATATATATATTTATTTATTGACGAGTAGTTATGATTTTTTTATTGCTTTTTTGTATCCCTTGAATTAACAGTGTAAAACTGAGGAGATAACTGCGTACGGAAAAAAGTTAAAGACCTGCATAAGACTAGGTTTGAGGTAGAAAGAAAGGCACAAAATTGAATTGAGTAGAAATATTTTGGTTTCTGCCTTATGTGCCATTGAGTATAACGGACTGATGATGACAAGGGTCACCACTTCTAGGTGACGTAGGACGTAGGAAAGAGTAAATAAAAATCATTGCAGAAATCTGATATGCTGGACTACTGGTAGGCGCATAACTGGCACAACATACAATCACGCTTAGGCTCAGATTACATATAAACCACAGAGAGTGGTTAATAAGTGGTCGATATGGAGCATTCGAAGAAGACCACTTGTAGGTAGTGTTGGGTCTTGTTCAGGTCTGGTTAATGTCATTATCTCATCCAACAAAATATAGCTCATGAACATCAACAAATTAAACTGTACAACCTAACTACCAAACACACAATGTACTCACCAACAAGCAAATAGCAGCCAGCAAGGGAGGAGCCAACCCAGCCAACCATGGCATGGGAGGAATTAAAAACCTTCTTGTACTCTTCGATAACAACTCCAAAAGAGATACACACTCCATCCACAATCACGTTGCAAATAAATGACGCCAGAACCACCCACCACCCCCAGCCACCATCAGGTGGGGTAGGATGTCTGGGTATAGTAAATATTCTTTCCTCTTCTTCATCATCAAAGCACTTCTTCTCCTCCGCTTCTTTCTCTTTATCATATAACAATGGCATTGTTGTAGTTCTATGTTTCCTCTCGGCGATAACAAGTCTCCAGAATTACATGATAACAGTCCCTGAAATATGAAGGAAAAAGTTAATGTGTCTGACAGAAAACTTCCTTCTCTATAACTAAACATAAAATTTCCTGTAGTCTTTTCGTGACCTTAGGATATGAAGTGTCTGTCACTTCATATTTCTAGTCGCTAGTGTGCAGGAGGTAGGAAGACCAATTCCTTCCCTCATGTGTGGTTCGTCTGGTGTGGGATTTAACACAAAACCCCTCTTGTATCCAAGACAACAGGTGAAAGCTTATGCATTGCGCTAATCCGTCGTACTCTCTATAACTAGCTTACAGTTTAAAAGAAAGAAAAGCGTGTCCATGTGTTGTCGGGGCTCTCAAGGGCAGCAAAGAATAGTAACACTGTGACCTACAAAGCATGTCATAAGAGGGGACTGAAGTAGGGACCTAGGGAAGCTACCCTAATAAGTAAAAAGCGTTGCAGATGTACTGGCCTACTTGTGGGCACGTAACTGGCACAACGCACAATCGCTCCGAGGTTCAGATCACATACAAATCACAAAGTGTGGTTTAACAAGTGGTCGATATGGAGTGTTCAAGAAGACGAAGAAAAGAAAGGAAAAAAATGCAGTAGAAGGCAGACATTTCCATTTCATTGGGTTTTTGAGCTCTCACAGGAACGGAACACTAGATCCTACATCTCCTACATTGTTATCATTCCACTGTAGACCGCAGATAATAATGACCTCCCTGATAACTAACAACAAAGGAACCCTATATCAACACTTCTCACAGCGATAAATCAACAATAAGTAATATTTATCAACCTAACCATGACACCAGGTTTAGACAGAATATTCTACTCAGACACTGATACAGGTTTCAATGACTTGATATCTTTAGGTCAAGGACAGTATGAAGGTGATGATGGTTCTACTACATGGGATATAAGATAACCATAAGTTCAACAAGTCAAAGATAGAGATATGTGTGTTGCTGGCGTGTATGTTCAAATGACACAGCTGATAATTTGTTATAAAAGTATATTTGGACTAGACTAAGAAAGTTTTTTTTTTTTTTAATAAAGGGTCCCATTTTCATACTATATGTCAAACAGCTCCCTGTAAGTGTCAGCAAGCGGAACAGACATCAGAGCATGTCCCACAAGACTGTCCTCTCCTGTGTGAGATAAGAAGTAAAATTGTGGCCACACCCAGGTGACCTAAACACTATGCTTTGGGGAAACCTGACTGACCTGAAGTTGACTGCCCAGTTAGTGGTTCACAGTAAACTAAGCACATGATCAGTGATCACTGAAGAAGGAAACCTGACAGACCTGAAGTTGACTGCCCAGTTAGTGGTTCACAGTAAACTAAGCACATGATCAGAGATCAGTGAAGAAGGAAACCTGACTGACCTGAAGTTGACTGCCCAGTTAGTGGTTCACAGTAAACTAAGCACATGATCAGAGATCACTGAAGAAGGAAACCTGACTGACCTGAAGTTGACTGCCCAGTTAGTGGTTCACAGTAAACTAAGCACATGATCAGAGATCACTGAAGAAGGAAACCTGACAGACCTGAAGTTGACTGCCCAGTTAGTGGTTCACAGTAAACTAAGCACATGATCAGAGAACACTGAAGAAAAAGAATACCATGAGGTATTAGTGTTAGGCTTGTATTTATTTTTTCGCCAACAGTACATGGTTAGTGACGTAATAAATATCACACTGGTCACCGTTACTTTCCAGTATTTCCCTGGTATCAAGGCTGGGTTAACCTGAGAGTATCTGGTCTGAGCTGAGAGCTAGTGGAGCATCTTGCAGAATGGATTAAAGCATGGCTCCCATGCGGGAGACCCGGGTTCAATCCACAGTAAGGCCAGAGAGTTTTTTTTCTGTCGGGGCATAAAGAAAAATCCTAACCTGAACAGTTTTACGGTGACTGCGCTAGCCATGCGGCCAATAAGTTCTACAGGCACATGTCCCTCCTGTTCTAAACCATTCAAAAAGTGGTATTACTGGCAGTAACGACACTTTTTTCTCTCTTAAACCCGATAGCTGTTATGGTCAGAAAATAATTCCACAACAGCTGTGGATTTGAACCCCAGACTACACACCTATATAGCAAGTGCACTTAGCACTACACTATCAAATCTCTCTGGCTAGACTGTAGTTAAACTATATACCATGTCGTCAACATTGTATAGTGATCAAAAAATGAAAATGTTATGTAACCATTGACAGAGAGTAGAGTATGAAGTGCCGGTAACTTCTCATTGCTAGTCCTGAATATAAAGAGATGTGATTTCAGTTTCAAATATCTTCATTGCACTCAAACATGTCCAGAGGTGATCCGAACTCCTTTGTAATATCTCCAACAGCTCAATGTTGTTCCAACAGCCTTGAAATGTTGCTATATCTTGTTTTTGTACTTTGTAAAACTACGTTATAATAATAATAAAGCCCATTATTGGCTTTATTATTAAAACTACATTACTTTGTTATTAAGTGTTTCGATTTCAGTACAGAATAGGGTATTAAGGCTTTTCTTTCAACTCCCTGTGGACCAAATACCGGACCACATGCCACACTAAATGGGGTTTTTTATTCTAAAAACAATGTCCCCTGGTCCACTAAGAGTTAAACTCAGAGAATCCCTATGATGAAGTGTTTAAGACATTTTCCTGGCACTCTGAAAGTTGTGAGTTCAAATCCGAACCGAGTCACATGTGAAATTTTTGGAGATCCCTAGGATTTTTGCTGGAATTACGGAGCTCGTACTTTGTAAGACACTCTTGACATATACCTAGGGGGAATGGAGCCATGTAAGAAAACCTGGTGTGATGATGTTAATCCTTCTCCGTTGGACTTTATTTAATACACTAAGAACATTTTATTTTACATACTGTCATCCAGCAGGTTACATACATTTAGCATTAACTTATTAACTAACACCATTTTCTTCAACCCTCCTCACTCTGCATATTGTTACTAATATGTTATATAGATAATAAATGTTCTACTTGATGGCTGAGCTCAAACTTAACACAAGATCATCAAAGGTATTTCTATTCGTTAGTAAAATATAATAATAAAATCCGGCATGTAAATTGTTTGACGATTAGTCAGGACATCGTTAGTCATTGGTATAAATAGTTACTTAGCGACCCATTAAGCGATTTAAAAAAGAAGTTTAAATATTAATGACTGACTACATTGCACTGGGTTTCCCCCCACATGGCCCTACCCCTCTCCACACAAATGGCACACTGCCTGTCGAGAGTATTGCACAAAGCACAAACTCTGCAACTCTAGCAACAATCCTAGGAGTCTCTGGAAAAAATACACTCGTAAACAGAACGACGCAGTCTGGATTCGAACCCACAAGGCAAAGGCTTAACCACAGAGAAACCCATTCTTCATCAAAATATCTAGTAAACAGAACGACGCAGTCTGGATTCGAACACAAGCAAGGCTTAACCATAGAAACCCATTCTTCATCAAAATACACTCATAAACAGAAAGCTAGTCCATTCGAACCACAAGGCAAAGGCTAACTACAGAGAAACCTTCTTCATCAAAATAGGGATAAAATCTTAATCCTTTCCTTCCATAGTTTTTTTTTTACTTCTGGTAACATTTATTTTCTAATGTGTTTTATATTATATAAAAATGTATATTAGTAAGCGTCTGTAGCTTAAACGGTAGTGAGCTTGATCACAACCCAACCCTACCTGGTTCAAACTCTGCGGTGGATACGTTTGGAAGGAAATTAGTTACCTTGGATTTTTACAAACTGTAAAAGTAGACGTCACCGTTCAGAAAGTAATGGCAAACTACTGAACGTATAAGTGATGACTAGAAAATCGATGACTCGTTACTGTTGTTGATGGCTACATCCTGTAAAGGATATGCCACGATTTTCCTTTCATATTAAATTAGTCAATATATTGGATTTGTGTCATCTTCAAATATAGCACTGGCCAGTATATCAGTTCAGCAGAGAGAAGGGTTTAAACCACAACTATATACATTGCGACTGCAGTTTGAAACGAGCGCAGTGTCAAAATATGCAGGCCACAGCAATCTAACACCTGCCAGCTGACTAAATCTGATAGCATGCAACACAGCCCAGGTAAACGTTATCTCTCTAAATTAAGATTTATCTGCAATATGGTACATTTTTATCTCTAACCTCTCATAAAATTACCTCCGCGTGCCTGGTTAGCGAAATCTGCCATCATATAAGGCTAAAAGCCTAGAAAGGATATGGAACGCTATAACCATAAACGAAGGACACACTCGACCTGGGTGCAGAAACTCATATTACAGTCAGTGTTCCTCAAACTATTACCGGCAGACCCCTCCAAACATTGTGTCTGATGAGGCTCAGCAGTGATAGCAATTCTGCCATCATTCATCATCAGCCTCTTTGTCTCAGGAGACAATAGGTTTTGTGTTGCGCATAGTTTGTTATGTGCTGAATCACAACGTTTCTAGTGGCTGTAATGGTTTATTTTGGAGTGGCAATCCTTGTCACAGTTGCTGCGGGTAAAACTGGAGATTATACTTATGATGCTCTGTCTGCCCTCTGTTCCTCCATATGTGATGGTGTTTTTCTTTTGAGCCTCCTCACTGCCGCTCGCCATGCTTGTCTGTCTTTGGCTCCCAATGTTCTTTGTCTATGACGCATGAAGTTAAATCACGCTTGCAGGTGTCAATGAAGCGTAATAATGTGCATCCATGCTGTCTAGTAACCGTTGCAAGCTGACCATACAGCATCATTATGTTTCAATATTTAAGGATTGTGTGGTATATTTCTTCAAGTATGAATGTCATTGCTTATTTTGAGACATTTTCGAGACATGCCATCAACTATCTTGTTGGTGAGCTACTTCAACAATCTGCTTCGAAAAAAGTTGAGAAATGTTCAAGTATCTTACACTGATAATGTTTAACCATGTCATATATAGAGATTTATATATATATATGGCCTTTTGCATCTTTACAGACAGTCAATATATATATACACAATGTAAATTACTTTTGTTTTCCAGCATTGATGTCCAGCTCTTCGACATGTTTGGAAAATCGTGGCATATCCTTTACAGGACTTCGTCATTAACCACAGTAAATGAGTTGTTGATTTTCAAGGCACTACTTATACAGTCAGTAGTTTGTCATTGCTTTCTTACTGAACGGTGAGGTCTATTTTTACTGTTTGTAAAAATCCACGCTAACAAATTTGCTTCCAAGCTGCCCGCCGCAGAGTTTGAACCACCATGTACGTTTGAGTTGGGATTGAGCTCACTATCACTAAGCCACAGATGGCGACTTTGAAAATGTACAATACTAAAAAAAAATGTCTTGTCCATTTCAGTTATTCTCTCCAGCAAATGTACACGCTTTTTAAATCAGCCCAGCCATATTGCCTCCTTAATCAAAAACTTTCAACTTCTGTGGTCAAAGGTCATTGTTGCAATTGACCTTTTATTAAAGGTCAAATTCCTTATCAACCAACAAGTGATAAGGATAAACACGATTGCTAAAAGAGACAATTTCTTGAACACTTCAAAGATTATGAGACCATAGATGCTAAACGCGACTATGACAATGCAATTAAATCAAGCAAAAGGTGCTAAATGCAACTATGACAATGCAATGAAATCAAGAAAAGGTGCTAAACGCAACTAAATGCAATGAAATCAAGAAAAGGTGCTAAATGCAATGAAATCAAGCAAAAATCCTCTTGATGGCTAGCTCTGAACATAAAAAACTGAAAGTGATCAATTGGTACTCACGCGAACATCATGCTCTCTACAAAATTCCTCTCCGGTGCCGTTAATCAGCTGATCTTAATCTTTATAGAACAAATATCAGACTATCAAACACACTTTCCCTCATTTTCACGATCTCTCCTACCCTGTGTTTACCCGTTGTACCATATATTCCAAACCTCATCTTCGCATTATGTGCCAGAATAACATTGATTGCCTGATTGGGTATTATTTCAATCAATTTTCTTGGTGTACGTTTGAAAATTCATTTATTTTCTTTGCTGTCCGTGAGATTTCCAATATTTCTCTGTAAAACCACATCATCACCAAGTAGCTTGTCCTTTCCTCAAATGACTCTAATGACAGCCGTTCTGAAAAACTCTCTGTTCTGTGCAAGTTGACCGGTGTCAGCAGCAGTCATTCTCAGCTGGTCAACGACATCTTGCATCCATCGTCTTCTAGGTCTTTCTCTCATTCTTCTTCCAGGAATCATTTCCTCCAAAATTATCTTCTCTATGCACTCATGTCGTTTGATGTGTTCGAAATATTTAATTTTCCCTGATTGTATGCTCCTTTAATAGCCAACTCTCTTTACTATCAAGCTGTTGCAGAACAGAAGCATGTGTTCTTTTCTCTGTCCATGATATTCTAAGTACTCTTCTGTAACATTTGCTACATAAAAAAACCACATCACCACTAGCTACATAAAAAATCACATCATCTCTAGCTACAGAAAAAAAACCACATCACCACTAATGTAAGAGGCGTGAATAAGGACAATAAACCAACATTCAGAAAACAAAACTGAAGCCTATAAGAGCTTATAAGAATAGCAACTGCTATTTTCCATTGGGAATTCTATTTTCTGCTCCGTCTTTTTACCAACGAGATTACCTCTCTGACCTAAATTCGCCTGATGAAATTGTACGCAACACATAACATTTTCTCATCCAGTATTTCTATGTTCCGTAATCACTCCATCTCCATGTGACAGCATCGACGTTCGTGCATACAAACAATGTTACTTATGCTAATTTTATCATTTCTATTACTACTGCCTCATGTATTCTGTAATATATTCCTGGATTATTTTGTTATTCGACGTTGTTGTTGTTTCATACTAAATATAAAGCTGTCCGTCTAAACGAAGTTATTTCCTCTTTTAGCGTGTTGATTTAATACTTGATCTGCTGGCGACCTGTTTTTAGTTTATATCGTTGTTTACTTTTGTTGCCGCAAGCGCTTCTGTGCAGTTCAAGTCCGTGACATTGTCACTCGTCATTGAATATAGTTGATAATGTCGCAGAGGCATGTAATCATTCACGAGACGAAGATGGAGTGGATTGCACATGATGCTATGTGGGCATTGGCAGGATCAGCTCTAATGACGGTGGTGGAGATGGCCTGGACGTCAAGCAAACATGGAGACAGGGTGGAGTTGAAGTTGTGCCTGACGTGGATCGGTTGGTGAGCAGCCAGCGTCACAGTGGAAGCTCTCCGTTCTGTAGCCATCTAGTGTTTTTACGGTGTAGGTAGCTAGCCCCACCTCCTTATGCGCCTCTTAGACATGCGTGGCAGGTAACAATGGTTCTATTCTTTACACCCCAATTTCGGCCCCGGTAACCACTCGGGCGGTTCTGTTCACAGATTCAGTTGTTTTTAAAAAAAGTGTCCTATGATTTTTGTCAGAGCTACGGAGTTGGTGATGTGTACAATACTCTCAGCAAGTGGTGCGCTATTTCTGTGGAGACATGCCTATCTATATGAGATAAAGTCCATGCAATGAAGTCAATTCTTCGTCCTGACATCCTTTAATATGTAGCAATAGCATTTCTAACAAGACAGAAATATTCCCCATTTTATTTACATCCCATCCCCTTTTTCTCAAGCATCCAGCTCTTAATAGTTCTTTCAAATTAAATTTATAATGAACTGCACTTGTTTCTACTGGTCGATGGATGGATAAATTGCATATTTCTACCAATCTTCAGTTATCGTTAAGTCAACAACACTCGGCCCTTAATATCTGCTGTTGACGTCATCAAAAGAGAGTACAAGAAAAGCTGACACTATAAAGTTACCGGCCACAATATGATACACCGTGCAGATACAGAGATATAGAATAGTTTAGCAATCTCGTATAAAAACATTATTTTCATAGCTGGTACCCATCTTTGTTATCTATGGAACTGTAAAGTTATACAGTATTCAAACTAAATTACAAATTTTCAATTCAAATGTTGTATCAATCTTAACATATGCAAGCTTCTTCTTCTCTTCCACCATTTACTTCTTTATAGAAGTGTTGGGGTGAAACGTAGTATCGTGTGTGTGCTTGTTTTAAGGCACTTTGCAAACTGATATTCATGTTTGTAAGGCTGTTCTTGATGCCGTCGCTCCATCTTTTGCGTGGTGTTCGTCTTGCCTTGTACTCATTATACTTTTTCTAGTGTGGCTCTCTGTGGTAGGCGATACCAGGGCATTCTTGTCAGGTGTTCAAACTATTTAATCTGTTGTCGTTTATGAACTGCATGACTGGTTTCACATCCAGTCTTCAAATATGTCAGCGAGAGTTGGAAAATGACTAAAGATATAGAAAGCAAGTTGAATGCATTTGAAAATAGATATCTGCAAAAATAATGAACATAAGAATATCAAAGCAGGCATTGAAGTGGGATGCAGAGGGTTCAAGAAAGAAAGGACGACCTAAGGAGACCCTGAATCGAACTTTGCTGAGAGAGGCAAGAAATATCGGTCTCAGTTCCATGGAGGAGATTGACAAAACACGTAAAAACAAAGTACTGTATTTTTATAAAAATACAAAAACAATAAGAATACAATGCAACGTTTCGACTAAAAGACCGTTATCAAGCAAATGATACAACAGGAGTGACGAATTTCAATTCTTGCACAACACACTACATATAGACTACCGACAATAACATCCTAACGGTCCTAAAATGAAAATCTGTGACTAAACTATGTTTTACATAGCTTTACTGCAGTCTTCCCCTATATGGAGGAGACTGAGCGAGTTGCCCAGGATAGAGCGGTATGGGGATATTGCTTGCAAGTCATATGTAATGTTAACGGTACGAGAGTAATTATTATTATTATCCTTATATGTTGCTGTCCTTCTCTTTCCTTCAATCTTTATTCATTTGACATTCTACCAAATCTAAGCAAACTATCTCCCAGATTGTCATGTATGATTATTGACGGCACTCTAATAGTTTTTATGATAGCTTTATAGAGTAATCCAGCAATGGTGTGGTCAAGAGGATTGTTGTAGTCATCGCCTCACAATAGACAGATAACAAGAATGTCTCCTATACGGTTCTGTTCCTGTCTCCCATATGGTTCTGTTCATGTCTCCCATGTGGCTGTTTCTGTCTCCCATATGACTCATGGCTGTTAATGTCTCCCATATCCTGTTCATGTCTCCCATATGGCTCTGTTTCTGTCTCCATATGGCTCTGTTCCTGTCTCCATGGATCTGTTCCGTCTTCCATGTGGCTCTGTTCCTGTCTCCCATTGGCTGTTTCTGTCGGCATAAATGGCAAGCCATCTGCCGAGAGTATTGCACAAAGCACGAACTCCATAGCTCCAGCAACAATCTTAGAGATTTCATGGAGAAAAAAATGCACATGTGACGAAGTTCGGATTCGAGCTCACAACCTTGAGAACGATAGACAAACGTTGTAACCAACTTCGCTATATGGACCACCCTAGGCTGCTGCTTTATTTATTGAGGTGGGGATCGGATCACCTATGGACATATCCATAGGGTTATGATGACAGTCCTCATAGAACTGATAAATTTGTTTAAAGTATAGTAACCCTATTTATACCATGTGGTGTATAGGGTAATACAGTGGTACGCCGGTATATTTCATTGACCGTCAGCATACGATATGTGATTGGTCAAATCACGACGGACGCCTTTACTTCCCAGTGCTTTTCCTGGTACCCAATTGAGGCTGGGTCGACCTGAGAGCCGTTACGGTCGGGAAAAATTCCAGGCCAACTGTGGAATTGAACCCGGACCACTGGCCACATTCTTCTTTGCGATCGTTATTTTGATGATTATACCGTTAGACGCGTTCTTATGATGAAGTCAACTGTTGTCTGGAGCTCATCTCTGGTGCAATGTAGTTTTGATGATTATACGGTTGACGCGTTCTTATGATGAAGTCAACTGTTGTCTGGAGCTCATCTCTGGTGACATGTAGTTTTGATGATTATACCGTTAGACGCGTTCTTATGATGAAGTCAACTGTTGTCTGGAGCTCATCTCTGGTGCCATGTAGTTTTGATGATTATACGGTTAGACGCGTTCTTATGATGAAGTCAACTGTTGTCTGGAGCTCATCTCTGGTGCAATGTAGTTTTGATGATTATACCGTTAGACGCGTTCTTATGATGAAGTCGACTGTTGTCTGGAGCTCATCTCTGGTGCCACGTAGATGATTATACCGTTAGACGCGTTCTTATGATGAAGTCGACTGTTGTCTGAGCTCATCTCTGGTGCCATGTAGATGATTATACCGTTAAAACGTTCTTATGATGAAGTCGACTGTTGTCTGGAGCTCATCTCTGGTGCCATGTAGTTTTGATGATTATACCGTTAGACGCGTTCTTATGATGAAGTCGACTGTTGTCTGGAGCTCATCTCTGGTGCCATGTAGATGATTATACCGTTAGACGCGTTCTTCTGATGAAGTCGACTGGAGCTCATCTCTAGTGCCATGTAGTTTTGGTTATTATACCGTTAGAAGCGTTCTTCTGATGAAGTCGACTGTTGTCTGGAGCTCATCTCTGGTGCTATGTAGTTTTGATGATTATACCATTAGACACGTTTTTATGATGAAGTCGACTGTTGTCTGGAGCTCATCTCTGGTGCCATGTAGTTTTGAATGTAGTGTTGAGTTGTAGGGCCAGCATTCCTTTCTAGGGAGAACATACAGTGGATAGTCTTGCAGGACATGTTCTGGTTCTGTAGACTAAGAAGTGAGTTCACTAACAACTACGCTGTTACGGCTCTATAACTGATGATAGGACATTTTAGTAATGCAATGCATCTAACACTACACACACCCCTACGGTATTAGATGTCTGTAGCTAGCTAGCTATCATTCTTGAAACCAAGGTCATACACAGCATGTGCCAACAACAAGTATATCATCTAATATTGAGGTTAGTAGGTCAGCTCGTTGTTACTCATATTGTATATATCGATTATTTTGCTGGGTTTGTCTTGTGTTAATATTGCTAATAATTATGTATCAATCACCAATACCGGACAGTCATTAATCTAGCGGCTTAGGCGTATTATTGTGTTTCATTCATAGAAAGAGTCTACAGTCGAAGCATTGACTTTATTGCACTTGGTTTCCCCCCATATGGCTCCGTCACTGTCGGCAGAAATGTCACGCCATCTGTCGAGAGTTGCATGCACAAAGTACGAATCTGTAGCTCCAACCAGGACCGCGCCGTGCTATGATACAGGGAGGCGGCCGCATCAGGCGAAACCGTAAGGGGAAGGGGGCGGAACCGTAAAAAAGGGGTGGGCGGTATACGTAGCGAAATCAAAATAACAATTGAAGGTTATTTTAAAGAAAAAAACATTTAAGGGCGGCATTTTTAAGACTTGCATCATATCGAGAAAATATACCGCACGGTTCTGGTTCCAGCAACAATGCTAGGGATCTCATGAAAAACTTGCACATGTGGCTCGGTCCGGATTTGAACTTACAAATGGAAATGTGGAATTTAATGGTCGCATAGCTAGTGCAGTCGTCGTGAAACTGTTCAGGTTATGATTTTTCTTTATGTCCCTGATAGTTAAAAAAAATAAACTGGACTTAGCGTGGATTGAACTCGAGTCTCCCGTATGGGAGCTGCACTCTAATCCATTCGGCCATAGTAACCCCTAAACTTAATTTAACTGAACACTCTCTTACAACTGAACAGGATGGACACTCATACATGAACCTTGATGGTGACGTCGAGGTATGGTGCTCAGAACACGCTACAAAAGCACTGGGTTCGCATCTCATGGGATGAGATCAGACTATTTCCGGGGACCCTGATCAAAATGTAGGTCAGACCGAATTCCTAGTCCAATCAAATCTAATGATAAAATCTCAGCTCATTGTTCAAGTAGTGCACTTAAGAGTTTATCTCTGGATTTTCCGCAAGTAATTAATTCTTAATTTTTTTATGTTTGTTGGCCTAGACGCTTTGATCTAACCAAACACGAGTCGTTCTTAGGTTGACAGGTGGTGCCACAATTTTAAAAGGGATTGAATCTCCTACCTAACAAACACTTACCTCCATCTTTGTCCCATGTCATTCTGGGGTGAAAGGCAATGAGAGAACAGATGCACTGGCGAGCAATGCTGCGATCGAGAATGGGTCTTCTATGGACTAAAACGACAACATCAACGATTTCAACGAAGAAGATAAAGGGTATTCTCTATCTCGGTTGCGCGCCCGTCTGCCCAGCGTGTTCGTAGCGCGTTGGACTACGGATGACTATCCCTCTGTGTGTGCGGGTTCATTTCCGCGGGATGGCAGAAAAAGCCAGATTCCCCAGATTTACGGTGTTCGTGGCACCGAACCGAAAGATTACGATGTCCATGGCACCGAGCCGAAGAGCTGAAAAGCTCAAGTGCTTCTGGATCGAAAAAATTTTCGGTTGCGCAAGTTTTGCATACCGATAGGTGCGGCAAGACGGGAAAACCTTGAGAGAAACCCCAGTAGATACATCAATCAACACAGAACGGGAGTTGTTAGCCTAAACACACTGAGATACATACTTGGGATAAGATTGGAGCAATTATGGACATGTCCGATGTGCGATGAAGATGATTCTCAAATGAACAATAACAAACAAATAAAGTTGGACATGCAAAAGAACCATGTGGGGTTGAAAACAGATAACGTAGGCTGGAAAGCTACTATCTGGGCAAAACTATTAACCCAAAATAAAATTCCAGCATATTTGCACAATCCTCTAAATTACATCAGTGACTACCACCAGTGCTACGGAGTTGGTGCACTGCCGTTGATACTTTACTGTGTAGGATATTGAAGAAGACATGGTTATTCAACGAAGTTCATTTATGACGATCCTACCATTGAATCAAAGCGTCGTTACAGAAGCTTGTCCTCTTTTCAACTAACTGCAAGTGTCAGCTGTAGAGCACTTACAAATAGCCCAGGCGACGATTCCTATTTTCACAATACAATCCCTCAGTAAGTCTGGGTACTTATTTTCATCTGGTGATTGGAGACATTATATTTTATTTGTGGAACATCTGACTGTATTGATTAGAGCGTGAGCTCTCATGCGGGAGACCAGGGTTCAATCGCTGGTAAGGCTAAGAAGTGTGTTACTGTCAGGGCATAAAACGAAAGGTACTTTGTCATTAGCCGGCCGCAAAAAGCCTGAAAACGAGTTCGGGTAAGACCCGGTATCCGTAACGTGTCTGGGATTGTCAGTGATTTCCAAAGGTCGAACAGTCTGCGCGGTTTATTCCATTTGCGTTTTTAGGGGTTTCATGTTGAAAAACCTTTCGTTTAACAAACAATCGCAAGATTTTATATTTTGTGGCAGGGTTAGGGTTAGGCAATTTCTGTGGTTTTTTTTTCCTATAATATAATTGTTCCTCCTTTCCTCGCTGTATTTGTGTTGTTATCACTGTATATGTATCCACATACTAATGCTTGACCTACCTGGGTCCCAAAGTGGACTGTCCACGACTATTTACAACATATCTAAAAATAGATGACACTTTCCGACAATTTCTAAAAATAGGTCTTCCTGTCAGTTGTGGCCGGCTAATGACAAAGTACCAAAACGAATCCTAACCTCACCAGTTTCGCGGCGACTGCACTAGCTATGTGGCCATTAAATTCCACAGGCACATGTGCCCCCAGTCATACAACGCCCTAAAAAGCAGTATTGCAGGAAAGTAACGACATTTTTTTTTATACTGGAGACACGAATGTACTGGGAATAGGTCACTGCTCACTATGTTACAAGGTCTGCTCAATGCGGGTGTTTGCGACACTGAGTAAGCAGACAGGCACGGAGGCTTGTATCAACAGCACTAACTGATTGTCAAGGGGTGGAAGGTGGATAATGAGAGGGGGATGGGGATTAAAGTGACGACCAGCGTGCTCGTAGGGCGTTGGACGACGGGTGACAAGCTCCCTGTGAGCGCGGGTTCAATTCCGCGGACTGGCAGAAAAAGCAACAGGTTCTCCAGATTTATGGTATTCGTGGCACCGAACCGAAGGGTTACGATGTCCATGGCACCGAGCCGAAGGCTGAAAGCTCAAGTGCTTCTGGATCAGGAAACAAAACATATTAGCAGACTGACAATGTCCATGAGGTAGGGGCCCGCAAGGGAAGCAAAGAATAGAACCATCGCGACATACAAGACATGTCTAAGAGAGCGAATGATGTAGGACCTAGGGAAACTACCCTAGTAAATGAAAAGCATCGCAGAAATCGGATGTGCTGCCTACTTGTATGCGCATAACTGGCACAACGTACAATCGCTCTTAGGCTCAGATCACATACAAATCACACAGAGTGGTTAACCAGTAATCGATATGGGGCATTCTAAGAAGAAGGAGGAAGACTGACATTGATGATGAACCTGTGCAGATGTAATCAATAAGTTTGGAGTCACACGTTGAGCAAGCAGACATACATATTTGTTTTTCCTCCAGAAACAGTACTTTAGATTGTATACTAAATTAGCAGTATACTGTCTGTGCGTCTTCTTACCAAAATATCGTGGCGGCTCTGAAGGAAGATATGGTTAAGTGAGATAACCAGGACTATTTTTAACCAGAGAGAATGGAACCATCTTTCTTCTTTGTGTTCGTTCTTTACAATCAATTTAATCACCCTTTGTGATATGTTTGATCTTTGCCAAGAACATGTATACGTTGCACATTGGTTTGGTAGGCACCTAAACGCATAGACTTCTACACGTTTAGTACACCCGATTTCAACCAAACCTCCATAGACGCCTCTTACAACATGCGGGGCAGGTAACAGTGGTTCTATTCATTACACCCCAAATTTGGGCCCCGGTAACCAGTCGGGCGATGGGAACCATCAACATGCTTACACTTCGACATCTGCTGGAGGAGACTGAGTGATGTTGTCGGTTATGTAACCAATAACTAGCTAGCACACAGCGCCATGTTGAAGACAGTTTTATGGATACCAAAAATGGACAATACAAACTTTGGACAAGACTAATAATCAGTGGCGTAGCTAAGGGAGCGAGGGGCGGACCGCCCCGGTGACAGCATATGGAGGGTGACACTATGTCACCTCCAACAAAATTTTCAGCCAGGCTAAGGTGCGAAAATAGTCTGAAAATAGAATTGTGATAAAAACCCAACCAACACAGGAAATGTGACCGTTATGACGTCACATATTTCGAATTTGAATCTATAAACCGTTGAAAATATTGTCTGAGCGAGTACAGCTCTTTTGGTGAGTCATTTTTCTTATATTTTTATTATAATTTATTTCGAACAATGTTCGAAATAAATGACGACCATGACTTTGTCGAATTATATGAAAGAACGTCGACAACAGAATAATATCAATGGAAGCTGTCGAAAGACGACAGCTTCCATTGATATTATACTGGGCATGTACAGTCCGCAAGATGCAAGGATGTACATTTGACAAAGCAGTTGTTTACCATTTACAAACTACAATGGACATTTATGAAATTTTCGTCAAATTTATAGGACTAAAAACAGAAAGTAAAATATAAATAAAAGAACTTTTTAAAAATCTCCTTTTGCTAATGGACTAAAAAGCAGGTAACTTCTTGGAGCTTGTTGAATTGTTATCTCACTACGATGTAGCGTTAAGAGAACATCTTGTCAGACTCCAGGAAAGAACAGACAGATTGTCGGATCTGGCTGTTCTGTCCATTGAACACGAGCTTACAAGACAAATAGATTTTGACGATGTCATTGACCTGTTTGCCACAATGAAAACAAGAAGACATTCCTTCTAGGACTATAGTGTCGAAGGACATTCTTTTGGTCTGTGCATTGCCGTGTTTTGCATTTAGATGTTCTGAAAGTGAACAGTTGCATTTTAAAAATCTTTGGATTTGAACTATTTGTTTTGTGGTATTGGATTCGGATTTTGTCTTGGATCATACATGTAAGCAGTAACGTACCGGTCAGTAGAGTAAAGTAGAGCCTAGAGGTAGAATATGTATGAAAATCTAGCTACACCTAACCATTCAGCATAGGGTCGTGTGGGGTCACTGGGGTGACATTTGAACGGACCGCCCCGGTGACGTTTACTCTAGCTACGCCAGTGCTAACAATGATATCAAATAATGATTTCTCAAACTCCAAAAATAAAATTAACCGAACACGAAATCTTGTTGATTTATTAGTAGTTTAACATTTGTTCTTGGTTTTTGTTTTGACCAGTATGAATAATCTAACTCAGCGTTTCCCAAACTGGGGTCCGTAGACCCCCGGGGTCAGCGAGGTACTCCCAGAGGTCCTCAAATGCTTGAAGAAATATTATGATCTTTGACATTTCAAACAAAAAATAAATTTTAAAACGTATAACATCAGTGGTAAACTAGTTCCGCTACGAAGTCAAAGAATCCGGCCAGACCGGAGACTAAATGTCCGACAGGACAAAATGACAGAGCATTAGAAGTTTCCCACAGTCTGAAAACATTGTTTACTATTGTAACACACAGATAATTCATTCATGTTCATTTTCATATATAGAAACTTGTGGGGAGTCCTCGGCAGCAACATTTATTTAAAGAGAGGTCCGTGATAATGCAAAGTTTGGGAACCGCTGCTATTGCACAGTGCTGTCCAACATTTTCATGTATTGGGGCACATCTGGCTTGAGTCGCAGACGCTATGTGATGATTGCAATACTACTACTAATAATAATAATAATAATAATGATGTTAATATGGTTAAGATGCCGTCGCTTTCTCCAGTGAATTAAAAAAAAAAAAAAAGGAGGTGTTAGGGAACAGCAGAAAGGTTACACAATAAAACAAGATTGCAAAAACAGAAAGATCATATTCATTGGAGTGATACGACAAAAATACCATGAAAAGTAGTGTTTATATTTGATTAATGTTGAAGTCGACAGACTACAATAGGGCGCCATTAATGTACATGGGCGCCATGGCGCCCTTATAAGACAGTGGAAAATGATAACTATGACAAATGTTAGCTACCATTTTTTGAACAACTATGATCACATCCTGGGATTCTATTGGTATCTAGGACAGGAATAACAATTACTAAGACGCAATATACTGACAATGATACTATAAGAAAAACTACGCCCGAGTGGTTACCGAGGTCCAAATTTGGGGTGCAAAGAATAGAACCACTGCTACCTGCCAAGCATGTCGTAAGAGGCGACTAAGAGGTTTGGCTGAAATCGGATGCACATGTCCTAAACGTGTAGAAGTCTATGCGTTTAGGGACCTCAAACCAATGTGCAACGTATACACGTTCTTGGCAAAGATCAAACATATCACAAAGAGTGATTAAAATTGGTCGTAAAGAACGAACGCAAAGAAGAAAAAGAAAAAAAAACTAGTAGAAGTCGCAATGTGTATGATGATGATGTATATTGGTATACACAAGAACAACACACACACACACACACATATAATGGTATGATGATGATATATTGTGACACAAGAACAAACAACACACACACTATAATGGTATGATGATGATGTATATTGTGTACACAAGAACAACTCACACACACACATAATGGTTTCGTATGTTAATTAAAAGGAAGAGTAAATCAAACTGTACTACTATAATAGAGATTCATTGACAGTCGAAGAACTAACTTTAAGCTAAAGTAGTTTTACGAGTCGTTGAGAAAATCTTCATTGATGTGGCAAGGCTAAGAATGTTGTTTGTTATGTTGGGGATTACAGCCTGTTTAAGCCGATGCACGACACTTTCAACCAAAGACGAACGTTTTATTGGTTATATCAGAGTGTGTAGACCAACAAACATGAAAAATAAGAATTAACTCCTTTCGGAGAATCCAAAGTCTTACGGCTGAGAAACGCATGGAGAGTTTACTAGGTAGCTTCTCTAGGCTCTTACTTCAGTCCTCTCTTTCGATATGCCTTGTAGGTAGCAGTGGTACTATTCGTTGTTTCCCTTGCGCGCCCCAGCACCACATGGGCGTAATGTCTCCACAATACGTTCACGCGACTTGTCAATAGCAACAACTGTTGTGTAACAACTATATCTTCTAACATTTCGTAACATATAAATAATCTCAATAACATTATCCATAAACTGTAATATTCAGTTTCAACAGAATGAACTAATAAAATATGTTATAATATGACACCATCCGCGACGGCCTAGAATTGAACCAACGAACAAACACATACAATGTATGATTCATTCCTGAACCACACTTTCCAAAAGTTAAGAAACGTGTCCATGTATTGAGAAATATGAACGAGAAAAGTTGATTAATTAATTATAAAGATACATCAGAAATTCACAAGAATGTCACTTACTTATTGCTTATATCCGCAGCCATTTAAGTATGTACAATGGCGATCTGCGAATAATACACTCTACACTTGTATTAAATACATCGCCACGAGATAGGTTCATGTTGGTAATAACTAGGTCTAAGTACGCGTCACAGCATTTTCTATATATTTCTGTACAATTCATTCGGCCATATTGGCTGAGTTAGCTGCCTCGTACTACGGCTCACCAAAATGAACATATTATTATTAAATGCGCGTGTTCTTCGATAGAAATACAATGGCGAAAATGTAATAACAAAGTACCGTAGTTTTACAAAATACAATACACAGCACACTACATATAGACGACGACAGAAATATCCTAACGGTCCTAAAATGAAAATCTGTGACTCACAGATATGATCAACAAATAAACAAGGAACAGGTATTAAGAGCTTCTGAAAAAACATATAGACAAACACGGGACTCGAACCACTTACCCTAGTCCTTACGACACCAATCGCCTAGCCTAGCAATACGAGCGTCCTTACGTACACAACCAATGAGCCATTCTTAAGAATGAGCTAAGAATTGGAAGGGATGGCAAGAGAGAGGAAGACGTTTGTTAAAGACCTGTGCTCGGTTGGGAGTTGAAATGTGAAAAATAAGAAAGAACTGGGCTAGATTGGAACAACAGCAAGTGGAACAAGAGATACAGGGCGAAGGATAGGACACACACTGAGGAAACCTTCTGACAGCATCACGAGACACGCCCTCCGATATAACCACCCAGAGTAATAGAGGTAAGGGAAGACCCAAGAACACCTGGAGATGGAAGCGGAATGCAAGAAAATTAGCAGAGTGCGGAGAGATCTGGATAAGATGGTCTTGGATAAGATGGTCTTGGATAAGATGGTCTTGGATAAGATGGTATTGGATAAGATGGTATTGGATAAGATGGTATTGGATAAGATGGTCTTGGATAAGATGGTCTTGGATAAGATGGTCTTGGATAAGATGGTCTTGGATAAGATGGTATTGGATAAGATGGTCTTGGATAAGATGGTATTGGATAAGATGGTATTGGATAAGATGGTCTTGGATAAGATGGTCTTGGATAAGATGGTCTTGGAAAAGATGGTATTGGATAAGATGGTCTTGGATAAGATGGTCTTGGAAAAGATGGTATTGGATAAGATGGTCTTGGATAAGATGGTATTGGATAAGATGGTATTGGATAAGATGGTATTGGATAAGATGGTCTTGGATAAGATGGTCTTGGATAAGATGGTCTTGGATAAGATGGTCTTGGAAAAGATGGTCTTGGATAAGATGGCTTAGAAAACCTTGGTTTCGGACCTATGCCTCCCTAGTGGTGAAAAGTGAAGAAGATTAGACAACTCTCACTTTGCGTCAACATCAGTAGAAGGTTCTATCTGACAACGAGGGGAAGGCTCAGTGATACAGATGACTAGACAACATCAGCAACACAAAGTCTGCAATAAATAATCATTGCTAAAATAAACCAAAAATAAGAAAAAACTTCACGTGACTTTTCATCTGAAAAGTGTCTTGACAAAAATAACACTACTGTTTAACCCGTATTTTTTTTTACTTAGCTCGTACACTTTCGGATTTTAACTTCTTCTTCTGCGTTCGCCAGCTATATAAATTCAGATGTAGCCATGGCGCATGGTGTGAAGCTTCTGACTGATTTTTGCGTGAAAGCCTGCTTACCATTATATTGGTTTCCTTGCCATACAGGCTGGACTTCTACGACTTCAGAGGTGATTTTAACAACTTAAAACACACATTTTCTACCGGATGAACAAATAATCTGTGTCAGTTTTAATTTTAACGTATACTGTTTTGTAGATAGATAAATATACTAATATCAAAAAACTAAAAGATTGCTACATGTACATTCTGTAATTTTAAAAAAAATAATTGATATCACTCAATCACCCAAGCCCCCAGAACAGCGCAAGACAAAAACAGAAAACCACGACACTGAGCAACAACCCGTTAGCAGTGTTACGACAAAAGAAGAAGAAGAATGAAAGATTTACAGACAAAAATGCTGTAAAAATTGTTCTAAAAGTTTATACCATGGGTTCTGCGTTGAAGCCTTCAAGAGTTCAGAAGCATTTGGGGAGGGTGGTGGGGGAGTTTTTCCTCGTGATTTTAAGATTGGATAATCATTAAAAATTGGAATTCTGCATTTTAATTCATCCTAAGCCCATCTTACACGATCCATTTTTTCATCAATTTTCGATTTCATGTATATAATCATTTGGGAATTGACCATGTATCACAGAAATATACATCAATTTTCTATGTCAAAGTGAAAATAGAACATGTATATATGTGGTGGGGGATGGGATTGGCTTGGCAAACTTTTATAATGGGGAGGGCGTTACAAAGCTTATGTCGTGCAAAGTGGGCGGTGGGCCGAAAAGGTTCGGGAATCTATATTTTCTATTAACCATCAAATAGTGATTGTATTACCTCCCATGATGATAATCACGTAGTATAAACAAAACCGAGGTGGAAAAGCAGCAAAACAAACTAATTATTGTTGACATTATTCACAATATTTACATGCATGTTTAGGCTATAAGTTCTCCTGCCATTCTTTCAGTATGCCCTAGCCATCGTATTCTATATTTATGATGGTGATAAAATAATAGTGACTTTAAACAAATTATAAATATCATTGTTTCTTATTTCCATACTCTTCTATTTTCATTCTTGTTGAGCCCCCAGCTTCGTCTTAAGCCTTTCGCTGCTACATACTTTCCGAGGCTGAGCTAAAAATAGCTACTCTTTGTTTCTAGGTCACAAACGTGAATATACGCCTATAGCAGTGGCAGTAGCAATGTATAACGTGTTAACAAACTTTAGTCCACAGAGGAGAGATAATAACAGACGTGTTAATGTGTCTTTTGAAGTGAATGGCAAAAACGTATATATACGTCCTTAGCAGCTAAAGGGTTAAACATTGCACGTGTGTTGCCGGAGCTCGCAATGGGAGAAAAGAATAGCAACAATGCAACCTACAAGGTACGTAAGAAACGGCTAAGATTGGGGCCTAGGAAGCTACCTAGTAAATAAAAAGCGTAGCAAAATAGGATGTGCCCAACGTAAATCGCTCTTAGACTTGGATTACATACAAATCACAAAGAGTGGTTAACAAGTGGTCGATATAGAGCGCTAAAAGAAGAAGTCTTAAGCCTGTTTTCAAAGATCTGTAATTAAATTAAATCTTGTACTTTTGATGTTCAACCCAACTCCAAATCATACCTGTTTTCACATTACTCTTATACCTTAAACTGCCCTCTGCAATATGGTGTGTCTTTAATAATGCACCTTCTCTTATTAATGTTTCATTCTTCTTCTTCAAACGCTCCATATCGACCACTTGTTAACAACTCTGTGTGATTTGTATGTGATCTCAGCCTAAGAGCGATTTACGTTGTGCCAGTTATGCGCCTACAAGTAGGCCAACACATCCGATTTCTGCTATGCTTTTTATTTATTAGGGTAGCTTCCCTAGGTCCAACATCAGTCGTCTCTTACCACATGCCTTGTAGGTCACAGTGGTACTATTCTTTGCTTCCCATGCGGACCCGGCACCACAAGGGCGTAATGTTACCAAAATACTGCAGTTGTCTAACTTGTATTTCTTCAAGTAACATTTTTTGTTTGTTTCACTCCTAATTGCTGCAGTATTTTGTGTATTAATTCTTATTATTCTTCCATGATCATCTCATTATCTATCTGTATATCTACATTGTTCAGAAAGCAATGGTAAACTACTGAATGTATAGGTGATGCCTAGAAATCAACGACTCGCTTACTGCGGTTGATAGCGAAGTCCTATAAAGGATATGCCACGATTTTCATTTCATATCTACATCTCTTGAAGATCAACTCTACAATCAGAGTAAGGTTCGTCTGAATGACGAGGGGCACTGATTGTAAGGAAAGCAAGACCACACGCAAAAATCAGTTAAAGGTGCCGTAAATACGCCTGAATTTATAGCGGACGAAAGCAAACAAATATCTTAGACTTATCCACACACAAAAAATGTGTGCATCCTGAATAGTTTATTTTATTTTTCATTGGGACCTACTCGGAAGCGCCCCAACGAGTGGACCTAGTCAGGTTGAAAGTTTAAACTCCGAGCGTCATCAGTCTTTCGAATAAGAGCTGCTCGGAGTTTGTTTAAGTGGGTTTGATTGTGCCATTTTTTTAAAGGTTCCCACCCTTTGGCAGCGATCAAATGGGCACTAACTACACTTTGATCTTAACCAAAAGATTTAGTTTAGCATAATTGAAAAAAACCACGAGTGTATGTTGAATAGTTTATCCCAATTTTAAACAACATAGGTGTATCTTGAATAGATAAAAAAAACAATAGGTGTATCTTGAATAGATAGAAAAACAATAGGTGTATTTTTAATAGATAAAAAACAAAAGGTGTATCTTTACTAGATAAAAATGCAATAGGTGTATCTTGAATAGATAAAAAACAATAGGTGTATCTTGGATAGATTAAAAACAATAGATAAAAAAAACAATAGATGTATCTTTGAATATGATAAAAAAACAATAGGTGTATCTTGAATAGATAAAAAAACAGAGTGTATCTTGAATAGTATAAAAAAACTATGATGTATCTTGAATAGATAAAAAAACAATAGATGTATCTTGAATAGATAAAAAACAATAGGTGTATCTTGAATAGATAAAAAAACTATAGATGTATCTTGAATAGATAAAAAAACAATAGTTATATCTTAAATAGATAAAAAACAATAGGTGTATTTGAATAGTAAAAAACAACAAAGGTTATCTTGAATATATAAAAAAATCAATGATGTATCTTGAATAATAAAAAACAATAGGTGTATCTTGAGATAGATTAAAACAATATCTGAATAATTAAAAACAATAAGATGTATCTTGAATAGATAAAAACAGATGTTATCTTGAATAGATAAAAAAAACCTATAGATGTATCTTGAATAGATAAAAAAACAATAGGTATATCTTAATAGATAAAAAACTATAGATGTATCTTGAATAGATAAAAAAACAAGGTATTTGAATAGTTATCCCAATTTAAATAAACGACAAAACAATTGATGTATCTTGAATAGTTTCAATTTAATAAAACCACAGACATAGGTGTATTTTGAATAGTGTTATCCCAATTTAAAAATAAAACACAAAAACATAGGTGTACCTTGAATAGTTTATCCCAATTTAAAAATAAAACCACAAAAGACATAGGTGTATCTTGAATATTTTATCCCAATTTAAAAATAAAACCACAAAAGACATAGGTGTATCTTGAATAGTTTAGTTTGTTCTGTAGATCTTAAGTGTACCATGCCATACAATTACATAAGTTCTTAAGCCTGAATAGTGGTTGAGGAAAAAATAAAGCAGAAAGTATGAAACAGCAAGTACGGACATTTAAGTTTTACATATATAATTTACGGAATATTTGTCCTGGACATTCTGTTTGTTCTCTTGTGTTTGTCTTTCCGCTAGTTGAAAGTACCAGTATTAAAGCATTTACACGATAGCTCCGGCGATGATTTATCGATTGTGCGACTGAAACTTACTGGGAATGAACAACACCGACAGTGTTAAGAAGATTGCGAAGTCAATCTCGACAAACGACGTACGTGACTAACATATAAAGTGCGCAAACGGTTAACCATACTATCGCCGGGACTAGGTAAAAGGGCGATAAACTATCCTAGTTTCTCGAGCCTTCAGCCTTCAACTTTGCACTTAGACCGACCTGGCTTATATCACTTTACAAAATACATTTAGTTATTCAAAAGCGATAACCTAAATTTATAGTTCAAGTTTTATGCAAAATGTTCACGATATCTATGTCTACTAAACATTCTTCCAACAGTGAAGGCGCCCATCAACAGACTAATTTCCTAGTGTTATGTACACAGAAAACAACAATTGTTTCAATATACTTCCCAACAGCAGCGTGTCTCTTAAGTTATGCCTGAGGGGAAATCGGTCAATAGTAGATAGGTTAGGTCAGGTCATCTTAGGCACAGCCACCAGCATTATCATCGCACTTGCTAGTTTGCAAACTATCGTTTCAGCAAGCAATTAACGAAATAAGAAGCAACAGATTAAGATGTCGATATAAATGTATATCGATGAGCAGTGAGATACAGCCATAGAGAGAAATGTACAGTTTAGTTATTTGTCTTTGCTTTCATTTTTATTAACATTTATGCCCGCCTGTCCAGCGTGTTCGTAGCGCTCTGGACGACAGTGTGACAAGCCCTCTGTGAGTGCGGGTTCAATTCCGCTGCCTGGCAGAAAAAGCCACAGGTTCTCTAGATTTACGGTGTTCGTGGCACCGAACCGAAGGGTTACGATGTCTATGGCACCGAGCCGAAGAGCTCAAGTGCTTCTGGATCGGGTGGTTGGGGGCGAGGAGGGGGCGAGGAGGGGGTAATTAACATTTATAGGTGTGACAATAAGAGACAAAATTAGAAATAAAGAAACGAGAAGACGACTGGATGTGAAACCAGTCATGCAATTCATAAAAGAACAACAGATTAAATAGTTTGGACACCTGACAAGAATGCCCTGGTATCGTCTACTACAGAGAGCCACACTGAAAAAGTATAATGAATACAGAGCAAGAGGATGCAAAAGATGAACGACGGCATCAAGAACAGCCTAAAGAAAATAAATAACGGCTTACAAGATGCATACGGGATTGGAGAAAAGAAAACAAAAGACAGAAAGAAAAAACACACAAATAATGTCTATATACGAACACTGTAACAGGACAGGAATCCATGATGACCCAGGTTAAGAGGAGAAAATTGCGATGACTCGGGCATAACCTACAGAAGACGCACCCGAATGCCACTAGACAGGCACTTGAGTGGTACCAACAAGGAAAACGAAAAAAGGGAAACGAAAGAGGACGTTAGAAAAGAGGACGTTAGAAAGAGGACGTTAGAAAAAGAGGACGTTAGAAATAGACCTGGAGACGAAGTCTTCTTGAGGAACTGAGGGGTACCATATACTGGGAGAGCAAAAAGAAAACAGCCAGAGACTGGGAAAAGTGGCGAACAACTATTAAGGCACTGTGCTACACGAGAAGCGGAGATGAATAAGTCAAGTCAGACGAACACTGTAACTTGTGAAAGAGTGGGAGAGAGAGAGGGAAGGGGGTGTGTCTCTGTGGTGAAACTCTCAAGAGTTAGCCTTGCGTTCTGAAGGATATAGTGTTTAAATTCGAACCACGTCGGTCTAAGTAAGTACTGGCTTCATTGCCCCTGTGCTTTACCCTATATGACACAGTACCTGCCGACGAGACCTGCACAAAGAACAAATTCCTTAGCTCCGGCAACAATACTAGGGATCTCTGACGAAAAGGCACTAGATAACAGAACAGCGAGATCCGGATTCGAACCCACGAGCTTCGGAGCGCAAGGCGACAAGTTAATTACTTAGCCACCGAGACTACAGCAAAACTCTAGGCAGGTGGCGTACAATTTATCTGGAGAATGACCCTGACATGATAAAACCCGGTGCAGTAAAGTCAATCCTTCGCCTTTCCTTTTATTTTTTCTAGATTATCCTAGATTTCTTGTTGGCATCGTGCAAGCAATTCTTGATTCGAGATAGTAGTCGGCCAGTACACGCGTAAGATTTTTCGCAGACAAGTTGTATGAAAGGTGGAGAGTCTGGACATATCCTGTTCTGTAATCCGATCCGTACAGCAATGTTGACAGCACACAGCTGTTATAGATACTAGTCTTGGTTCTGATGCTGTATTGGGCAGATTTCCAGGCGGTCTGAAGGGTCATGAATGCACTTCGTGCCTTACTCAGTCTGTTTTTAATGTCAGATCCAGCGCCTCCTTCATTGCTAATAACACTTCCAAGGTATGTGAAAGCGGTTGTATCTCGGAGGTTTTACCTTCTAGTTTGACTGGTGCTGGGGTTGCTATGTTCAGAGTCATTACTTCAGTTTTCTTCTGATTTATTTTCAGCCCAACCATCTCACTATATTGGTTAAGGCGGCAGGTCTTTTCCTGGATATCTCTATGTGTATGAGATAGGAGTGCGATGTCATCTGCAAAATCTAGGTCTTCCAGAGTGGATGTGAGCGTCCATCTAATACCCTTTGCCTTATCTTCCGTTGTTTTACGCATCACCCAATCTATGACAGTGTTGAATAATAGGGCTGACATAACACATCCTTGTCGCACGCCTGCCAACAAGAGAATATGGGCACTATCATCCGAAGACGACGCTGGAGATGGATTGGACATGTGATGCGCATGGAGACTGGCTCCGACACGAAAACTGCACTGAGATGGACTCCAGAGGGTAGGCGAAAGCGTGGAAGACCCAAGACGACCTGGAGGAGAACGATAGAGCAAGAGCTGAAGGAAATGAATCATAGCTGGAACACAATACAGAGGAAGGCCATGAACAGGAAGAATGGTGTACGTTTGTTGCTGCCCTAAAGGTCAAGGGCGTAACAGGCTAAAGAGAAAAGAGATATCCTAGATTCCTTTTTTAGGACTGACTGCTACCTGAAAAACATGTATCTCTGGCTGCTATAATCGCTTATAACAGGAGTGGCCGATTCACAGCCCGGTAGCCCCATACGGCCTGCCAAGTAATTTTAACAGGCCCGGGTATAATTCGAAAAATTACAACGAATGCTAAACCGTGTTGTTAAAAATGAACTACAAAGAATGTAATAAAATCTCTGATGTGAAAGTTAAACACGTGTTCGGAACCAACTCAAACATACGAGAACAGTGTCACCCGTAGAACAGGACAGAAACGACTCTGCAGTTACATGCATACAAACTTCAAGATGAACAATTCAGCCATGTGTACAGGCAACGCAGTCTGCAGTGCACATATTGAAATGATTGGATCCTATAAGCCGCTGGGAGAGCCAATATTTATTTTAGGATGATCTTAAATAAAATTCAATTACCTACAAAATAGTATAATACTCATAAAAATCTGTTAATAATTAAGAAAACTGTAGCGGAATTTGTACATACACCTGCAATGAAAATAGGACAATTTATTCAGCCAAACCGTTTCGATTTAGTGCTAATCGTTTTTTTTTCGATCCAAACGAGCTTTTCATTTCGGCTCGTGCCATGGACATCGTAACTTCGTCTGCACGAAAACCTAAATCTGAAACTGTTTCTGCCATCCCGGATTGAACCTACAAGGGATAGTCACCGAAGTCAAGCTGAACACGTTAGACGGCAAGCTAATCATTGGCCCCCTAGAATATAATATACTGAGGTATACTCACCGACTCAGTGAAACAACACTGGAATGAAAAACTGCACCAACCTTTGTGCGAGCCACATATGAAAGTGAAGTGTATACAATAGTCAACATAGCAGATATATACAATTTTTCAAGCGAATATCAGGAACGAAGGGCCATATGGCATTTTGATAATGAAAAACGCTGTTTTATTGGTTCTGTAGGAGATTAAATCCTCTCTACGCCCGTGTGTTGCCAGGGCTCGCAAGGGAGCAAAGAATAGTAACACTGTGACCTACAAGTCATGTCGTTAGAGGCGACTAAGGTAGGGGCCTAGGCAAGCTACTCTAGTAAATTAAATAGCATCGCAAAAATCGGATGTGCTGGCCTACTTGTAGGCACATAACTGGCACAACGTACAATCGCTCTTAGGTTCAGATCACATACAAATCACAAAGAGTGGTCGATCTTGAGCGTTCGAAGAAGAAGCCTCTTACGACATGCCTTGTAGATCGCAGTGGTACTATTCTTTGTTCCCCTTGTGGGCTCCGTCAACACACGCGCAAACTCTTAATATAACCACAGCCAACTCTAGATAACTAGGCCATACAACTACTGGGGGTTCCCTGACCTGGATCAGAAAAGGGGGCTGGAAAATATAGATGTTTGATAAAGCACTGCAAGCTTGTTTGCAATTTTACTCAATTCTGTGAGTCTATGGTTATCTATTGGTGAAAAATATTCGTAATATTGATATTCCTTATTGTTAAACTTAACTTGTTGCATAATATAACTTCGATTTAGCATTTTGTGTTGATTTTAAAATGAATTCGTCTATATACACCAATACTGGAATGTGAGGTCACGTGGTGTAGTTAGGGTTTGATTTCCCATAATTCTTACCTGAGTCCGAGGGCCCATAAGTTTATAGTTGGCTCTGATATAACACAACACATAAGCAAATACAGTGGTTTTGTGAAAGTGTTCATACAGCTTCCTCTTATCATGTCAATATCAAACATAGATGTATACCTCGCTATGCTCTAATTGATCTAGTCGTATTAGGTCCTACTGACATATAAACACAGATGTGGGATAATATATGCCAGTCTAGGAATGATGCAAGAGACATAATAACAATCAGATCTGTTAAATGATAAATATATATATATCACGCGCAAGTCCCGTGTCCAAATGATGTGATTGATGGTTTGAGCATGACCACTGCAGAGGCAGGACATCTGGCCTATGAGAAAGAGAAATTCCGAAGGACTGTTAAGGTGGTAAGGTTCTGCTCAGGATACGCTATTTGATGATGATGATATCCCGTGTCTATAAGAATGTAAGAACAAAACCAGCACTGCGCGAATAAGCAGTTACCAACAAGTGGTTTGCCTGACATCTCTTCTTCCACCTCTTTTTTCACTCTCAGATGTCAACCTGAATATGATTAGAGAAATCAGCCAGCGGTCATCCTCAACAGACTCCAGAATTCAAATATCTCGGGAGTATATTCACAGCAGATGGACAGAGAAATCGATACTAGATGCCAGACGACAAACGCAGTGATGTACCAACTGTCACCACTATTAAAACATTCAAGCATTAACATGGCAGTCAAACGACAACTGATAAACTGCATAGTTATTCCAACTCTCTGCTATCAGTGTCAAATATGGCCCCTGACTAAGAAACAAGAAAGAAAGGTTACAACATGTGAAATGAGATGTCTACGAAAAGCTGTCAAAGTTACAAGGAGAGATAAAGTGAGAAACGAGAATATCAGAAGCATCGTTGGTACTATACCATGCATACAGTACATCGAGAAGCAAAGAATCAAGTGGTTCGGCCATCTAATGAGAATGGAACCACATTTACTACCATCACGTGCCTACAATAATCGACACTCAGGGCGCAGAGCACGAGGCAGGCCAAGAACACGATGGATAGATATCTCAGAGTCCCTGCGAAAGCATGGACTGACTTCAAGCGCAAAAAAACCTGGCACAAGATAGAAAACTAAATCTCCCCACGCACGACGCTTCACGGCAAATGTAGTTAAGATAAGAGGTGATCCTTGTACTCTGGGCATTGTTGTATCTTCTTCTTCTTTGAACGCTCCACAACACTTCATATGTAGGTTAGCTTGAAAAATGAAGTATATGACGTCATCAAACAATGTGTTTAAACAAAGTAGTGAAATTAGTCACAATAGTTACTGATATTCCAGTGTTATATTGATCCAATACTTCTGTATGGCAGCGAATGATGGACAATGAATAAACAATCAATACGATCATTTGAAGCCACAGAGATGTGGTTTTACTGAAGAATGCTGAAAATTCCATGGACAGCTAAGAAAACAAATTAGGTTTTAAATCAGGCATGCACACAAAGAAACCTTATCAAAAGAATAAGAATCCGACAATCAAGGTTCTTCGGGCATATAATGCGAAGAGAAGGTTTAGAACATTTGGTGACTACAGGTAAAATTCAGGAAGGAGAGATCGTGGAAGACAGAGGGAGAAGATGTTGGATGGCCTGACATCATGGTTCGACAAAATATCGACGTCAGAACTAATTACATCAAGCAAAGAGAGTTGTGGAGACACATGATCGCCTACGCCGACAGGCATGGTACTTGATTGATTGAGTTACTGATCTGGTCTACTGTTGTTCACTAGAAAGAACAAATGAAACATTCATTATAGCAGATGTTGGAAATATAAACCACGGGCCTCAAGATATGTCCGTACACGTTTCTTTATATTGTCAAATATTCTTTTTCAGTTCCTCTTCTTCTTCACGTTCGTTCTTTACGACCAATTTAATCACTCTTTGTGATATGTTTGATCTTTGCCAAGAACGTGTATAAGTTTCTTCAGTTGAAAACACCATTATGGTTTGAGTGAAAAGAATTACCCCAGCAGACACCAGTGATACACTGCATATTGCACCACAATTGACTATGGAATACATGTTTTGATGACGTCATGTACTTTATTTTTCACATGTGTTGTTACATACGATGTGTTATGAGACTTTAGCGAAACACGTACAAACAAAGTACTATAGTTTTACAAAATACAGAAACAGTGACGATAAACAGCAACGTTTCGACCAACAAGGCCTTTATCAAGCAAACGAACAAACAGGAGGGACAAATTAAAATGAAACACAAATGGACGACCAAATACAAACGTATCTAAGGAAAATCTGGAATAAAAACGAATAACGAAATTATGTAATACAAAAAACACACATAAAAACTAGAAATCTTTGAGCAGATCAGTGGGGTCGCCATGGGTACTAAAATGGGACCCAGTTATGCTTGTCTATTCATGGGCCATCTTGAGCACCTAGTATGGAATTCCTATGATGGCCCTCTTCCGTCTGTGTATCATAGATACATTGATGATTGTATTGGCATTACCGATATGCCTGAAGCTGATTTGTCACGCTTCATTAATTTCATTAATGTCTTCAATCCGGCTATTCGGTTTACATCTCACATCTCTACCTCTTGTGTCAACTTTCTTGACATCACTATCACTATCAGCCTATCCACCATCACTACATCAGTATACTACAAGCCTACTGATGCACATAGTTTTCTTCTTTACACCTCTTCCCATTCCCAGGCTTGTCGTGACTCTTTACCATTCTCTCAACTCTTGCGCCTTCGTCGCCTCTGTAGTGAGGACGACGATTTTCTCGATAGAGCTCACGAGATGCTGGATTTCTTTCGTAAGCGCTTATACCCGGATAAGGTGCTTGCTTCTGCTATGCGGCGCGTTCAGCAAATTTCTCGCCAGGAGGCTCTCTCTAACCAGCATAGAACTTCCAATTCTGACAGGGTGAAACTTGTCTTAACTTTCCACCCTCATAGTTCCCTTGTGAAGAAAGTCTTATTCCGTCATCTCTCCATTCTTCAGTCTGATCCTGAGACACGTTCAATCTTCCAACACTATCCTTTGGTGGCGTACAGACGGACAGAAGCCTTAAGGATATGTTGGTTCACAGTCGCCTCAAGCCTAATATCCAGAGTCATTTGGCACCATCCAGTGTGACCGCCGGCGCTGCAACACTTGTGCTTATGTAATACAGACCCGCACGGTGTCTTTTCAAAAAGCCACGTTCGTTATTGAAGACAGTTGCACGTGCGAGTCCCGTAATATTATCTATGCCATTATCTGCAAGCGGTGCAACAAGGCCTATATTGGGAAACCGGCAGGAGACTCAGTGACCGATTCGCCCAACACTTGCGCGATATACGCCAATGCTCTGTGACCCCTGTAGCTACCCATTTCAATGATACTGGCCATTTAGGAGCTTGCGATGTCCAGGTCACAGCCATCCGATCATGTTCCTCTGATGATCGTAGTCGATTTGCTCTGGAGAATCGGTTGATTTCTTGTATGGTACCTTGCGACCACGCGGGCTCAACGTATTACATTCTTATGCTTCTTAGTACTTTCTCTTCCCATGCTTTGTAATCTATATGGGTATATGTTGCATGTATTCAAGTTATATATTTACTAGATGTTTCATTGTTTCTTTTCCGTTCTATTTCTAGTTTTTATGTGTGTTTTTGTGTGTTACATTTATTTCGTTATTCGTTTTTATTCCAGATTTTCCTTAGATACGTTTGTATTTGGTCGTCCATTTGTGTTTCATTTTAATTTGTCACTCCTGTTTGTTCGTTTGCTTGATAAAGGCCTTGTTGGTCGAAACGTTGCTGTTTATCGTCACTGTTTCTGTATTTTGTAAAACAATAGTACTTTGTTTGTACGTGTTTCGCTATTTACCAAGTTTTACTGCAGTCTTCCCCTATTTTGTTATGAGACTTTACAAACACCCTGTATTTGGTCACATGGAACTAAATCAACCAAAATTGATGAGCCTTTTAAAAAACAAAATCACGTCAACGCTGTGGTTGTCCCAGCTGGAAACTGGATATGGCAACCCTGCTCACACTCCTGGCACGTGCCAGGATGACCTCAATAACTGTAACACTGACCTTAAACGTATCCGGCAAATTAGAGCATGGCCAGGCAGGTTTTCGTCTATACATGACAAATAGTATAGCTAATAAATAATTCCGTCTGTTGTAATATTCTGCAAGATAATCCAACGAGAATGGACGGTCGGCCTTAAGTAGACAGATGGCATAAGGTACATTTGGAACATGTGCACAGTGCTTATGATGTGATTTTATGGTGGCGGCGGGTGGTGGAGTAACTAAATACATGAGATGTGTGTGAGAGAGGTGGGAGATATGGAAATAAAGCACGTAATGGGAAAAGAGGACACAGGAGATGAGTTAATTCCCAGAATATACGAAATGGTGGGGATCATGCCACAAGCACGTGACCAATTGTGACCTGGACATGTTATATTTGACATTTCTGGGATGATATTAGACCCCCAATAGTTAGATGTTAACAGCTGTAAGGAAGCCGCTGGACAAACTGTTAGATGTTAACAGCTGTAGGGAAGCCGTTGGAGAAACTGTTAGATGTTAACAGCTGTAAGGAAGCCGTTGGACAAACTGTTAGATGTCAACAGCTGTAAGGAAGTCGTTTGACAAACTGTCTCTAGTTTAGCTGGTGGGGTCTTTAGATGAGAGACCTGCCTTCATAGAAGAAAAATTAAATATGAGGAGTTATAGAGGGAGACCCTAGGTGTGGGGAGGGGGGGTACTAGGTACTGGGATATGCAGAGCCTAGAGTGAGACACTATGTGTGGGGAGTTGTAGTTGGGGAAGGGGGTACTAGGTACTGGGACGTGTAGAGGAGACACTAGGTGTGCGGAGTTGTAGTGGGGGTACTAGGTACTGGGATGTGCAGAGGGAGACACTAGGTGTGTGGAGTTGTAGTGGAGGTACTAGGTACTGGGATATCCAGAGGGAGACACTAGGTGTGTGGAGTTGTAGTGGGGGTACTAGGTACTGGGATATCCAGAGGGAGACACTAGGTGTGTGGCGTTGTAGTGGGGGTACTAGGTACTGGGATATACCAGAGGAGACTTACGTTAGGTGTGTGTGGAGTTGTAGTGGGGTACTAGGTACTGGGATATCCAGAGGAGACACTAGGTGTGTGGCGTTGTAGTGGGGGTACTAGGTACTGGGATATCCAGAGGGAGAAGACTCAAGGTTTGGTGGCGTTATTACTTTCCTCTAATCCTGTTTTGTCTCACAGCGACAGGATACGAAGAGATTTATAGAACGGGCTATTGCATGTACTTCATAAACAGTGTTTTTCGTTGCCTGTTATTTTCTAGATTCACCTTTTGCATAGACGACCTTTTACTTTGTATCCACTGTATCAGTAGTATTTCTCTTTGAGATTGCACTGTCTGTTGGTAATCTGCTTATGTGGTGGAACCATTCAATTTGTTGTTTCTTGATAAAGCTCAGTAGTGATGTTCACATTTTTTTGGTGATGTCTTCATTTCAAAGATGGTCTCTTCTTGATGCTTCCAGAATTTCTTTGTTGACATTTCATCTCTTTTGTGACTAGTTGTCTTCTATCTTTTGATGTCAGCGTTTTGATGTTTGATGTCAGCGTTCAGGTTTGACACTGATATCATATTGGTGCAATTTGTTCGATGATTTTATATGCTTTACTGCATCTATGTTGGATTTCGTTAGTTGTTCTTACATTTGATGAAAACCATGCTCCCTACGTATGTAAAGTCCTTGACTTTCTTTAATGGGCGTTTGTTGATGGAGATATTGGTATATTTGTACTCTCTAGCGAATGTCATTATTTCTGTTTTGTCAATGTTTATTTTCATATTTTATTCATAGCAAGTTAACTGGAGTATGTTAATTAAGAGTTTCTCAAGATTGTTCCTTTCACTGATGTTCGCTATTTGACAGATTTCATTGATATATAGCATAAACAACCGTGGTGATAGTACGCAACCTTGTCCTACTCGTGACCCAACGTGGAACTTTTCTGATAGATCTGTGTTTGTTCTAACCGTACCATGGATGTATATTTAGCGACTCTTGCATAGATTAATGAAGTGGTCTTTAACTCCATAGATTGCCCGCCTGCACAGCGTGTTCGTAGCGTGTTGGACGACGGGTGACAAGCTCCCTGTGAGTGCGGGTTCAATTCCCCAGGCTGGCAGAAAGGCCACAGGTTCTCCAGATTTACAGTGTTCGTGGCACCGAACCGAAGGGTTACAATGTCCATGGCACCGAGCCGAAGAGTTGAAAGCTCAAGTGCTTCTGGATCGAGAAAAAAGAACTCCATAGATTTACAATACTTTCCCTAATTTGCTGTCTACGCGGTCCAACGCTTTTTCCTGGTCGACAACGCAGCGTGTAGGTATTTGTCGGATTCGACAGTCCTTGCCACTAACTACATGAAAGCGAATATTGCGTTGGAAAAGTTAACTTTCTTCCGGAATCTAATTTGTGAGTTGCTGAGCTGTGGTAAGCTTTGTAGATGGGATAACAGATATGAGTAGTTATAGAAAGGTATGCTAGGTATGGGACATTTTGGGATAGAGGGAAGTTGTAGGGGACACTAGAAAACAGTATGGGTAGATTGTAAAGGGGACACTAGCATGGGTAGTTGTAGAGGGGACGACACTATGTATGGGTAGTTGTAGAGGGGATACTATGTATGGGTAGTTGTAGAGGGACGACATATGTATGGGTAGTTGTAGAGGGACACTATGTATGGGAGTTGTAGAGGGGACACTATGCATGGGTAGTTGTAGAGGGGACACTATTGATGAGTAGTTGTAGAGGGATACTATGTATGGGAATTGTAAAGGGGACACTATGTATGGGTAGTTGTAAGGGGACACTATGTATGGGTAGTTGTAGAGGGGACAAATGGTAGTTAGAGGATCTATGATGGTAATTGTAAAGGGGACACTATGTGTGGTATTTTAGATGGATACTATGTAGGGAATTTTAAGGACACTATGTATGGTAGTTGTGAGAGGGACGAACCTCTGTATGGGTAGTTGTAGAGGATACTATGTGGGTAGTTGTAAAGGGATACTATGTATGGGTAATTGTAAAGGGGGACACTATGTATGGGTAGTTGTAGAGGGGACACTAGAAAACAGTATGGGTAATTGTAAAGGGGACACTATGCATGGGTAGTTTTAGAGGGGATACTATGTATGCGTATTTGTAGAGGGACAAAAGTATGGGTAATTGTAAAGGGCGACACTATGTATTGAGATTTACACGAATGGATGCTAGGTACGGGGAGTTACAGACAGCGATGATAGGTACGGAAGAGTCGTAGAACTCGGTGCTGGGTACAAGGAGCTGTTGAGATGAATTACTGAGTGTGGGTAGTTGAAGAGCATGATACAGATCAGGTGCACGCAAATCCATCACTCTGACCGTGAGATCAACCAGGTCCCTAAATAAACACAACTAAGTTTACAAAGTTCAAGAACCTATAAATTAGACCTATGTTCGTTGAATTCCTGCCATAAGCATGTCCCTGGAACTGTTCTGCTATTTGCACTTCATCCGGACTTTCGATCGATTTATTTTTTCTTCTTTAACAAACAGAACATACGCATATAAAACTGCAAACGAATCCAGGACAAAGAAGGCACATATCACATAATCACAGTGTTAAGCAATAATCATAAATTGAAGATAATATAAAAAGCATAGCTATAAAAACAAAAGCAATGAATAGATTTTATCTATATGTCTATTCTATATCCATGTTTTGCTTCACGGCGTAAACCTACACCTTCAATAGATGACTGATGGCGGAACTAACATTAATATTATTCGATATCTTCTTCTTCTTCTTTGCGTTCGTTCTTTACGACCAATTTTAATCACTCTTTGTGATTTATTTGATCTTTGCCAAGAACGTGTATACGTTGCACATTGGTTTGGTAGGCCCCTAAACGCATAGACTTCTACACGCTTAGGACACATGCATCCGATTTCAGCCAAACCTCCTTAGTCGACTCTTACGACATGCATGGCAGGTAACAGTGGTTCTATTCTTTACACCCTAAATTTGGGCCCCGGTAACCACTCCTAAGTAGTTCTGAATTATTTCACTTGGGCACTAAAATAAACCAAGTGAAAGAATTCAAATACTTAGGAAGCATATTCACGGAAGACTAGTTAGAGAGATAGAGGCTAGAGTGCAAAAAGCAAATGCTGTAACCTACCAGCTAGCCCCATTGTTAAGGCACCCAAACATTTCACAGGCAGCTAAGCAACAGATGATCAACATCATTTTTATACCTGCTTTGTGTTACCAGAGCCAAACAGGGACAATGAGCAAAGCGCAGCCACAAAAATAACACATGTGAAATGCGTTGCCTGCGAAAAGTTACCAACAACACAAGAAAAGACAGAGTCACCAACATCAGCATAAGAAAGAAAGTTGGCACTGAACCTTGCTTGAATTACATTGAGAAACAAAAGAATGAAGTGGTTTGGCCACTTAATAAGAATGCATCCAAACTCCACAGTATACAGAGTCTTCTACAACAGAACATCGGGAAAGAAGGCAAGAGGAAGACCACGGAAAAGTTGGTTAGATGGCGTAGCAGAATCCTGTGAAAGAGCAAAAATAACAATCACACAAGCCACCAGAACAGGACAAGACAAAAACAGAAAACTACGACACTGGGCAAACGACGAGACAAATTATATAACACGATGTGACAAGTTATATAACATGATGTGACAAGAGATATAACATGATGTGACAAGTTATATAACATGATGTGACAAATTATATAACATGATGTGACAAATTATATAACATGATGTGACAAATTATATAACATGATGTGACAAGTTATATAACATGATGTTACAATTTATATAACATGATGTGACAAATTATATAACATGATGTGACAAATTATATAACATGATGTGACAAGTTATATAACATGATGTGACAATTTATATAACATGATGTGACAAGTTATATAACACGATGTGACAAGTTATATAACATGATGTGACAAGTTATATAACATGATGTGACAAGTTATATAACATGATGTGACAAGTTATATAACATGATGTGACAAGTTAAATAACATGATGTGACAAGTTATATAACATGATGTGACAAGTTATATAACATGATGTGACAAGTTATATAACACGATGTGACAAGTTATATAACATGATGTGACAAGTTATATAACCCGATGTTACAAGTCACACAACACAATTCCTAAGTCACAAAATACAAGGCAATAAGTCACATAATACAATATGACAGGTCACATAACACAATGCGCCAAGTCACATGACACAATGTGACAAGTCACATGACACAATGTGAGAAGTCACATGGACACAATGTGAGAAGTCACACAACACTAGGTAACAAGTCACACAACAGAATATGACAAGTCACATAACACAAGGCAACAAGTCACATAACACGAGACGACAAGTCACATAACACGAGACGACAAGTGACATAACACGAAGTGACATAACATGAGGCGACAAGTCACATAACATGAGGCGATAAGTCACATAAGATGAGGCGACAAGTCACACAACACATGGCGAGAAGTCACATAACACTAGGTGACAAGTCACTTAACGGAATGCAACAAGTCACTTAACACAAGGTGACAAGTCACAGAACACAATGTGACATGTCATAAAACACGAGGTGACAAAGTCACAAAACACGAGGTGATAAGTTACACAACACTAGGTGACAAGTCACACAACACTAGGTGACAAGTCACACAACACAATGCAACAAGTCACACAACACAAGACCAGCAATAAATAACAATAATTTTCTTTAGTAGATAGTAAACGTTAACTAGAAGTGACCCCACCGCCTCATACAGCTATTAAAGATGATCTTAAACTCCCCACCACTTGGACTGTCAATATCGTTATTCCCTGTACACTTTTTTTTTAGCTGTCATCTTATATTTGTCTAAAGAAAGAATTATAGGCCATGGATTTACCATCCCCAATTTGATTGATGAAATAATTCCCTGAGAGTAAACATTCGAGTCCACTAGTCCATAGTCCACAAGGAAATTACAACAACCGTATCCGCAAGTGATGAACTGATGAGGAGGAGAATGAGGAGGATGACAGTTATTACAAAATGATAGCAAGCAGCCTACAAGATTTGCACTTCACAATTATAAAAACTATAGTTCGATAATGTCTTCTCTGGCCGAGTTATAAATGACAAAATATTATATTTGTTCAGATTCTATTCTTTATTAGACAAACCCAAATATCAGTGTGAAAGATTACTTCAATTAAGTTATGTGGGTGTTTGTAGCTTAAGCGGTAGTGAGCTTGATCCCAACCTAAGAATAGTTGGTTCAAACTCCACTGCAGGCAGTTCTAAAACAAATTCGTTTCCGAGGCATTTTTACAAAATTTAAAATATACCTCCCTGTTTAGAAAGCAATTGTAAACTACTGAACATATAAGTGGTGCCTGTAAAATCAACGGCTCGTTTACTGTGGTTGATGGCAATGTTATGTAAAGGATATGCAATGATTTAGAACAATAACGAAACTGTTGAGGGTCTCTGTAGTCAAGTGGTTAAGACGTTTGCAGTGCGCTCTGAAAGTTGTGGATTCAAATCCAGATCGCATCCTGTTCCCAAGTGTATTTTCTCTCAGAGATTCCTAAGCTTGTTGATGGTTCTAATCCCGGACAGCGTCATTCTGTTCAAAGGTGCATTTTTCAGAGACCCTTAGGATTGTTGTCAGCGCTATGAAGTACATACTTTGTGCAGTACTTTCAGCAGGTGACCTGCTATTTTTGTGAAGAATGACCTAGTCATATGGGTACCCCAGGCAACGCAAGGTTGAATAGCTCAGACGGAAATCAAAATTCCTGTTTAATGAAGGCTGGATTTTATATATATTTGATAGCACACTGTAATCTTTTTTGCAATTTTAGTCAATTCTACGAGTTCATGGTTATTTATTGATGAAAATAATAATACTGATATTCCTTAGTGTTAAACTTAAATTATTACATAATATCACCTTGATTTAGCAAGTTGTGTTGTTTTTAAGTGAGGTCACACGACGTTTGGTCGTTTTTTCTATTAATTTTAACCTGAACCCACCGGCCAAACCTGGTGCAATGAAGTCAATCCTTCGGCTTAAGACGCATCAAAGAAAGATACCGAACTTTTCCTAGGGTCTAACACCTTATTCCACTATATACATCATATATATCCCTATATACACGGTATGAAAGAGGGTATCTTTATTAGTTAGAGAGAAAATTTGTCTCTGCTGAAAAATATACTTACTACAAGCTGTTCAGTTCAATGATCGGTCAAACAGACTTTCACGTTAATTTAGAACACATTGTGACAACCGGTAAAATCGAAGGTAGAGGACAAACAGAGAGAGAAAATATTAGACAGCCTGACTTCACGGCACAAAAGATCGTTAACATCTGAGTTAGCAAATACCAGGGACAGAGATTTGTGGAGATCCATGATCACCTACGCCAACCAGCATCTGGTGATGACCTTGAACCTTAACGTAAAATGTGTCATTTTGTTATACTCAATCTTAAACTTAACACAAGTAGGAATTTACAAGTATTCTCTCTGAGAAATAAAGTCCAATTTTTATTGTTTTCCAATTTTTATTGTTTGTGTGATGTGGCCAACAGACTCTTATATAATCAAAAAGACTCAGTTCTGAGGTTCAAATAGAGTGCCTTGACTTGAAGGATTGTTCTATAGAACAGTGGTTCCCAACATTTTACCACTTGTGTGCCCATTTTACCTTGTACCAGGTTCAAACTCTGCAGTGGGCAGTTTGGAAGCAAATTTATCCCCCTGGATTTTTATGAATGGTAAAAGTAGACCTCACCACTCAGAAAGCAATGGCACACAACTGAAATTATAAGTGGTCACTAGAAAATCAATGACTCGTTTTGATAGTGACATCCTGTAAAGGATATGCCACAATTTTCCATTCACACACATTTTTAATCCAATTCTATCAATTGTACACCTTCTTTTAAAAAAAAGTATTTATAAAGCCTGATATTTTTGCTCATTGCCTATATTAACTCTTACCACGCCACTCGCTGCACACTGTGCTATAGCATATGCTGTTTAACGCCATTCAGCGTACAATGCGCCATTCGCGTTGTTTCCCTTACAGAAGTCCTTCTAGTTTTACTTCTGCTATCTTTTTTAAACCTTGTTATTCTAATAGGTTGTCCAGTTGTCAATAAATAAACATATATATATATATCTTATTATAAACTAATTTGAAGAAAAGTAGTTATGATTTTTTTAAAGTTTTTTTTCATACCTAGAATTAACTGTATAACTGAGGAAATAGCTGCGTACGGAAAGATTTATATAAAATAGTGGGGAGACTGTAATAAGTTGGGAACGGAAAATTACTACACCAAAGATTTAACTCTACAATATTCACAACACTGAAACTCATGTTATAAAACAGATCACTAATTGAACATGATATTTGTAAAGCAGATACTATCCGACTTGAGAAGTCGTTAGTGAGATCTTTAAGCTTGCTTTGATGTACTCATTTTTTGTGCAATTACTGATTATTTTCGCGCAGCCCAGAATGGTCTGGGGATAAGCAAACCACTGGTTTGGAACCGATACTATAGAGGATTAAAGCCATTTTTATACGAGGCATACTCTTTGAACCTACAAAATTAGGTGTTTTTGTTATATCAGGGTATGTAGGCTTCACCAGAGAAACAATAAAAATATGACTTTATTTCTCATGGAGAATCCAGGTAACTTACTCTCTTTGTTCAACTCTCAGTTAATGCAATTGACAATAAAGGATGGTTGCATTATGAATGAATGTCATCTATCAAGGCTTTAAACCTTCGGGGCCTACATGGACATAGCGTCTTGAGCTTACAGGCATTTACGGTAATGAGAAAGAACAAAGTCTTTCATCAGGAGTATCAACAATCAAGTGATATCTTTTTGTTGTTTAGCAACTGCCTGCTCTATCGTGACACGATAACTGAAGTTAAATCTGTACACTTTCAAAGTTTTAATGTTTTGTAGAAATTGTACAATAAATCGTAGAATTGCACAATAAAGAATGTATTTAACCAGCAAGCCATAACTATCAGGCCCATCGGCATGCATACTGATACTCTTTTGACATCTGCTGAACGGGACTGTGGGTCTGTCCAAGTGCTATGACATCAGTCGTTCAATAACAAATAACTATACCAAGGATTCCATAACAAGTAACAAACATCATTTAAAAACATTTTGTTTTTATCTTTTGTTACTAATACTTATTATATTAAAGCAATGGCAAACACAAACTACTGAACATATTTATTACTATTAAGTGGTGCCTAGAAAATATGCCATGATTTTCATTTTTTCCATTGTTTATATCTTGCAGGGCACTGATGTGAAATGAATATTTACAATCCATATAAAACATATGACATAATTTAAGATTAACATTGTGACTATATGACTATTATAACATACTACTAGACCAAACTACTGAAGACTCAAGTATATCTGAACTTTGTAGTGAACAGTCCTGTAGACTGTAGTGTGTCTCAGTAGTCTCACTATCCCCTTCAATGTCAGCTCCTACGTATAGGTGTGTAAAATAAATAATAATGATATCTATACTACACATTTTCATAGACTTTTTTTGGTTAATCTATTTCTGGGCGAAATTTGTGATTGATTGCTTCATTGAGGTTATTATTCTGCGCATTTGATTTCATAATACCCCTACCAGACCAGCACTCCAGCTGGTGACTGAATCCTGAATGTGATACGATGAATTTAATATTATCTTTATTCTACTTTATTGTTGTTTCAATTTCTTAACTAATCTTCTCTACTTGTTGTTTTTGTGATTCCCTTTCCAACCATTATGTGAGTATTGACTAGGGTAATAATAAATACTCGTTATGTTAAGGTCTAACTATCAGCTGGGCAACACACACAGTTAGTAGTTGTCACTGTTGTCGTTGAGTTAACTTATATACTTACACCTTGATCTGAACGAGGGTTTTCCGATGAGGAGAGACATTTCAGCAAGTTACAGGCGATAGAATGATAAGAAGAATACTTTACATACTAAAATACTCACCAAATTAATCTGTAATTGAATCCTAAGGTGAATTTATGATCATTATTAGTCTCACCTGGTCTGGGCGACCAAAATTCTGCAGCATTGGTGCACTACACTCTCCAGAAATTTTACACAAAGGCGACTACGTTTTATAAAAATGAAGTATCGATAACATCATAGTGGTTGGAGTCGTTAAACACCGACTTTTAATTACGGATTTGTTTAATGTGCAGTAATTTTTAGCAATTATTTTATATCTTTTATGTAATTCTTTTAAAGGGTATCAATTACGATTTACTGTGCATTTATTGATAAAATGTGCAATAATTGAACTTTAAATGTCAATCGATACATCAAAAACTGGTATCGTATGCTGCTAAAGAACAGCTGATAACTGAAGAAGTCTGTGTCTGCTGCTGGGGGAGTGTTGAATGCAGCTATTTGATTGGTCGATGAAGGATGATGTCATTTGTCCAGGTCATGCAATGGCCCAATTTCAACTCTGGCCAGCAAAGTCTACATTTGCACAAACTGTATTATAAAAATAAGAACAAGAGTTGGCATAGCAGCAACACGGTAACAGGTACAAGACAAATCGTAAATTTCCTAACGTAATGCTTCATCAGTCCTCATCGCGTTCAAGGACACATAAGACGAGTGACACAAAAACTTACCAATCAATTCCATGTTGCGCCGTTCACTCTACCTTTACCACTACGACATCATGATCTTCATGAGCAGCATTGGTCTGTTTTGTAAAAAGTAATACATCGACAAAACAAAGGTAATGACATTCACTAGAGAGGAAATACTACCAATATTTCCGTCGAAAAACGCACATTAAAACAAGTCAAAGACTTTCAAAGAAGAAATCCAACATAGATGCAAAAAAAAAGGAAATCAAATAATCGGACAAATGGCACCAATTTTAAAATGCAAACATGTCACCATGAACACAAAAGAGCAGTGTTCAACACAATCTTTCCCACATTACGTTATCAGTGCCAAACCTGGACACTGACATCAGATGATGAAGAAAACTAGTCACAAAAGAGATGAAATGTCTATGCAGAATGCTGAGGGTTACAAGAAGTGACGACCGTCTGCCCAGAAAGATCGTAGCGCGTTGGACTACGGGGACAAGCTCCTGTGAGTGCGGGTTCAATTCCACGGGCTGGCAGAAAAGCCACAGGTTCACCAGATTCACGGTGTTCGTGGCACTGAGCCGAAGGGTTACGATGTCCATGGCACCGAGCCGAAGAGCTGAAAGCTCAAGTGCTTCTGGATCGGTAAAAAAAAAAAAGTGACCGGTTGAGAAATGAAGACATCAGGGAAAAGTTGGTACAGCATCAGTACTAAACTTCATCAAAAAACAACAAATTAAATGGTTCTGCCACATACGCAAATTACCAACAGACAGTGTGCCTCAAAGCGGACTACTCCGATACAGTGGATACAACGGAAAAGGCTGGCCACGCAAAAAGTGGACCTCAGAAATTAACAGAGGCAGTGAAAAACACTCCTTATGAAGCGCTTTATGGAGGCACACAAAAGTCTTTCTATAAATCTTTTCTTATCGTGACACTGGGAGGCAAAACAGGATACGAGAAGAGAAAGAAAAAGAAGATTAAAGTTCACTTATTCTGAATACCGTCTGGCAATCAAGAGAGATTTCGGTTCACACCTAGCCACCGGCGTCAGATGTCTTGCACTGACAACGGTTTTTGTTTTATTTTGTAATATTATGTATTTATGTATGCTTCCTTGCTATATTTAAATGTATGAGGAATTTGTAATTGATTATTATATATGAGGAACATAAAGGAACGGTTAGAAAAGTAATAGCTTCAATGAACGGACGTAACGACGTGTCTTAATAATAACTCAAGATCTGGATTCAAGCAGAATTTGAATGACCCTGACATGAAAATCTAACTCACGACCTTGATCTTTCCGAAGGCGGGGCGACAGAACTGAATGTTCATTGGCTAAAAAACGAGTCAAACCTTGTTAATTCGTTGCAAATGTTTAATTTTAGTTCGAAATAAAAAAGGAATGTGACAACTAAGCTTGCATTTATATACAAAATATGTGTAATTTGTGTTTTTATTTTCAAACTAAACAGTAGTCGTGCGACTTGTCTTATTTGAGTTTGTAAGATTCTCGCACTTTGAACTTTGACTCGAATATAACTTGTGACTGTTTTAATGTATGCACGAACAGAAGTGTGTAGCCATGACGTTTCGGATTAGCTTTTCAGTTTCTGCAATTGGAATGTCGAGCCGGGGATTGCAGACGAAATAATAATGATATTAATTGCCCAAATTTATGTCCATAGTCATCCATAAAACTCATGAGGACATACACTTTTTAATGTGACAACAGCTGGATGTGAATTATGGACAACAACACAAGAATAAATTCGAATCTTCTGAAATAAAGTGCTTATAATATTAGTATTAGACAAGGGGTTAGACAGGACTGCATTTTGTCACCTAGCACATTCAACATGTATGCGGAAAACATCATGAGGAATGTCAGAGAATCTGCAGATATGGGCAAATATGACGCTTTGGGGATCGGGGATCACAAGTTACCAGAAATAAGATATTCTGATGATACAGTGTTACTATCTGCATCACAAAATGGTATCGATAACTTGATAATGTCCCTTCAAAAGAACAGCGAAGATCAAAACCTAAAGCACAATACAACGAAAACTAAGATATTTACAACTAATAAAACAGAATTGATGGCTAATATATATGTCAACAGTCACAAAATAGAAAGAGTCGACAACTTTGAGTACCTTAGGGCATTGCTGACATCTGAATGGAATGTTATAAAAGAAATTAAAAGAAGGCTGAGCATTGCTTTGCAAACATTAAAAGAACTAACAAACCTATAAAAGGGAACTGACATAAGAACAAAACAGGTGTTTAAGAACCTCTGTCTGTCCCTTGGCAACATATGGTTGTGAGACATAGACCATTGATAAATGGGCGGAGAAGATCATAAATTCACTTGAATGCAAATGCTACAGAAGAGTACTTAGAATATCATGGGCAGAGAAAAGAACAAACGCTTCTGTTCCGCAACAGCTTGATATTAAAGAGAGTTGGTTATTAAAGAACATTAAAAACAAGGACAATTAAATATTTCGGACACATTAAACGACATGGGGGCACAGAGAAGATAATTCTAAAAGGAACGTTGCCTGGAAAAGAGGAGAGGAATACCTAGAACACGATGGGTGCAGGATGTCATTGTCGAGCTGAGAATGACTGTTGCAGACACCGGATATCTTGCACAGAATATCGTTTTCATGGCTGCTGTCATGGGAGCCAAATTCCGGAAGGGACAAGCTACTTGATGAAGAATAGTAATACATCACACTACTATTTTTATTATACTGGGATCACAAGCCAGCACGCTGCCAGTATAACATATTCAGAATTTAGACCAGTCCTTATCTGCCATATACAGTTACCAAGCTGACATATTCTATGTAGGGGTATTTCTGCGTATCTAACATGACACTATTTGTCAAAATCTAAAAGTAGAATATGTTTAGATTGCATTCAGTTCTGATCGAGATTGTGCAGTCAGCTGGTATAACTATATTTAGATCATTAACCATGATGCAATTGTGTTATCTATTCTTTTCGAGATTATGTATAACTGCCTTTCTCTTGATGAAGAAATCAACTCTCGTATAGGAAGTGCGGCTACTACATTCGTCAAACTATCAAAGCTAGTGTGGGACAACACAAAACTGACATTGCAGACGAAGTTTTCAATATATCGAGCCTGTGTAATTTGTTATTTACTGAATGGCTCAGAAACATGGACAGTCTACTCAAGACACGAGAGGAGACTTAAAATCTTTCACCTTCGATGTCTCCGTAAGATTATGAACATCAGGTGGTACGACAAGATAACCAACTCTGAAGTACTGCAACGTGCAAACCTTCCTTCCATCATGGGTATGCTCAGCAGTAGATGACTAAGATGGTTAGGGCACGTGAGAAGAATGAAAACTTGTCATATACCAAAACAAATACTGTTCTGTGAACTTTCGATGGGGAAGAGGCACCAGGGCAGACCACTGCTCAGATATAAAGATGTCTGCAAGGCGTCAATGAAGACCTTTTCGGGACATGGGAAAAACTAGCTATGACAGAGTTGTGTGGAAAGCGTTATTGTGCAAGGGCGCAGAGTCTGTTGAGAAAAGACTTATAAATGAGCTGACAAGACAAGAGAGAAAAGCGAAAACGCAAAGACTGTCACAGGAAAATACTTGCCAGTTGAACGTATGTAAAGACGAAAAAGGACATATATAATCGCGTCATCATATCTTGTGCTAATCATGTTTATAATAGTCAACAGTATGCCTCAAAGATAATGTACTATATATATATATACCTCTTATACCGTTATCCGTTACACAGGGCTAACAAGTAATTTCTCCATACCACTCTGTCCTGGTCAACTCACTCAATCTCCTCCATGAAATTGGGTTCGATATTTCTTTCCTCTCTCAGCTAACTTCGTTTCAGTGTATCACCAGGACGTTCTCTCTTTCTTGAACCATTTATCTCCCACTTCAATGCCTGCTTTGATGGCATTTGATCATTTCTTCTTAAGGTATATCTAACATATCTACATCGTTTCCTTACTATAACAGTTGTTACTAGTGGTTGACTAGACATTTCTCTGATTTTATGACTTCTCCCGAAGTCTTCCTATTTTATGTTCAGTATGTGCGCATACATCTAATTTCAGGAATATTGAAACAGGATGGGCTAGGAGACATTGGATGGAGTCGCTGGGAAGATCTAAGCTGACAAAGATCAGTTTTATTTTTGTACCAGGGCATGCAGGTGTAAGGGAATGAACGTGCGGATAGGCTTGCAGGTATGGCTGCTGTACAAAGCGGGTGAGCAATGGACCATGCTTATATTATAAATTCCCTAAGAGAGAGAGAGGACGTGTACATGATTCATGTAATAGTGGTGAATCTACAACACTAACCAGACTGCAATAACTCCAAGTTAAGTGGGGTGTAGCTAGACAAGAACGCTATGTTGGTAGCCACAGAAGAATAGTAAACCAACAAAGAACCGGTGTCGTTAGTCGCCACACGCTGAGGGAAATACTGAGGTGGAGATCGGAGCACTTATAGACTAATTGATTCGACGTGCAGTGATGATGATCTGACGACTAAACAAACAAACATCTAATTTCAAATACATTCAACTTTCTATATCTTTAGTGATTTTCCAACTCTCACTTGTCTCGAAGATAATAATATTCATAAATTTGTGTGATATGTTAAATTGGTTTTCTGCGGAGATAAAACAATTTCTTTCACAAACAAAAGGTTTTTAAAAAGATAACGTTGTCATAAACACATACACCACCGCCAAAAACAAACTGTATGACGTTGCTGACAATCTGGAGCTGATGGCAACCGTTATAACCATTATGCCCGCGTGCCCAGCGTGTTCGTAGCGCGTTGGACTACGGGTGACTAGTCCTCTGTAAGTGTGGGTTCAACTCCGCGTACTGGCAGAAAAGCTACAGGTTCCCCAGATTTACGGTGTTCGTCGCACCGAGCCGAAGGGTTACGATGTCCATGACACCGAGCCGAAGAGCTATCAGCTCAAGTGCTTCTGGATCGGAAGAAAGAAAAAATATAACCGTTATTCGAGAATCCGGAATCCCAATCTAATGATTTTGCAGTAGAAGAAGAAATATTAAAGTCAGTCATGCAATTCATTTACTAGAGCATAGCAGAAACAGAGACAAAATGTTCACAACTAATACGGCTGTAAACCTTAGAGAATAAATCTAGTTTAGTTTAGTTTAGTTTAGTCGTCGGATCACCATCACTGCACGTCGAACAAATTAGTCCATAAGTGCTCCGATCTCTCCCTCAGTATGTCCATCAGCGTGTGGCGACTAACGACACCGGTTCTTTGTTGGTTTACAATTCTTCTTTGTCTGCCAGCATAGCGTTCTTGTCGAGCTACACCACACTTAACTTTGAGTTCTTGCAGTCTGGTTAGTGTTGTGGATTCACCGCTATTACGTGAGTCATGTACACGCCCTCTCTCCCTTAAGGAATTTATAATATCAGCCTGGTCCATTGCTCGTCCGCTTTGGACAGCAGCCATACCTGCAAGCCTATCCGCACGTTCATTCCCCCTTACACCTGCATGCCCTGGCACAACAATAAAACTGATCTTTGTCAACTTAGACCTCCCCAGCGATTCTATCCAATGTCTCCTAGCCCATCCTGTTTCAATCTTCCTGAGCATACTCATTGAGTCACTGAGAAAACATGCATCGATAAAAGTCTGTGAATAAATCTAGTACATAGGCCTATGCTACATGACATGAACAACGAAGAACATTGGGTTGCAAACAATATCACGGTTTGAAAACTGAAATATTTTGGTCACATTCGAGGTGGCACACATTCGAGTCGAGGTGGCACACATTCGAGGTGGCAGTACTTTTGGAGCGAATGGTAATGAAGGGTCGTGGTTAAGTAATGGAAGACGAGGCAGATGTCGAGCAAGACATCGGGGGTAGCAGGACATCAAAGACGTCGGTGCCCTCAAGGCAAGCAAATAAAGTACCGCTGCGACTTACAATGCATGTCGTAAGAAGCGACTGATGTAGGCTCTAGGGATGCTACCTAGTAAATAAAAAGCAGCGCAGAAATCAGGTGTGCGTATAAGTCTACTTGTATGCGCATAACTGGCACAACTTATAATCGCTCTTAGGCTTAAATAACATACTAATCACAAAGAGTCATTGACAAGTGGTCGATATAAAGCATTCGAAGAAGAAGGAAAAGGACATTAAAGAAATCTAGAACATAATGTTAGAGGGGAAAGTTGAGGGGGAAGAGCAAGAGGAAGACCGAGAGATAAGTGGGAGGGAAACTTTAAGAAATGGACAGGTTACAGTCTGGCAGTGTGCAACACCAAGGCGAAAGACAGAGGATGCTGAAGATTCATTGCAGCCAACCTTCGATTTGGAGACGGTACCTGATGATGATGATGATGATGAACATAATGTTAGAGGTGAAAGTTGAGGAGGGAAGAGCAAGAGGAAGACCGAGAGATAAGTGGGAGGGAAACTTTAAGAAATGGACAGGTTACAGTCTGGCAGTGTGCAACACCAAGGCGAAAGACAGAGGATGCTGAAGATTCATTGCAGCCAACCTTCGATGTGGAGACGGTACCTGATGATGATGATGATGATGAACATAATGTTAGAGGGGAAAGTTGAGGGGGGAAGAGCAAGAGGAAGACGGAGAGATAAGTGGGAGGGAAACTTTAAGAAATGGACAGGTTACAGTCTGGCAGTGTGCAACACTAAGGCGAAAGACAGAGGATGCTGAAGATTCATTGCAGCCAACCTTCGATGTGGAGACGGTACCTGATGATGATGATGATGATGATGAACATAATGTTAGAGGGAAAGTTGAGGGGGAAGAGCAAGAGGAAGACCGAGAGATAAGTGGGAGGGAAACTTTAAGAAATGGACAGGTTACAGTCTGGCAGTGTGCAACACCAAGGCGAAAGACAGAGGATGCTGAAGATTCATTGCAGCCAACCTTCGATGTGGAGACGGTACCTGATGATGATGATGATGAACATAATGTTAGAGGGGAAAGTTGAGGGGGAAGAGCAAGAGGAAGACCGAGAGATAAGTGGGAGAGAAACTTTAAGAAATGGACAGGTTACAGTCTGGCAGTGTGCAACACCAAGGCGAAAGATAGAGGATGCTGAATGTTCATTGCAGCCAACCTTCGATGTGGAGACGGTACCTGATGATGATGATGAACATAATGTTAGAGGAGGCAGGAGAACTTGAATAGAGACCAAAGTTTTCAGACGGACTAGGATGAGAGCGACTTTCTGCACAGAAAATGCTACATGACGAGAGTCGTCAATCCACACTGAATGTATGTTACTTATTCGCCATTGATAATGTACATCTGAAGTCGAAGTAAGGCTCTCCTGAATGGCGACGGAGATTAGAGATAATTAAAGCAAGCTTTCACGCAAGAATGAGCCAGAGACTCCATATTAGGCACGCCTGAATATATAGCAGGCGAACAGAAAAAACATTGTGTATATCATCGTACGACCGCTAGTATGTGGGGAATCTGCTTCCAATCGGTCTAATGTAATGGTAATATATTCATTAATTTATGTTAACATATGAGGATGTTAGTCTCTTAAACAAGCTAATTTAGTCATAGTGTGTGTCATACTTGGCAGCAGCCAAGAGTTAAGCTAGATAGGGACATGTTTCTACATTATAAAAGCAGGAACGTCAAGTGGGTTTTTTTAAGCGTCAGTTATATTTTATGGAGAAAAAAAAATCGTGGCATATCCTTTACATGAGGTAACCATGAACAACAGTAAACAGTCGTCAATTTTCTAGGCACTACTTATACGTTCAGTAGTTTGCCATTGCTTTCTGAACGATGAGGTATACTTTTACCGTTTGTAAAATCAAGATAACTCTCTCTCGCGATCACCGCCCAGATCGATGTACCAGACCTCCAAATAAATTCTATTGGAGTTTTAAGTCTAATGGAGTTTTGACTCTTCTAAAGGAATGTACTTTCCTAAGTCAGTTGTGTGTGTGTGTGTGTGTGTGTGTGTCCTACATAGGGATTCGAACCCGAAGAAAAAAGCATGTTGGTCTGCAGGTTTGTAGATGCCCAACCAGCATAACAAACTCACGCTCTAATGCGCAAATCACATACAAACCACGAAAGTAGACCAAACAAGTGGTTGAAACAAAGCAAACGAAGGAGGAGAAAAAGAAGAAGTATGAAGAAATAATAAAGCAGAATTAGTTTTAGATTAAAGTAGGTGCTGCATAAGAGCAGCACGTGTACCAGTTACCTATCATTGAAAGTAAATTGTTATTAAATCAATAAGAAAGTCACAGAAACAACACAAAAAAGAAATCTATACGGTCCTCTGTGCGAACTACTTCTTTTTATCGTCCACTTGTTAACCACTCTTTGTGACTTGTATGTGATCCGAGCCTAAGAACGATTGTACGTTGTGCCAGTTATGCTCCTACAAGTAGGCCAGCATATCTGATTTCTGCGACGTTTTTTATTTACTAGGGTAGATTCCCTAGGTCCTTAGCTCAGTCGACTATTACGACATGCCTTGCAGGTCGCAGTGTTACTATTCTTTGCTCCCAATGAGGGATCCAGCAACACACGGGCGTATGCGAACAACAAAAGACAGTGAAGTTTATAAAGAAACAACATTGAATATATAGACAATATTTCAAATGAAAGAATGAAAAGAAATGAAGGAAAGAATGATATGGTTACTTGTTATTAGTACGATATCAGTTATATGAGGACTGTCATCATAGCACTCCGGACAAGTCCATTTGGTGCTCCAATCTCCGTCTCAATAAATCAAGCAGCGTCCAGCGGTCTAATACGACAGTTCGATGTTGATTAATCAATCTATTTGCATATTTAGTATGTTGTTCTTTACGGGTGACACCAATATTGACACCCATCTCTTTCAATCTGGTCAGCGAGTGGGATTGGCAGTATGATATATTCTCTTTAGTAAGACAAGGACGTGTACTATCTCCAGTATTGTTGATCATATATATTAACAACATATTCACAATAGCCTATTCCAGCAGACTCCATCAATGAAAAGTCTACGAAGATATCCACCTTGATGTTCTTCTAAATCATAGATTCCCAAACATTATTGGCCCACCGCCCACTTTACACAACATAAACTTTTAACGCCCCCCTCCACATTATAACAATTTGCCAACGCCCCCACATATATACATGCTCTATTTCCACTTTGTCATTGAAAATTGATATATCTCTGTCATACATGGCCAATTTTCAAATGATTATTTGCATGAAATAGAAAATTGATGAAAAAATGGATCGTGTAAGACGGGCATAAGATGAATTAAAATGCAGAGTTAAAATTTTGAATGATTATTCAATCGCAAAATCACGTAAATAATTTATTTTAAAATATTTATTATTAAGGAGCCACCGATCTCTAATCGCCTGAACACCCCCAATTTTTTATGAACCCACTATCGCCCCCGCCCCTCTGCCCCACTAGAACGCTTCAGCAACACACCATAGAACGCTCACCACATGCAAAATGAAATGCTTGAAGAAGACGGTGGGGGTCAATAGGAAAGGACAACAAATGCAGCGGTTTAGACATTTAATGAGAATTGAATACAACCAACCATCAATAATAGCATACAATAAAAAGAAATCAGGTACTAGAATCAAGGGAAGACCAAGAAAAAGCTGGATAGACAATATCAGGACCCCACTAAATAAAAACGGATATAACGTAACAAGGGCACTCATCTGACCCTTGATTGAAAATTAAAGCTCCCACCCCTACGCTTAACTGCAAGAGTGAACAACCAATTTCATCATCCACCTGTGGAAAACAATAGATAACTAACACATGCAATAATGCGCACAATAGGAAGAATAAAGTTGATAAGTCTGAGGTATTGCTGATAACAAGAGAAGAGAACAAATGTTTATCTTAGTGTTCTATTCTCGTGCTTTTATTAGAGTTAGTGCTCTTGAGCAGCGAGTAACCTGCATATAGGCTTTTGTTTGGGCCATAGCATAACGAAAACATAGTGGCATTATCGAATCTTTACAGTGGCTGTATCTTTAGTGAGAATTTACTAAGAATTTCATTAAGACGTTTCATGTGGGAGGGAGTGTGAGGAAGGGGTGGGGAGGGTCTCGAGAAGGTGGCAAAATAGTAAGTAGCGAATACTTTTTAAAATAAGTACTCGTTACTACCCTGATGTGAAAGTATTTGGTGTTCTGAGTATCGAATACTTACTATTCGCTACTTACTAGAGACGACAAACAGTGTATGCAAATAGTGTTATTGTGCGCAGTATTTTGTTGGAAGAAGGTACAAGAAATAATATTTGTTTTGAGCCTTAATTTAGAAGGTGAGTCACATTGTAGGGATGTTTACTCGCCATCTTGTATTTGAAGTTCTCGATGTATACACACATCTGAAGACACTAACACTTTTTTATTGTTACTTTGATTTAACTCATTTAACTGCTTTTCTGTCTCCTGACGCAATCACTCTCAGACTCAACTGTCAACTGTCTGCTCTGATTGTTACTGTCGAAACTCAAACTTCAAAGGCAAGTTCAAATTTACGCAGTGCACTTACTGGCAAAATGCAAAACGTTTACGTTTTACTTGGTGTCATATTCAGTTTTTGAGTTATTACTTATTTAAGACTAGTCTCCGAGATTCAGACTGTCGACATACTTGAATTATATTATTTTATTGATTGTTGTTGTGAATTAACACAGAGATGGGATTCCGGAAGAATAGAAGCCCAAGAAGCTGTACCGACGCAATATTGAATATATTATTCGCCTCAGGTTAGTGGAACGGACTGTCGATGATCGAATCCGACATACCTAAAACTATAAACGTTGCGTTCGTGGATCAGATCAGCAAAAAGCGTCCGACCGCGTAGATAGAAACAAGTTGTGGAATACAATACCTTTTCTTTTCTCCAATTCTGTTTTGCCTCACAGCATCAGGATAAGAAGAGATTTCTAGAACGGGCTTTTGTGTGCGCTTCATAAATAGTGTCTTTCATCGCCTCTTTTATCTCTGGGGTCCATCCTTTGTTTGGCCTGCCTTTTGCTTCATATCCATTCTATCGGAGCAACATTGCTCTTGGAGGTGTACTGCCTGTTGGTAATCTGCTTATGTGGTCGAACCACTTAATTTGTTGTTACTTGATAAAGTTTACTACTGATGTTGTATCCACTTTTCTTCCTGATGTCTTCATTTCTCAACCGGTCTCTTCTTGTTACCCCAGCATTCTGCATAGACACTTCATCTCTGTCTTGACTAGAATACTAGTGTTCAAGTAAGTACATCGCATTCTTGTCAAGGCTACATCTTTAACCTATCTTTGTCAATCTATGGAGTTAATTACCACTTAATTAATCTATGCAAGAGCCTCTTTATTATATAAGCAGCCAGTGTACTGTTAGAACAAACAAAGGTGATAGATCTATCACTGATAGTATCAGAAAAGCTCCATGTAGAGTCAGGAGTAAGGTAAGGATGGATAAGGTACTATCGCCCACCTGCCCAGCGTGTTCGTAGCACGTTGGACTACGGATACCATGAATACAAAAAGAGCAATGTTCAACACAATCTTTCTCCCAACATTATGTTATCAGGGTCAAACCTAGATGCTGAAATCAAATGAAAGAAGAAAACTAGTGATACAGAGAGCACTGGTCAACCTCCATCAGAGCCAAGAAGAATCAATAAAATGCAGGAATATTCCACAAAAAGAAGACACTAACAGTGAGACTGACTATAGAAGAACGATAGAAGAAAACTAGTAATGACAGAGAGCACTGGTCAACCTCCAATTAGAGCCAAATAGAATCAACATAATGCAATAAAATGCGGATGGAATATTCCTCCAAAAAAAGGAGACACTAATAGTGAAACAGACCAATGAGAAGATAGACATTGCATGCATACAAGAAACCCACCTTACCTATCAGCATATATTCTTTGTTAGGGGCTACAAGACCTATAGGAGGGGTGCTTGCATTAGTGCACATTTTCTTGATGCACAAATTTGCTTTGATCAACCTACAGGAAGCAACCCATGGTCTCTAGCTCAAAAAGTCACCTGGCAAAGAAGGAGTCACCAATTAAATCCTTATAATCTTGGAGCTTAAAGAAAGAATGAAGCTTTTAAAAATAGTAAACATCAGCTGTTTATGTATAGCAGTGAATCATGGACAATGAACAAACAATCAATAAGATCATTGGAAGCCACAGAGATGTGGTTTTACAGGAGAATGCTTACAATTTCATAGATAGCGAAGAAAACAAATAGGTTTTAAATCAGACTTGCACACAAAGAAATCTTATCAAAAGAATAAGAACATACAATCAAGGCTCTTCAGGCATTTTATGCGAAGAGAAGATTTAGAACATTTGAGGACAACAGATAAAATTCAGGGAGGAAGATATTGGATGATCTGGATATCACGGGAACGCAAAAGGAAGGATGATCTGACATCGTGGTTCGACAAAAGATCAACGTCAGAACTGATTACCTGCACCAAGGAGAGATAGTTGTGGAGAGACATGATCACCTACACCGGCAGGCATGACACTTGATTGATTGGAACATCAGCTGGAGAACAGAATAAGTGCCTCACATATATAAAGAAGCTATCATGGTACTCATTTTAAAATAAGAAAAGGGGAACTTGACCCGAGTAGCTACAGTCAGTAAGCTCTGCTGCATGGACACATTAATGGAAAAATTGGTCAACAGAAGACTCCCATGGCATCTGGAAGAAAAGCATCTGATAATGACACAGCAGATAATTTTTTGACAATACAGATCAACAGAAGATCAAGTTAAATACATGTGTGTCTTTTTAACCGTGGTTGTAGCATAGGCCCGCAATTAACCCATGTCAAGTCTTTATATCTTTTGCTATCTCCCACACCAGTGTGGTAGCCTCCCTAGGCCCCTACCTCAGTCATCTCTTATGACATGCCTTGTAGGTTGCAGTGGTACTATTCTTTGCCCCCTTGTGAGCCACGACAACACACAGGCGAGGAATTTTTTAGGCTAAAATTTTCTACCAGATGTGGCAGCCAGCCGCAAGCCAAACCCTACCGTAGTCACTTCTTATGGCATACCTTGTAGGTCACAATGTTACTATTCTTTGCTCTCATTCTTCAAAGAATGCCTCGGGCCTCGGCACCACACGGGCGAAGCTCTCCCTTCAAGACTACAAAAAGGCTGGAATTTGCACTAGCAAACGGTATCCAAGTGCATCTACAAATCATGTGAAACTATGACTACAAATCATGTGAAAAGAGCTCTAGTTATCAATAAGGCCACAACAATAAATACCACTCTGTCATCAATAAACATCTAGCTTACACAAGTAAAATACAAACCATAATCTTCACTGTCATCTTTGCTGACTCAAGTCAATACTGCAGAAATGGGAAGGTTATCTTGGGATAGAAAATAGTGCAATAATACAGATGGCTGAGAGTATTGATCAAATGATATCATCATACAATATCACTGTCCAGGACACAGGTGGAGGTTTTCAATAAGTATTAACTTCATCTAGAAATGCTTCAAACCAAGGATAACATAGCATATATATCTGAAGCAACTACATTTTAATTGATACATTATCTATTTGTATCACAACTATACTTAAGTTGCTTCACGAGTGCAGTTTTTTCCAGAGACCCCTAGGATTGTTGCAGGAGCTACAGAGTTCGTGCTTTGTGCAATACTCTCGGCAGGTGGCGTGCCATTTCTACGGAGAGGGACCGAGCCATATGGGGTAAACCCGATGCAATGAAGTCAATCATTCGGTTTTGACAACATGCTCACCCGCATGTTGCCGGGGCTCACATGGGGAGCAAAGAATAGTAACACTACGACCTACGAGGCATGATGTAAGAGGCGACTGAGGGAGGGGCCTAAGGAAGCTACTCTAGTAAATAAAAAGTGTCACAGAAAGCAGATGTGTTGGCCTACTTGTATTCGCATAACTGGCAAAATGTACAATCCCTTTTAAACTCAGATCACATACAAATCACGAAGGTGTTTAACAAGTGGTCGGTATCTAGCATTCAATCAAGAAGAAAACATGTTTAGTAGGAAACTTGGGCCTATTATTGATCCCCATTAGAGGGATCCTGAAGTGATAATAACAATTGTTGAAATATTATATTAACATTCTTTTTTTGTCTCTAATCCAGTTTTACCTCGCTGCGCCAGGATAAGAAGAGATTTATAGAACATACTTTTTGTGTGCTTCAGTACATGGTATCTTTCATTGCTTCTGTTGTTTCGGTGGTCCACCTTTTGCATGGACAACCTTTTGTCTTGTACCCACTGTGTCTAAGTAAGTAGTTCTTTGCCTTGTCCTTTGAGGTTGCTGGTAATCTGCTAACATGGCTGAGCCATTTAATTTGTTGTTTCTTGATGAAATTCCGTATTGTTGCTGTACCCAATTTTTCCCTGATGTCTTCATTTCTAAACTGGCCTCTTCTTGATTTTCTAAACTGGTCTCTTCTTGATACTCTCAGCTCTATGTAGACACTTCATCTCTATCTCAATAGTTTTATTTTATCTTCTGATGTCAAATGTCCAGAGTTGGCACTGATAGCATAATGCTCTTTTGATGTTAACGGTGACATGTTGGATTAAAAAAATTGGTGTTTTTTTCCTATGATTTAATTTGCTTTATTGCTTCTATGTTGGATTTCGTTAGTTATTCTTCCATTTGCATAAAAAAATGTTTTATGTTAATATTAACATTATTTTGTGTTTATTTCTTTTAGATTTGTTTTGTTTCTTACTGAAGTCTGAGGTACTTAATTGAACTAAAAGCAATGGCTTCACAGCAGTACCCATCTCAAGGAAGCTACCCACCTCCAGATTCGCAACCTCCTCCTTATGTTGAAGATGCTCCCAAAGAACCTTCTTCGGCTCAAGAACCACCAAAACAAGCCGCTCCAGTAAGTCATCAGATAATTATAAGCATACACTAGATATTATCAGTAGCAGACAATGATAAACAAACTACATAGTAGTACAATTTTACAGCTAGCAGAAGACAATGTTAATTGAGTACCGATACTCAATTGCCCATGTGAGAAGAATGGAAACTTGCCGCATACCAAAACAATGTTGTTCTGTGAACTTCGGAGGAGAAGAGGCACCAGGGCAGACCACTGCTCAGATATAAAGATGTCTGCAAAGCCTCAATGAAAAACTTTTCTATAGGTCCCAGCACATGGAGGGACTAGCTGATGACTAGGGTGGAAAGCCAAATTGCAAAAGGGTGCCAGTCTTTTGAGAAGAGACTAAATGTACGAACTGAACGACAAGAGAGAAAAGCGAAAACTCAGAAGTTGTCACAGTAAAACACTTGCATATTGACCGTCTGTAAAGATGAAAAGGGCCATATACTCAATTGCAAACATTTCTATTTACACACCAAATAAACCTCATACAATATGATCTTTATCCCAACTTAATCTTTATCCCAGCCAAAGGTACTGGTCGCTCCTCAGGAGCCATCGAGATATTTTCCAGAGATCCTTGATCTCAGTGTAGGTGAGATCAAGTTTCTAGTCCTATCGGAAACAGACGATAAAACGTAGGTCCCTTGTTCAATTTGAGCACTTAAAAGAACACTTGACAGTTCAAATCGAGAAAAGAGGGCACTAGAAAGCCGCTGCTTGGCAAGAATTCATTAGAAAAGATTAAAAATAAAATTCCTACAAAATATCTTCAAAATTACATGGGGTGGTCCTCGTCGAGCTACGGCGTTTGTGCACTGCAGCTGAGATCTTCATGTGTAAGAAAGAGATCGAAGCACACATAGTTACTCACCGAAGTGCAATGATGATGGTCTTATAGAATCAATCAATCCCAACTTTGTGCTTTGGTATCAAAAGTGAATATTTACAGCAAACGAAAAAAGATTACAAAGAGAATCACAACACGCTTGTGAAAAATAGCAGGAGTAACAAGGAAAGATAAGATAAAAAAAATGAGACGATTAGAGACTTGGTAGAAACAACACCGGTGCTAGAACATATTAAGAAACAAAATCAGTGCTAAAGCATATTAAGAAACAACACCATTGCTAGAGTATATTAAGAAACAAACCAAATGGTTGCTGCCATATAACACAATTACCATCTAACAATCCACCACAGCAAGCACTACTATTCAAATTGAATGACTTCAAGGACAAAGGTCGGTCAAGCAAACGATGAGCCTCCGAAATATCAGACGGTAGCAAACACCATATACGATTGGCCAGAACTCTTGGATGCTGAAAGACACAACAAGAATAGACAATAGAGAGATAGGTAAATAGCTAGACAGATAGCTAAACAATGGAGAGATAGGTAGATAATTAGACAATAGACAGATAAATAGAATGTACGTGACCTTATCAAATCTGTTATTTCTGTCATGGATAATTTTCCCACTAAAGACAGAACATGTCAATCCTAATAGCATGGATAACCAACAAGTGAAATGCAACATATACTCAATATACAGTTAGTGATTGTACTAAGGTATCTCACACAGAGTTGCAATTGTGCAGAGCACTGGAAGAGATGATGTGTAACAGTTTATATGTCATTATGTGTACACTGTATGAAGCATTTTTGTCAATACTTTGTTTTCAGCAGAATGTCAAAGTTGAGAAGACAGCACCTAAAGAAAAGGTATTTATATGTTAAACAATTTAATTCATGCATTCACCATCTTTCCATCACTATCATGATCCTCATCATGCAAAAAAAACACCAAACACTGAAAATTATTTGTTAAATGTTACTGTTGTCATCATACTTACTTTTATTTATTCGCTCGCTGCAGCATAGGGCCTCAACAGTTGTTCGCCACTCTTCTTGGTCTCTGGCTGTTTTCTTTATGGTCTCCCAGGATAATCGAGCACTCATTCAGTTCCTTAAGAAGACTTCATCTCCAGGTCTTTATTAGAGTGTCCTCTTTTTTATTTTCTCTGTAGGTTCCACTCAAGTGCTTGTCTAGTGACACTCGACTGTGTCTTCCGTGGGGTATGCTCGACCCATCACCATTTTCTCCTCTTGAGCTGTGTCATCATGGGTTCCTGTCCGGTTCTTATTCACAGGTCTGTGTTTGCAACTCTATCATACTATTTTAGTCTGAGAATCCGCCTAAGACATCCGTTGACAAAGGTCTGAATCTTATTTGTATTTAACTTGGTGACTCACCACATTTCTGAGCCATACAGCAACACATATTTCACATTTGAGCTGAATATCATGAGCTTTGTTTTCGTGGAGATGGCAGTGGACTTCCACACTGTGTATAGGATAGCAAAGGTTTGTCAGGCTTTCCTAATCCTGGAATTAATGTCCTCGTTTGTACCTCCTGATTTACTGATCTTGCTTCCAAGGTAGACAAATTCACCAACATCTTCTATTCCCCTTCCCTCAATCAATATTGGGTCTTGCTGTATGTGTTGTCATCATATATATATATACACCAATATACCTTGTGGTATGAAAAAGTATCCATCTACTTTAAAAAAAAGAAGTGTTTTTGAATATTAAGGACAGATTTCACTGCTATCCGTGCAGGCCTATAAATGCCAGAAAAGAACAATATAGGTATATGAGTAGGCTCATCAATCAACATTGAACTGGTGCGGTTAGTCGATGGACGCTGTTGGAGATATTAGGAAGGAGATCAGAGCACCTATAGACATGCCCGGAGTGCAATGAAATTTCCAACTGAAACCTATAAATGTTTAAACTTCAGCGAATGTAGAGCACCCAAGTGTTGCCTAGGCTCTCAAGGGAAGCAAAGAATAGTAACACTGCAACCTCATGTCGTAAGTGGCGACTGAGGTAGGGACCTATGGAAACTACCCTAGTAAATAAAAGCTTCGAGAAATTGAATGTACTGGCCTACTTTCGCATAACTGGCACAATGTACAATCAGTCTTAGACTTGGATTACATACAAATTACAAAGAGTGGTTAACAAGGGGTTGAGATGGAACGTGAGAAGAAGAAGCAAATGTAGAGACTTAATTTGCCGACAGTAACTATGGCTTCTTCATATTGTTTCTAGTATCACTTTTATTGCATTATCATTCTATCATTCATTCAACACAACATTCTCTCTGCTGGTCTTTCAGAAAGGTTTCTTTAGCTCTATGATGAAAGATGCAGAAAAACTTGGCAAGCAAATCACAGTTCAGTTAGATAAAGCTGGGGACAAAATTAATGAAACTGTGGACAAAAATTATACCTCAGCACTGCTGGTAAGTGACCTGTTTTATTTTGTTGCCTTTGTTATAATATTTTTAACGCTGAAATTGGGTTTGCTAGGCTGAAATTTGCAGACATTGCAGCTTTGATGTAAACTGCAACACCACATATACATATATATATATGTCAATATTGGTACAGACCAAAAAGAACGACATACCAAATATGTATGCTAAGAGATCGATTAATCAACATCGAGCTGGTGTGTTGGGCCGCTGGGCACTGCTGGATTTGTTGAAGCGGAGATAGGTGAACCCATGAACGTATCCGGAGTGCTACGATGATAGTCCTCATATAACTGATAACCATGTATATTTATATATTTATTCCTCTCATACCATTATACACTACAAGGGTCTGCAAGTAGTCTCTCCATACTCCTCTGTCCTGGGCAACTCGCTCGATCTCTTCCATGAACATGAGTCCGATATTTCTTGCCTCTTTCAACAGTTTGTTTTTATGGTTTCCCTAAGGCGTTCTCTCTTTCTTTAACTTTTTGCTTCCCACTTTAATGCCTGCTTTGGTATTCTTTGATCATTTCTTCTTGAGGTGTGTCCAACATATCTTCATCTTCTCATTCTTATAACAGTTGTTACTAGTGGTTGACCAGAATAACACCACATACTTACGCTCATATGGTTAGAATTGCAAAGAAAATATGTGTGGTTATAATAGATTGGACAAATAAAATGTTAATTTATATGACTGATATATTAATCTAATTCTGAGAATATGCCGAAGACATTTATTTATAAAAGTTGAATTTGATTTTTGTTGAACAATTTGTTTTTGGTTTCTGTAACTGCATCATTTTTTTTAAAAATGGATGGATAGTTAGCCTATCACACAATTCCCAACCTGGAGGTTCAAGAGGCAACATTTAGTCTGACTTTTCTCCTTTGAACTGTCCTATTACCTCTGAAGACTGCAAAGGCTCACCTGTATGGCGTGGACACCAGTCAAATGGTAAACAGGCCTCACGCAAAAATCAGAAGCTCCACACCAGGCTTCATGGCTAATGCCTGAATTGACAGTGTGCGATCGCAGAAGAAGAACTATCCTATTTGGGTATCCCTGTCAGGATTGGCTTGTATAAACACAAAAAACCATGGATATGTTTGTGTATTTGCAGTGTCTTCAATTGTAACTGTTTACATTTTCTTGTTGTCAGGACCTGTTTAAAACAGGTAATGTTGTTCAGCTGATCTCAAGAGCTACTGGGAGAACAGTTCAAATTGTAGCAGGCTCATCTGGACAGTTGCTTGTTGATGCTAACGGACCTCTTGACCCTAATGCATTTAACAGTGAGTAAAGATGATTGGTAGATTATACTGTCAGTCATGTTCAGCTATTTATTTTATAGTCTGCAGATGTAAATTGACTGAGATTGACTGCACAAACAGAATAAGGAAGGTGTTAGACATCAGTGCTATTATATGCTATTGTACTATATTATATTCTCTATCACGGTTGCGCAAGTTATGCACACCGATAGGTGCATCACAATGGGAAAACCATGAGAGAAATCCCAGTAGATACATTAATCAGCACAGAATGGGGTTGTAAAGTCTAAACACACTGAAAGACATACTTAGGAGATCGGAGCCAGTATGAACATATGCAATGAAGATGATCCTCAAATTAACAATATGCTGTTCACCATTAGTTATTGATTTGATCTTCGAGCACTCTTGGCAGATCCATGGGTGCTAAGTCTCTCTCAATAGATATCATGTTACCTGCATGCTAATGGTATCAGTCGCTCGCTGGGTATATATACACTCCTTATCTAACTCCCAAGTTATATAGTTTTAAAACTAAATTATGGATTTTCTTTTCCAATGTTGTCTCAATCCTAACATATGCCAGCGAGAGTCAGACAATGACCAAAGATATAGAAAGTAAGTGGAATGCATGTGAAAATAGATGTCTGTGGAAAGATAATTAATCTAAAATGGGACGAATTCAGGATAGGTGATGAAATCAGATAAATGTCTGGTCAACAACTAGTAACAAGTATTATAAGAGAAGATGGAGATATGTTGGGCATACTTTTCTTCTTCTACGGTCGCTCGCTGTGAATTCAGGCATTAGTCATTACGCCCGGTATGACGCTTCTGACTGATTTTTGCGTGAAAACCTGCTTTACCATTTGACTGGTATACTCTGAGAAGTGATAAGGAATCACAAAGCAGGAATTGAAGTGGGAGACAAAATGGTTCTGGAAAGAAATAACGCCATAAAGGAAACCATGAAACACAACTTTACTAAGAGAGGGGAAAAATATGAGACTCAATTCCATAGAAGATATTGAACAAGCTGCCTACAAACTGTTTGGCTGACAATCTGAGGCAGACAGCGATCTTTATTAGAGAATCTGGAATTCAAATCTAATGAGAATACAGAAGAAGAAGAATGAGTTGCCTAGGATAGAGCGGATGGAGAAATTGTTTGCAGGTCCTATGTAACGCATAACGGTATGAGAGGAATATAGTCCACTATCTTAACTGATTAGTTACTGAATTGAAAAACTGGTTGTGGCTAAATTAACTTTATGTCTTATATCACATTGCAAGTGTATGTACAAATTCCGCTACAGTTTTTTAAAATTATTAACAGTATTATATGAGTAATATATCATTTTATAGGTAAATGAATTGTCTTTAAGATCGTTCTAAAACAAATAATTAGTGACGCTCCCAACAGCTAATGATAGCCAATCAGTTAACTTACAGAACAACATTGTGATGACTGCATGAACTTGGAATCAAATGTGGTGCTGCTAGACTTGAGCGTTATACAGAGAGTAGACATATGTTTCATTAACTAACACAACTGTAACTGTCAGTTGCCGCCTGCTGATGGACATACTGAAGATGAGATCGGAGCACTTATTGATTTGTTTCTTGTGTGATGACAATGATGTGATGACTGACTAACTATAGTAGAACATGATGCTAGACTGAACCAAATTAGCATCAAATTACCCTTTTGTTGCAGGGGCCTACTAGGGGAGCAAAGAATAGCAAGAATGTACTTACAAGGCATGTCGTAAGAAGTGACTACGATAGGGACCTAAGGAAGCTACCCTAGTAAATAAAAACCGTTATAGAAATTGGATGTGCTGGCCTATTTGTAGACGCATAACTGGCACATTGTACAATTGCTTTTAGACTGAGATCACATAAAATCACGCATAGTGGTTTAACAAGTGGTCGATATGGAGCGTTCAAAGAAGAAGAAGTAAAATATATTTTGTAAACTGTGAAACTATGTAGCAAAACACAATGTTTATGTGATCAAGAGAGAAGATGACATTTATTTAACCAAGTGTTTCTGTTCTTTCTTTCCTCCTAGCTCTGTTGACAGTGTTGTATTTAACTCAGTGTTTCTGTTCCTTCTATCCTCTTAGCTCTGTGAACAGTGATGTATTTAACTCAGTGTTTCTGTTCATTCTATCCTCCTAGCTCTGTGAACAGTGATGTATTTAACTCAGTGTTTTTGTTCCTTCTATCCTCCTAGCTCTGTGGACAGTGATGTATTTAACTCAGTGTTTCTGTTCCTTCTATCCTCCTAGCTCTGTTGACAGTGATGTATTTAACTAAGTGTTTCTGTTCCCTCTATCCTCCTAGCTCTGTGAACAGTGATGTATTTAACTAAGTGTTTCTGTTCCTTCTATCCTCCTAGCTCTGTGAACAGTGATGTATTTAACTAAGTGTTTCTGTTCCTTCTATCCTCCTAGCTCTGTGAACAGTGATGTATTTAACTAAGTGTTTCTGTTCCTTCTATCCTCCTAGCTCTGTGAACAGTGATGTATTTAACTAAGTGTTTCTGTTCCTTCTATCCTCCTAGCTCTGTGAACAGTGATGTATTTAACTAAGTGTTTCTGTTCCTTCTATCCTCCTAGCTCTGTGAACAGTGATGTATTTAACTAAGTGTTTCTGTTCCTTCTATCCTCCTAGCTCTGTGAACAGTGATGTATTTAACTAAGTGTTTCTGTTCCTTCTATCCTCCTAGCTCTGTGAACAGTGATGTATACAGTATTTAACTAAGTGTTTCTGTTCCTTCTATCCTCCTAGCTCTGTGAACAGTGATGTATTTAACTAAGTGTTTGTTCCTTCATCCTCCAGCTCTTGGACAGTGATTTTTAACGTTCGTCCTTCATCCTCCTACTCTTGACATGATGATTTAATATGTTTTGTTCCTTTGCTCGTGAACAGTGATGTATTTAACAAGTGTTTTTCCTTCATCCTCTAGCTCTGTGAACATGATGTATCAGTATTTAACAGTTTCTGTTCCTCTATCCTCCTAGCTCTGTGAACAGTATGATTTAACTGTGTTTCTGTTCCTTCATCCTCAGCTCATGGACAGTGACTAATGAGGCAGTAATCAAGTCCGTATCCATAACTAACAACACTGCCATCATTGATGGACAAGTGAATGTTAAAGAATATGAGTTTGTAACTTTGTTCATGTATATTTGAAATTTTTGCCACATCAACAACACATCAGTAAAATTTTAGGTAGAATACACTATTAACACATTCACTGCTACAGATGACAAAAGTTGATAAAAGACAAACTCTCTTTCACTGCCACGGTTGACTTTTGTCGGCTGTGAGTATGTTTTTTCTTAATTTGGAGTTTCACTGACCATACACCGGTATTACATCGCACAATACTTTCCTATTGTTCAGAAGAGCTTTCCTAAATGGCGGATCTAACATACATGTGTTTAAAATGCACGTAGTCCGTTTTTCAACTAATTTTTTTAGCGATTTTTCATAAGTAAACAAAGATTTTCAAAATGAGCGATGTAGTTGATGGCAGTCAGAATGACTCTGATTCGGACTTCTTAGCCAGTAATTGTGATAAAACGAGCTCTGAGTGTGATACAAATTTGGACTTTGTTCCAAGTGACAACGATTATAGATCAATAGCAGATATTCTCAGGGTACAGATTTTTGAAATTTTCACCCGGTTAATCACCCAAAAATAGTGTGGCGGTGAGTCAGACTTGGTTAAAAATGGGTGGCAGCAAAGTGTTGACACATTTACTACCAAGTCCCATAGTTTTTATTAGCTCTAGATTTACGTTAACACATTCAGATTGTTATCAGTTATGCACCTACAAGTAGGCCAACACATCCAATTTCTGCAGCGCTTTTTATTTACTTGGGTAGCTTCCCTAGGCCCCTACCTCAGTTGCCTCTTACAACATGCTGTATAGGTCACAGCGGTACTATTCTTTGCTCCCATTGCAGGCCCCAGTAACAAACGGGTGAAACACTTGAAATAAACTGCAGTTATCATAAGTCCTCGCTGCTTTTTAGGGCATGCAAGGCAGAGACCAAAAAATCCACTCAGTTCAATCTTGTGCATTTCTTTCTACCTCAAACTTAAGTCCCATACATGTCTTTGTGCCCTGCTTCAAATTTTTCCTCCATGTGCCTCTAGGCCCCCTTTTTTTTTTTACTGTCCTTGCTGTGTAAACTGTATTGTATGTCTTGACCATCTTTCTTTTCTCATCCTGAGAACATGTCCAGTCCATCGTCATCATCTCTTTTGTATATCTTTATATCTTACAGAGAAGTTAGCTATTGAAGAGTCTGATATTGTTAATCTTATCCTCCCAGGTATACCAAAGTATTCTTCTAAGAAGACTTCCCTTAACTCTTAGAACCCCGGCTCCCAATATTTTGGGATTGAATGTAAGCGCTCCATACCCTGAGCTCCCGATATATTGGTCTGAGCATATTTTTCACTATTTTTCGGTATTTGAAAATAAATTGTGTACAAATGAAACGTAAAACACAACTCATGTATTCTACATAGTTTTACACGATGGCGGACGCTGTTGTGTGATTTTACTTTACTGATAAAGTAATTAGTTAAGTATTTAATCTTCATATCTACATATACGGGAGTATTCGCGGCCATGCCCACATATTAAATCAAATAAATTTTAAAGTTTAGTATTCTTCAAATATATAATAAGTACGAATAACGGAGATGATGGTGTAAATCAATAACAAATTATAGAGCACTTAAGAGTGCTAAATTATCATGTTTTAATATAACTCTGATATGTACTGTTTTTGCCCAGGAGCTTCGGGAAGAGATTTTTAAGGTACAGGTGGCCAGGGTTCAAAGGGTTAAATCCTCTTAACATACTTTCTATTTTCTTATCTGTTTTCCAAGTCTCAGATTCATAGAGGAGAACTGTCCTAACACAAGTTTTGTATATCCTTCTTCTTCGAACGCTCCATATCGACCACTTGTTAACTACTCTGTGGGGTTTGTATGTGATCTGAGCCTAAGAGTGATTGTACGTTGTGCCAGTTATGCCCTATAAATAGGCTAGCACATCTGATTTCTGTGATACTTTTGATTTACTAGGGTAGCTTCCTTACGCTCTACATCAGTTGCCTCTTACGACATGCCTTGTAGGTCGCAGTGGTACTATTCTTTGCTTCCTTGTGGATCCCTGAACCCACGCGGGTAGTTTTGTATGTTAGTTATAAGTTAGAAATGTTAGTTATAAGTTAGAAATGTTAGTTATAAGTTACAAATGTTAGTTATACTAGTTAAGCTCAGCATATTTTGTTATGTCATAGATGATTTTCTGTAAAGTGTCTAAATGACAACAGTTTCCAAGCATTACTTGTAAAAATCAGTTTTGACTTTCGACTCCTCAGCTCCCTGGCACTGAACATGGTCTGGAGACAAAGTTTCAGCTCAGCCAACTCCAACAGTTTCTCATGTTTGAATCTCTGAAGGAAAAAACACGCTACTTGGCATTCTTGCCAACAGGAGAATTGAAAATAACTTCTGTTAAGGAGCCTAACTCGCAATTTGGAATTAAACTTGTGGTATGTTTTAGCTTATCATTATGGTATTTATCTATCTATCTATCTTTACAATATATTTATATCTAATGTTATGCTATGTTTCTTGTCCTCTTCTTTTTGAACGTTCATATCGGGCCACTTGTTACACGCTCTTTATGATTTGTATGTGATCTGAGTCTAAGAGTGTTTGTACGTTGTGCCAGTTATGCGCTTACAAGTAAGTCAGCACATCTGATTTGTGCAAAGCTTTTTATTTACTAGGGTAGCGTTTATAGGCTCTTTCTTGGTCGCCTCTTACCACGTCTTGTAGGTCACAGTGTTACTATTCTTTGCTCCCTGTGTGGGCCCCAGCAACACAAAAGCGAGAGTTTCTGTCTAATACTATTGTTTCTTTCTATCATTATGGTATCTTCTGTCTAGCGTTATGTTTCTGTTTATCTTTATGGTGTTTCTATCTATCATTATCCTTTGGATATGCTTCTGTATAACTTTATGTATGTAAGTACCGTCAGTTTATTTTACGAATGGTAAAAATAGACCTCGATCATTTAGAAAGCAATGGCAAACTATTGAACGTATAAGTGGTACCTAGAAAATCAACAACTCTTTTATTGTAGTTGATGGTAATGTCATGTAAAGGATATGCTGTAACTTTAATTTATTACTACAGGGGTCTATGGCATGAAGGTAAGGCTCTCACATCTCACTCCAAAGCTGCTCGGTTCGTTCCCTGTGTTGTGAGATCAGGTTTATTTCTTGAGATCCCTGATCTGAATGTTGGTGAGATTATCAGGTTTCTGTTCTTATTGGAGATGGACGATGAAACATAGGTCTCGTGTTCAGATTGAGCATGTAGCAGAATCATTGACAGTTGAAAAATTGATAAGATTGGGTTGCAAAGTCGCTGCATATGAGAAATTCATTAAATAGATTAAAATAAAATTCATATTTCATACACTACCGCAGAGCTGTAAGAAATAGATCGGAGCACACATGGTAATTCACCAAACTGCAGCAATGATGGTCCACGGCCTTCGATAACATACAGCCGACGGACTCAGGAAAAATTCTAGAAATCAGACCACAACCATCGTGTGACCTCGCATTCTAGTATTGTTAGATAAATTCATTAAAAAAACAACACAATATGTTAAATCAGTTGTATTTAAATACCCTTGACCAGGCCAAATATGGCATTTACCTATAATGGTTGCTGTACTAAATTAAGTTTAACACTCAGGAATATTAATATTATTAAACCTTTTCAGCAATAAATTACTACAAACTTGTAGAATTTTAGTCAGCTTTATGTTGTCGTGGTCACGGATGATCCTATCAATCAATGAATCCCTATGTTCTTGTTTTTATTATATCTTTTACATATTTGTGACTTCATTTCTGATACACTATTATTTCTACTTCAGTCTACAGCCTACCCAGTTATCACCCCTGTTTCACAGAAGTAAAGTCTGACTACAGCAGGATTCCCATTGAGCCTGAATTGAGTTCAGAGGTCAGAAACACCATCAAACACACACCAAAGATGCTGAAACTTATAACGGATCAGGTTTTACTTGAGAGCAAATATTATCTTTGTTTCTTTTCTTTTTAATCAATCTTATTATTCAAGTATGATAATCTACTTCTTTTTCTGATATACTCCCAGTACTTAGGGAATTACACATTGTACGAGTAGAGCTGGTTGCTTGAGGGACAGAGAGAGAAGTGTGTTTAACCAGTGAGCCACAGGAACCACAGTATGCATACACTTCAAAATCTGTTGGGGGGGGGTGGACTGAGCAACTATGGGTCTGCCCGGAGTGCTGTGACGTCAGTTCATTAACCAAAATATACTCCCAGTAACACTCTGCATAGACATTTCTTTTCTGTCGTGGCTAGTTTTCTTCTGTCGTTTGATGTCAGCATCTGGGTTTAGAGCTGGTTGCTTGAGGACAGAGAGAAGTGTGTTTAACCAGTGAGCCACAGGACACTGGGAGCATACACTTCAAAATCTGTTGGGTGACTGAGCAACTATGGTCTGCCATGCTGTGACGTCAGTTCATTAACCAAAATATACTCCAGTAACACTCTGCATAGACATTTCTTTCTGCTAGTTTTCTTCTGTCGTTTGATGTCAGCATCTGGTTTGCTGGTATCATAATATTGGGATGAAGATCATGTTGTGCAATGTTTGTTTAGTGTCTGTTTAGATTTTAATTGGGCCCACAACAGGTGGACCCAGTATGAGTGAATATGTAAAACTCTGATCGTCATTAATCTTTTGAATGAGAGCGCTCAAAGTTTGTTTAAGTGGTTTTTATTTTGCCATTTTGGTGTTTAATAAAGGCTCCCACCCATTTAGCTGCGATCAAGTGGTGTTGATATGCTTGCATTTAAAAAATATGATATTACGGCGGGATTTTCATTGATGGGAGATATTGTGAACTGATTTGAAATCATTTAATTAAGATTTGTAAAGCTGCAGGTTTAATTTACTAAACTACTTCTGTGTCTAATATTTTGGAAAGTTGAGAAATAATTGATAAATGAATTTTTGGACATTAATAATAATTCCTCTTGTGCCGTATATCGTTACTAGGACCTGCAAGCAATTTCTCCACACTGCTGTATCCTGGGAAACTCGCTCAATTTCCTCCATTGAACTGAGACTGATATTTCTTGCCTCTCAGCAAAGTTTGTTTCAGGGTCTCCCAAGGTCGTCCTCTCTTTCTTGAACCCTTTGCATCAATGCTTGCATTTAAATCAATCTTTGGACATTGTTGCATTTAAATCAAACTTTTTTTCTTCGGTTCACTCACTATCAATACAGACATAGATATGGCGTCTGTGACTGAATTTTGCGGGAATTGTTTTCCTTTGTCCCTGCTTTCACATTCAATAAGATATTGCCTTCTGCTTTCACAATGAGTAGAGCTTATTGCCTCTACTTTCACTCTCATAGGACTTATTGCTTCCTGCTTTCACAATGAGTAGGACTTATTGTCCCACCTTTCACAATGAGTAGTACTTAGTGTCCCAGCTTTCACAATGAGTAGGACTTATTGTCCCAGCTTTCACAATGAGTAGGACTTATTGTCCCAGCTTTCACAATGAGTAGGACTTATTGTCCCAGCTTCACAATGAGTGGACTTATTGCTTCCTAGCTTTCACAATGAGTAGTACTTAGTGTCCCAGCTTTCACAATGAGTAGAACTTAGTGTCCCAGCTTTCACAATGAGTAGGACTTATTGTCCCAGCTTTCACAATGAGTCGGACTTATTGCTTCCTGCTTTCACAATGAGTAGTACTTAGTGTCCCAGCTTTCACAATGAGTAGGACTTATTGTCCCAGCTTTCACAATGAGTAGAACTTAGTGTCCCAGCTTTCACAATGAGTAGGACTTAGTGTCCCAGCTTTCACAATGAGTAGAACTTAGTGTCCCAGCTTTCACAATGAGTAGAACTTAGTGTCCCAGCTTTCACAATGAGTAGAACTTAGTGTCCCAGCTTTCACAATGAGTAGAACTTAGTGTCCCAGCTTTCACAATGAGTAGAACTTAGTGTCCCAGCTTTCACAATGAGTAGAACTTAGTGTCCCAGCTTTCACAATGAGTAGAACTTAGTGTCCCAGCTTTCACAATGAGTAGAACTTAGTGTCCCAGCTTTCACAATGAGTCAGACTTATTGTCCCACCTTTCACAATGAGTAGAACTTAGTGTCCCAGCTTTCACAATGAGTGGGACTTAGTGTCCCAGCTTTCACAATGAGTAGGACTTAGTGTCCCAGCTTTCACAATGAGTCAGACTTATTTTCCCAGCTTTCACAATGAGTAGGACTTAGTGTCCCAGCTTTCACAATGAGTCAGACTTATTGTCCAGCTTCACAATGAGTAGGACTTAGTGTCCCAGCTTACAATGAGTCAGACTCATTGTCTCCTTCTTCACAATGAGTAGGTCTTATTGTCTCCTGCTTTCACAATGAGTAGGACTTATTGCCCCTGTTTACACACTTGGTAGGACTTATTATCCATGCTTTAACCCTTTGAACCCTGGCCACCTATACCTGACCAACTCCCCTGAGCACCTGAACAAAAACAGCCCATATCAGTGTTATATTAAAACACGATAATTTTGACACTTAAGTGCTCAATAATTTGTTATTGGCTTATCCCATCATCTCCATTATTCCTGTTTATTATCTGTTTGCAGAATACTAAATTTTTTAATTTCCTGATTTAATATGTGGGTATGGCTCTGAATACTCAATTTTTCTCCATATTGAACATATAGCTTGAATATCAACCGATTAAAAGTATTCTTCATTGTCTAAATGATCATCTAACTCACTTTCGATATCAAAATCTTCACATTCTAAATCTAATTTATCTACAGATTCATTCAAAACAAGTTCAACAGCTTGTTCTGTTCTTATACATTTTGAGTGACCATTTCCAAAATTTTCAGAACATCTTTTCAGAATAAAAATACTCAACTAATTACCTTATCAGTACGAAAATAAAATCCCACCGCAGCGTCCACAACTTGCTAAACCATGCTGAACATGTGGGTTGTGTTTGATTCTACAAGGAATGTTTACATTCAATCCCGAAATATTGGGAGTCTGGGTTCTACGGGTAACACTGCCCAGCGTGTTTGTATCGCGCTGGACGAAGGGTGATAAGCCCTCTGTGAGTTTGGGTTCAATTCTGCAGGCTGGCAGAAAAGTCACAGGTTCTCCAGATTTACGGTGTTCATGGCACCAAACCGAAGGGTTACGATGTCCATGGCGCCGACCGAAGAGCCAGCTCAAGTGCTTCTGGATCTGGGGAAAAAAGGGTTAACACTGAAAAGGATTTATTGTCCATGTGTTATACTTCTTCTTCTGTGATCAACTTCTGATATGCCACAAAGTGGTTCTAGTCACTCTGCTAACTTTTATTGTAATCAGCCATTTTTCTTATTCTTGCTTTTTGTTTTTAACTATGAAAACTGCTGTCATTTTACTTTGTGTTCTTTCCCATTACATTTGAAGTTTTATTCAGATGACCTCATGTAAGATCTGTTGTTAGCAATACTTTTGTTTGTTAATAAATATGTTATGTATATTTCTGTTTCTGAAAGTGGAACCACAGACTTGTGTCTTCTATTTAGGGAAAAATAAGATTCATTTGTGATTATATTTTTAAGGAAAAGCAAATTTCAAGATTGTTTTTTTTCTTTGCAGCAAATTCTTGTAAAACATTTGTTCTTTTTCAACATATATAAAAAAAATTGAACCCTACCAGGAAGTGCCACAATAAGTGGACCCAGTAGTATTAAACTTGTAAACTCCAAGCATTGTCATTCTGTCGAATTAGAGCTGCTCGGAGTTTGTTTGAGTGTGCCATTTAGCGTTTTTGAAGGTTACCACACTTTGGATACGATCAAGTGAGCACTACAATTTGATCTTAGCCAAAAGGTAGAGAAGCGACATGTTTTTTTAAACGTATGCTGAAATCAGAAATACGGTAGTAACATGGTACTCAGTGTGGACATATGTAAAAACAATGAAAAGTGTTTAATCTTATATTTGACAAATATTCAACGCCAAACGCCTCATAGAGTAGCCACAGAAAGATTTTCATTTAAAGCAATCCACACCAACTACTGGATTGCAAGAGCTGGGATTGAAAATTGGAGTGGGCAGAAAAGAACACAACAGCAGGTATTTGAGTAGGGTTGCTGGACGCTGTTGGGATATTGTGAAGGAGATCGGAGCACATATGGACATGTCCATAATGCAAGGAAGATATTCCAAACTGAAACTAATTCAGAACCATTGTTGGTTGCACAAGTAACAAATGATTGAGTTTTGTTGCACTTTTAAACCTGCCGATCTTCAGCGCAGTACCCCAGGTCAAAGCATTTGTTCATGAGCCCTATTGCTTGCTTCCTTGTTGGATCTCAAAAATTACATTCACTCGAAACATGTCTTCCTGAAGTCTTCTCTATACCTACTGCTCTAACTGAACCTCCTTTTTCATACATTTGCCTGAGATTAGCTCCATTCATGTGTGCTTTTAGAGTTGAACACCCTGTATGTTGTTGGTGACACAAGTAAACACAACTGATCTTTGAGTATCGCTCCTGTTACACTTTATAAACCTGCACTAGATCTGTCCAGCATAGTACCCCCAGGTGCAATGTCACTTGTGTCATACATCTTTGATGCCCTATTTGGCACTGCTTGCTTTAATGTTGGTTAGATCTCAAGAAAGTGTTATTTTTCAGTTTTTGTCATTGCTCTTCCAGAAACATGATCTTTCTGCTTTTGCAATCTTGTTTCATTTTGTAACCTTTCTACTGCTCCCTAACACCACCCTTTTTGTTTTTTTCACTGGAGAAAATGTAGGAATCTCATCTATATTAACATTATTTTTGTTATTAGTAGTAGTAATAATATTGCAATCATCGTATTGCGACTCCTTTAACCACCCACAGTCAAGTTGCACCCAAATTTATAAAAACTTTGGACAGTGTTGACTGCCTGATATTTTAAGAGAAATTAATATGTTTAAGGAAATGACTCTTTAAAAATGTAAATCAAAGGAAAGTAATTCTGTTTAATCCATTCACTTTATCATTTTTTTTTTGGTGACATATGACATGTAAAGGACACACCATTTATTGAATCTAAGATGGATTACCGTTCTCCTATCATCTTGGACACAGGGGTTGTAGGTTTACTTCCACACATGAGGGAAGGAATTGGCTCTTCTGTACACTAGGTTGTAGAAATGGGAAGTGACTTCATACCCAAAGGTTTGAAAGGCTACGGAAATTTTATGAAAATTTTTTTAATTGCTGGTCATGTAGACCAAAGTACATATTCTACATAAGCATGTTTTACAAATATTGTTTACTTATAAATATTTGATAGCAGTATTAGCATTTTGGTTAGTGTACTTGCTTTATAGATGAAATTCCCCAGTAGAAGTGAGATTTTGTTATAACCATAATGACTCTCAGGCTCGACCCAGCTTCAGTTTGCACCAGACAATTACTGGAATGTTAAGGAGTCTACTTCTTCTCCAAATGCTCCATATCGACCACTTGTTAAACCACTCTTTGTGGTCTGGTCCTAAGAGCGATTGTGCTGTCTAGTTATGTGCCTACAAGTAGGCCAGCACATCCGATTTATGCTACACTTTTTATTTACTAGGATACTTCCTAGACCACTACCTCATTTGCCTTTACGATATGTAGCATTCGAAGAAGACGTAGAAACAGAAGAATATGTTCTGTCTGCCATATAAGAAGTCTGAATTTCTTCACTTCTGGTGTATACTTTGCTTGATAAAGGCCTTTTGGCCCACGATTGCGTATACTGTTCTTGTACTTTGTAAAACTACAGTACTTTGTTTTTATGTGTTTCACCATTGTGACATAGTTTTACTGCAGTCTTCTCATGTATCATTTATATCAACAATCTCTGGCTGACATTTTTTAATGTAATGATAGTTTCTTTCAATAATCGTTTCATGCTATGGTTGTTTATATAGTGATAGAATTTCTTTCTGTGAGTTTCATCAAGTCATTGTTTATATAAGGGTAGTTTCTTCCAGTTATTTTTGTCTTTTCTCGCTGTTATTTTTTAAATTGAATATTTCGGACATATAAAATGACATGAGTGCCTAGAGAAGATAATTTTGGGAGGTAATGGTGTCTGGAAGAAGAATGAGAAGAAAATCCAGAATATGATCGGTGCAATATGTCATTGATGATCTAGAACATGCTGCTGAGCCATCAACTTGCAAGAATAGTTTTCAGACTGCTGTGATGATGATTTTAAAATGTAATATTTTCTTGCTTTGATTGTTTATATGATGGCTGTTTCTTTCTGTAATTATTTTACTTTTGATTGTTTACATTCATGTGATTGTTTATACAGCGATGGTCCCCACCTGAAGATTGTTTATAGTTTGCCCCTGTGATTTCTTTCTTGCTGCATTTGAATTATTTTTAAAAATCCATAAGCAAGTTTATATTTCTTATTCTGAACTGATGACTTCTTTTATTGTGGTTTATATCGATATAAGGGAAGACAGACATTTTGACCAAAAGGCCTTTATCAAGCAAAGGATATAACAGAAGCTAAGAAATTGAGACTTCTTGGACTGCAGACATAACATACACAATAAATAACTGATTTATATTACCAGTTTAAAGCGGTCACTGTTATGATTAATAATTTTTATATTGACCGATAAAGAAGTGACTAAAATACATTGTTTCTTCTTTAATTGTAGTTTCTTCTTCTGCATTCTCACTAGATTAGGATTTTGGATTTTCTAATAACGGCAGCTGTCTGCCTCAGATTATCAGCCACATCATACAGTTTGTCTTGGACGCTGGTGTAAGTGGGCTACCTCTTTCTCCTCAGGTCTGCATACTGGGGGCAGTTCTGTAGGATATGTTCTGTTGTCATACTCTGCCAAGTCACAGATCATTAGTGCCTATTTTGAATTTAGTGTGCAGGTAGTGTCTCATTCTGTTGTGACCTGTCCGAGGCGAAGTATTGCTGTATGGTCCTTCTGGACAGTTGGTAATATCCATCGTTCTTGTTAATGTTTTGGGTGTTTTTTATCCCATTTTGCTTTGTAGTATCCTTTGGCGAGGGTTTTTTGCCTCTTCATAGCTAACCAGGTTGTCATCTTGGGGCATTCCTGCTTCCTCTTTAGCCAGTCTGTCAGCATCTTCATTCCCTTGATCTTGCAGTGTGAGGGTATCCACTGGATTACTACCCTCTCAAAATCATGGGATAACTGGCTACGGTTAATTGTAGTTTTAATCATTATGTCTTAATTATTTAGATAATATCTCATTAATTTCTTGCTTAATTATTGTTTGATCTAGTCATCAGGTGGATTTTAATAGCTTTAAATTGATAGTATAGTCAACAACATCATCAGATGTAGTGCGGCTTGCGTAGGTGATCATGGATCTCCACAAATCTCTGTCCCTGGTATTTGCTATCATCTCAGACGTTGACACTCTTCCGTGCCATGAAGTCAGGCTGTCTTTATTTTCTCTATTTTTTCATTCTTTGTCTCGCCTACCCTCGATTTTGCCGGTTGCCACAATGTGTTCTAAATGTTTCCTTCTGATTACCTGTGCGAAAAATGATGACATCCTCTTTCTTATATTGACAATAATCTTTCTCTGTGCTTGGCTTCATTCAACACCTCCATATTTGTCATTTTATCAGTCCATTGGATTCTCATCATCCTTCTGTAAAACCACATCGCTGTGGCCTCCATAGATTATTCGATCTCTTTGTTTACTGTCCATGACTCGCAATTTATCCGTGACCTGCTAAATTTATTTTGAGATGCGCAGATTTGATATTAAACGTCAAACACCCACAAGATCCCATCAGCAGACTAAACAGAAAACAGCACACAACAATCTGTCGCCTAAGAACAGGTCACTGCAGGCTCAACCACCACATGCACAGAATAAAGCCTGCTCAGACTGCACAGTGTGCATGCCAGGCAGAAACACAGACTCCAGAGCACATCCTGCAGTCATGTCCATCATACATACACCAACGAAATGAAACATGGCCTCATGAACAAAGCTTACAGACCAAGCTATGGGGAACTCTCAAAGAACTCCAACTGACATGCAGCTTCATAGAGGCAACCCATCTCATGATTTAGACGAGCATACAAAACCGAACGCAAAGAAGAAGAAGATATTAAACGTAACTTGGTTTCTCCACAAAGTTTGGTTCCTGGAAGATGAGACAGACCAAGATGATGGTGGCAACAAGATATTAAAGTAACCATGAGCATGACGATAGAGGAGGCAGACAATATGATTGATTGACAGAACCATCACTATTACACTTTGGAAAAATAACCATGTGTGTTCCTATCTTTTTTTTTTAAACAGGAAGATTTCAGCGGTAGTGCACAAACTCCGTAGCATCGGCAAGGGTCCTCATTGTAAATTTTTAAGATTGTGAAAATTATGTGGGAATTTTTATTTTACTATTTTTAAAGCATTTTGCTGGTACTGCTTCTTTTGCAGTCTACTCTTAACGATTTTCAACTGCCATGGGTAATTTTACATTCCCAACTTGAACCTATGTTTTATCGTATTGGAGAGCTCTGCTCTAGATCTTTCTGCTGGTCTAGATCCGTGATGTTTAGTCTCCTATGCATGTCAGGACTATCAATCATCTTCCATTTATATTATATTTATAAGATGTATTTATTTAGTTGTTGAAAACTTTCAGCTCCATTGTCTGGAGTTACAAACTGTAGTTTTACAAAAACTTATTTTTATAACCTGTGATACATTGGGGGAATTTGATATTAAATCCATATTTTTCTTTTACCGGTGGTGCATGATGGGTAATGTGGTCAACATTGCGTTATCAGTTTTTTGTTCCGGTGTTTCTTTGGTACCAAAGGTAGGCTGGGTCGACCTGAGAACCGTTGTACCTGAAAACAAATTCCACTGCAACTGTTGAATTAGTTCCTAGCACTCTGCACTGACCGGTGTTTCTCTGGTATCAAAGGAGCTTGGGTTGACTAGAGAATCGTTACAATCGGAAGTAAATTCCACTGCAACTGTTGAATTAGTTTCTAGCAATCTGCACTGGCCGGTGTTTCTCTGGTATCAAAGGAGCTTGGGTTGACTAGAGAATCGTTACAATCGGAAGCAAATTCCACTGCAACTGGTGAATTAGTTCCTAGCACTCTGCACTGACCGGTGTTTCTCTGGTATCAAAGGAGCTTGGGTTGACTAGAGAATCGTTACAATCGGAAGCAAATTCCACTGCAACTGGTGAATTAGTTCCTAGGATTCTGCACAGATGAAGCAAGTATCAGTTATATGAGGACTATCCTCGTAGCACTCCAAACATTTCCATAGGTGCTCCGATCTCCGTCTCAACAAATTCAGCAGCGATGAAGCAAGTATATGAACCATTATCACAGCTCTCAATTTTCTTGTATGCTCTTAAATAATATAATCCTTTTATGACAGTTTATAACATACAATATTTGTTTTTATTGTTCATATGATGAGATTTGTCATTCTCAACTCCACAACTCATATTTTTGACGACAATAATGAGTTTTTGTATAATGTAGTAAGGTTGAGTACAGCATATTTAGAATCAACTGTCTGATTCTATGATAGATCTCTCTAGGAGACATTCAGTTGTCTTAGCTGTCTTGTTCTCAATAGGAAAATCATGGCATATCCTTTATAGGATGTAGCCATCAACCACAGTAAATGAGTTGTTGATTTTCTAGACAGCACTTATACGTTCAGTAGTTTGTCATTGCTTTCTGAATGGTGTGGTCCCTCCTGTCCTACCCTGCTCAAAAAGCGGTATTACAGGCAGTCAATCAAGTGCCGTGCCTGCCGGCGTAGGCGATCATGTCTCTACACAACTCTCTTTGCTTGGTGCATGTAATCAGTTCTGACGTCGATATTTTGTCGAACCATGATGTCAGGCCATCCAACATCTTCTCCCTCTGTCTTTCACGATGTCTCCGTCCCTGAATTTTACCTGTAGTCACTAAATGTTCTAAACCTTCTCTTGCATTATATGCCCGAAGAACCTTGATTGTCGGATTATTATTCTCTTGATAAGGTTTCTTTGTGTGCAGGCCTGATTTAAAACCTCCACATTTGTTGTCTTTGCTGTCCATGGAATTTTCAGCATTCTTCTGTAAAACCACATCTCTGTGGCTTCCAATGATCGTATTGATTGTTTGTTCATTGTCCTTGATTCGCTGCCATACATAAGAATTGGTTCAATATAGCATTGGAGTACTCATTTTCACAATGTCATTGGTAGTGAGTTCACGCATAGTGTGTTCTTCATTTTCATAAAAGCTGCTTTAGTTTGAGCTATTCTACTCCTAATCTCTGTTGTACATCTTCCATCTGATGTTAGAAATGTTCCCAGATACTTGAATCGATGGACTTGTTTCAGTGTTGTGTTATTTATTTTGATATTACATGTTGGTGTTTCTTGGAGACAACCATAACCTCTGTTTTCTTTAAATTCATGCTTAATCCTTTCTTTTCACTTTCTCTCACTAATATGTCTATCAAGTCTTGTGGATCTTGTTCATTTGTAGCCATGAGAATTGTGTCATCAGCGTATCTTAGATTGTTCATATTTAGTCCACCGACTTATTCCTGCCTTTTCTTCCATAGATCTCATGATGTTTTCACTGTATAGGTTGATAGGTTGTACAGGCAGTAACCACAGTTTAAAAAACAATTTTGTTACAAAGGTAGCGTTCGTGGTACCCTATTCCTTTCTCTTCCTCAATAATACTTCAATAAGTCAGCACAAGAAAGAACAATACATAACATTTTGCATAAGGAAACCATCATCCTGTGCCTTTACTTTGGAATACTTTTATTATTCATTACGTACATTGTATATCTGGTCTACTATTTGTATTATCATTTTATAAAGCAATGATGTGAAATATTATACATTTTAACTTGCTAAATTTACAGCTTGTATCTGGTATGTTATATCTTACAGCTTGAACTTATATCTTTAGTGTTGTAACTTGTTTATGTCTGGATAATAAAATATGTAGTCTGTCACAATGTCTTTAGTACAGCAGAGGCGGTACAAGTCTTTTTTTGTTTTGTTAAATAAATATAGTTGATGTGTGTCCATTTTTGTGTGTATAACAACTGTAGTACCACTTTTTGGTGCAGTGTAGGCCGCCCGAGTGGTTACCTGGGCCCAAATTTGGGGTGTAAAGAATAGAACCACTGTTACCTGCCGCGCATGTCGTAAGAGGCGACTAAGGAGGTTTGGCTGAAATCGGATGCACATGTCCTAAACATGTAGAAGTCTATGCTTTTAGGGGCCTACCAAACCAATGTGCAACGTATACACGTTTTTGGCAAAGATCAAACATATCACAACGAGTGATTAAAATTGGTTGTAAAGAACAAACGCAAAGAAGAAGGAGGAGGAGGAGGTGCAGTGTAGGACAGGTGGGATGAAAGTCTGAGGAATTTAATGATCGCATGGTTAGTGCAGTCGTCGCAAAGCTGTTCAGGTTAAGATTTTTCATTTATGCTCACAGCAGAAAAAAATCATTGACCGTACCGTGAGTTGAACACTGCCCGTGTGGTGTCGGGGCTCGCAAGGTAAGCAAAGAATAGTACCACTGAGTCTTACAAGGCGTATCATAAGAGGCGACTGATGTAGGAAATAGGGAAGCTACCCTAGTAAATAAAAAGCATCATAGAAATTGGATGTGCTGGCCTACTTGTAGGCGCATAACTGGCACAACATACAATCACTCTTAGGCTCAGATCACATACCAATCATACAGTGGTTGCCAAGTGGTCGATATGAAGTGTTCAAAGAAGAAGAAAAGTTGATCCTCTAATCCATTCGTCCAGATTCTCCTCCTTATATGTATAAAACTGCTTAAATGTTAACTCACGTCAAAGATTAAATTATATCAGCAATTATTATTTTAAAAAAATAAACAGAACCTTGCAGTATATTTTCTCAGTACGATGCAAGTCTTTGAAATGCTGCCCCATAAATTTTTTTTCTTTAAAATAACCTTCAATTTTGTATTTTTGATTTTCCTGCTTAGGCCACCTCCCTTACGGTTCCGCCGGATGCGACCGCCTCTCTGTATCATAGCACAGCACGGCCCTGAGTGTAAAGGTGAAAGATTGTCTGCATTGTACAAAGTTTCCCTATAGGACTTGGTCTCTCTCATATCCTTCGATAACATGCGTGACTTCGCATTCCAGTATTGTTAGATAAAGACACATATATTTAAGAAACAATACAACATGCTATGATCAAGGCTATATTATGTTATAAATTAAGTTTAACACTAAGGAATATCAGTATTATTGTAACAAATTAAGTTTAACACTCAGGAATATCAGTATTATTGTAACAAATTAAGTTTAACACTAAGGAATATCAGTATTATTGTAACAAATTAAGTTTAACACTCAGGAATATCAGTATTATTGTAACAAATTAAGTTTAACACTCAGGAATATCAGTATTATTGTAACAAATTAAGTGTAACACTAAGGAATATCAGTATTATTGTAACAAATTAAGTTTAACACTAAGGAATATCAGTATTATTGTAACAAATTAAGTTTAACACTAGAATCATCATATTATTAACAAATTAAGTTAACACTAAGGAATATCAGATTATTGTAACAAATTAAGTTAACACAAGGTATATCAGTATTATTGTAACAAATTAAGTAACACTCAGAATATCAGTATTATTGTAACAAATTAAGTTTAACACTAAGGAATATCAGTATTATGTAACAAGTTAAGTTTAACACTAAGGAATATCAGTTATTGTAAAAATTGTTTAACACTGGTATTCAGTATTTTGTAACAATTAAGTTTAACACTCAGAATATCAGTATATTGTAACAAATTAAGTTAACACTAAGAATATCAGTATTATTGTAACAAATTAGTTTAACATAAGGTATATCATATTATTGTAACAAATTAGTTTAAACTAAGGTATATCAGTATTATTGTAACAAATTAAGTTTAACACTAAGGAATATCAGTATTGTAACAAATTAAGTTTAACACTAAGGAATATCAGTATTTTAATATTGTTCATCAATCGACACGGACTCGTGTGTAAATTGAGAAACCTTACGAGTTCTATCAAACACTTTAACCAGTCTCTAAACGAATTTGGGTCAAAGGCATAGGACAACGTTGCGCAAGTTAGTGAGCTGGCACTAATCAGATCTACTCCACCTCCACGTGGTGACACTAGTAACAGAAACGGTTCCAGTCTGACTAAGAGGTAGGGATCGAGGAGAGCTACAGGGTAGTGGTAGTAGTGCAAGCACGGAAAAGCAACGCAGGTCCAAAATTCATGAACAAAATGCACGCATCTCCTGGTCGATGTCCGATAAAAAGTTGCCAAAATAGTTGCTGAAACGTAAGAAACAGTAGTGTGCGAGTCGTCTGAGAATCAATAACAACGATGCGTAACGAATCAAAAGTCTCGGCATTGTCTGAAAACGCTGCAACGTATTGTGTCGACACACGGGAAAATTGCGGTAAACTCCGTATCAAAGGCTTAGCGCAGATACATTTACTGGGTAAGGTTGGCTAAGCACAAATTCTAAAGTTACGTTTCAGTGCCTAACAAAACTGCCATCCCTGGGACAACCGGGCAAGATATTGTTGCATTAACAACTAACATCTCCGGAAGAACTGAGGTGGGTGATGCCTAATGGGACTGCTCTCCCTGGGACAACCGGGCAAGGTACTGTTGCATTTACAATTAGCATCCCCGGAAGAACTGAGGTGGGTGATGTTGGCGAGCGCAAAATCTCAGTTGCGTTGCTAGCGTCGATTGAAACGACCCTCTAAAATATATGTACACAGCCCCAGTCCAGTGTTTCACGGGGATAGGGGAAATGCAGAGTAAAACCTTGCAAATTGGCAAGTGTCGTTATGCGCTACGAAATGGCTGAGAATTCTCCTACTCAGGAACAAACTCACCGTGGATAGAAAAGTAAGGCCGATAATTCAAAGGCTTGACTGGTACAAACCCAAACATTGGCTAAGGATAATACTTTTCGGACGCCGATCATCCTACACAGAGTAAGATGACGTCCAAACACCATAGCTCGGATCATATAGAGGCAAAGCATACCGCTAAAATATGATCGCTTGTATGACAAGAACACGCGTCTCCAATGACTGAGAATGTTCCTAATCCGGAACGACATCATATAGCCAGAAAGAGCTCATATTGTAGACATACTCTTTGGCGAAGATCATAAAGCTCAAATATAAGGCGGAAAAATGATCGTAAAAGAGCAATGAATATAAGAAAGGTGACAGTTCCAGGGACCAGCCATAGAAGGGTCGAGAATGCTCCTAAACCGGAACGACCTCACCCAGTCAGCTCAATGTAGCTAATGCTCTCTGGCGTAGATCCAAGTCCAAATTTACAGCACTAAAAGATCATTATCAGTTCAGTTATCAGAGGACTATCATCATAGCACTCGGACATGTCCATAGGTGCTCCGATCTCCGCCTCAGCAAATCCAGCAGCGTCCAGCGACCCAACACGCCAATTCAATGTTGATTAATCAATCTCTTTGCATATTTAGTATGTCGTTCTTTTCGGGCTGCACCAATATTGACACCCATCTCTTTCAATCGGGTCAGCGAGTGGGATTCACAGCCCTGAAACTCCTCTGTTCGGAAAGACTCTCAATGCGTGAAGAATGTCACTTCGATCCATGACAGCTCCTTCTGATATTGTAGCCAAGCCAGCCAACCATTAAAAGATCATTAAAGAGTGTTTATCATAGGATGCGTACGGAACGAGCTCACCAAAGGCAGGAAATCCGATAGAGAAATCGCAGTTCACTAATTAACTGTAGCCGTAAAAGTGCCAATGGTACGAGGACTCAAGGCAAGATTTACACGGACAACAGGTTTCCTGTAACGATCACTCTTGAAGGATCTAAGCTTCAAGTACCTCCGAAGTCGGTGAGGATGTCCACATAGTTGAGTATCGCATGTAAAAGGGTAATTTTAGGTCTCATTTAAAAATCTGCCAGAAGCGCAATACCAGGCGTCTTGACTTTCGCCTGAATTAACAGAGGGCGTTCGAGAGAAAAGAAACAGGAATTATGGTTGTCATGTCTGGGCTAATCGGCCTTACATTGCCGGAGGTCACGGCCCCTCTATACAGAAATGGTGCACCATATGTTGAAAGTATTGCATAAAACGTGAACTTTGTAGCACCAGTAACAATACTAGGGCTCTCCGTGAAAAAAAAATGCAGTCTTGAACTAAGCAACGCTTCCTGGATTTGAATCTATGATCTTCAGAAAGTAAGATAAACGAATTAACAATTCCACCACAGAATCCCAAAGCAATCAGTTAGTATACGTAGTTTAAAAAAAAGAAGAAAAAACCCTTTTATACCATGTGGTATATAGGGTAATACAGTATTAGGCCTTGTTTTTCATTGACCGTCGGCACACGAAGGGTGATGTGGTCAATATCACGCCGGCTGTCTTTACTTCCCATTGCTTTTCCTGGTACCAAATTGAGGCTGGGTCGACCTGAGAGCAGTCACAGTTGGAAAAATTCCACGTCTACTTGTGGAATTGAACCCGCATCACTATCGTAAGAAACGAGTTCACTAACAACTACGCTTTAACCCCTTCGCCATTTTGAGCCGAATCACTGGCTTTCAGTATTTCTAAGATTACACAAATCTAGTATACTGGCTAATTCAGTATAAAATGCAATCCAAAAGCACAAAGATAAAAATGAATAAAAAATTACAGAGGGAAATTATCGGAGAGGCATGAAATATCGGTCTCAGTCCCATGGAGGAGATTAAGCTAGTTGCAAAGGATAGAGCGGTATGGAGAAATTGCTTGAATGCCCTATGTATCGTATAACGGTACGAGAGAAATTATTATTATTATTAACAAAACCAAGGTGATAAAGTAATGAAACAGACAGATAGAAGGATTCCTAAATACAGTTATGTCTGTCAGTTGACAAATTATGTCAACACATTCACAAATCTGGCTAACAAGTGAATACATGGAATGAAGCCCTGGGAAACGGTACACAAACTATCATTAAACTAAAATGGAGGCGATGACAGTTCACATTCATGTCTACACATTGCCACGTAAAACCTAAACATGTCTGCGTGCTATTAAAAAAAAAAATATCAGAAAGATGTAGAAATGCGTTTGTTCTACAAACAAGGCATAGACTGTGGTTGGTTCTTGTTTTGACAAGGGGAGGGAAAATTCGTTTCCGGTTTAATTAATATTACCATCAAAGTGTACTGTCGGAGCTATCGTGGCCTTGAGACAACACGACAGTCACCAAACTAATGCAATTTGCAAAGTAAGCGCATTCAGTATTTGGGACAAAACAATTCTTGAAAAATTTAATAGATTTGACGTCTCTGCACTCTAGTCGCCCCATCCTCGCTTATAGGTGCACATTTATCTTTAGCTTGCTACTGAGAGTTTCCGTTAGGTCTGGGACGGTTCTCAAAGTATGACACCAAAACCATAGAAAAAGTATCTTTACAGCACTCCCCCCAACCCCATATTTTTGAAAGCACGCTCGGGGATTGTATAGTTCAGAGGGAATAAGACCGCTTGCCCGAAGCTGTCGTCAAGAGTGTGCAAATATTCGGTTTTATTTTCTCCAAAACAGAATTCAACCCCCTTAATCTTACCAAAGAGTCGACAAGACCTTAATCTACCTTTAAATGGGGTCCTGATAACAGGCTGCATTACTGCAATTTTATTAAGCGAATAGTTTCAACAAGAGAAGGTACATTTGGTCTTAAAATTCAGTGATGAGAACGTATGTTTCTATTTAAAAAAGCAACAGGTATAAAAAAAGAAACAGGTATAAAAAAAAGCAACAGGTATATCGTAGTTTCTCTGTTAACTGCACAAAGTAACACGGACAATTTTCAGAACGAACAAAGAAGATAGTTCCAGTTTTCTAGTATACTCTTCTTCTTCTGCGTTCTCACTAGATTGGGATTTCGGATTCTCTAATAAAAGCAGCCATCTGTCTCAGATTATCAGCCACGCCATACAGTTTGTCTTGGAGGCTGGTGTAAGTGGGCCACTTCTTTCTTCTCAAGTCTGCATACTGGGTGCAGTTCTGTAGGAGATAATTCCTATGATTTCTGCTTCGCCGTTTGTGCCGACCTCTTCCCGCAGTAAGTTTTTGATACCCTAGTGATGCTAGGTCTGACATTCTTACTGCGTGGCTAAATCTCCGAGGCAGATTGGCGGTCGTAGAATCCGTTATCCCATTCCTCATTGTGAGGGGTCGTTGCACCATGTTATGCGCCTTACGGCCTGGTGCATCCGTTTTCTGCAAGCATTTGTTTCGGGTTAGCATTCCCTAGCGGACACATGGATCCGATTTCAACCAAACCTCCTAAGTCGCCTCTTACGACATGCGTGGCAGGTAACAGTGGTTCTATTCTTGACACCCCAAATTTGGGCCCCGGTAACCACTCGGGCGGTTTTCTAGTATACAATGCGCTTCCTTTGATATCACTGCTTTAGAGTGTATAAAACGGAAGGTGTCAGTAATGTATGTCTAATGAGATTTTCCTCCACCAGAGACTTACTTGGATCTATTGTTCTGACATACGGGTGTTCGTGGCAGTAAGTGAGCGGACATGCTTACATCAACAGCATCAATCGTTAGAGAGTTAAAGATAAATTGCGGGACTTCTGGTTCTCGATGGTCGCCTATTGAAGGAAGTCACTAAAATTGATGTTGAGTATATATAGCGATTTTAGGAGTTTTTAATGAAACGTTGTACAAGCAGAAATGGATGTGTGAGGGACAGAATGAGGTGTGTTTTAACGAGCTAAGATGCATACCGATAGGTGCGTCAAGACGGGAAAAGCACGAGAGAAAACCCAGTAGATACATCAATGAACACAGAACGGGAGTTGTTAGCCTCACTGAGATACATGCTTGCGAGGAGATCGGAGCAATTATGGACATGTGCAATGAAGATGATCCTAAAATGAACAATAACCAGTGAGCGACAGGAACCATCAGTATAAATACACTTCGATATCTGTTGGGAAGACAGAGCACATATTGGTATGTCCTTCCTGAGCTGTGATATCAGCTTAATAACGAATAACCGTATCAATCTGGAGCCTCACAACCAATTATTCTTCAACGATCTCTGATCAAGTGCTTAGTTTACTGTGGACCACAAACTGGACAGTCATCTTCAGGTCTGTCAGATTTCCTCAAAGCTTAGTTTTTAGGTCAACTGGGTGTGGCCACGTGTTGTTTCTCAGCTCACACATGAGAGGACAGTCTTGCAGGATATGCTTCGGTGTCTGTTCCACCTGCTGACACTGAACTGACAGAGAGTTGTTTGACTTATTCATAGTCTATGCAAGTGTTTGTTGAGTCGGCAGTGTCCGGTACGTAGGCGTTGTTGTTTATACCACAAAGAGTGGCCAACAAGTGGTTGTTCTAGAACACTCGCGGAAAGTGGCTCACTGGACTGTAGTCACATGTAGATCTCCACTGTGATCAATCTTATCTTATCTTATCTTAACCACATCTGCCGTGAAGCGTTGTGGGGAGAGTTAGTTTTCTATTTTGTGCCAGGTGTGTTGCGATTGACGTTGTCAGTCCATGCTTTCGCAGGAACTCTGAGATGTTATCTATCCATCGTGTTTTTGGACTGCCTCGTGCTCTGCGCCCTGAGTGTCGATTAATAAGTTATGTTTTTTAGAGGTTCTGCGCTAGAAATTGAAGAATACGACAGTGATAACTAATAGACCCTACTGAGTAGGAGTCTCCGCCGCACTAAGCCGTACATAGGCGAAATGACAGATAATTGACAGTGAGGGCACGCAACCTGTGTGCACCAGGCAAGCACACAGTATGTAGGTCAGTGCTATTTTACTGGAATTAAGTGAACGTACGTGCAAGAATGATCAACCAACTCGCCCGAGTGGTTACCGGGGCCCAAATTTGGGGTGTAAAGAATAGAACCACTGTTACCTGCCATGCATGTCGTAAGAGGCGACTAAGGAGGTTTGGCTGAAATCGGATGCACATGTCATAAGCGTGTAGAAGTCTATGCGTTTAGGGGCCTACCAAACAATGTGCAACGTATACACGTTCTTGGCAAAGATCAAACATATCACAAAGAGTGATTAAAATTGGTCGTAAAGAACGAACGCAAAGAAGAAGAAGATCAACCAACTCTAAATTGGGCCATATAACTGACCGGGGAAACCTTGACATAGTTTTGAGTTGGTGGCTGGATTTTGTATATGTTTGATAAAAACTGCAAGTTTTTAGCAATTCTATGAGTATATGGTTATTTATTGATGACAAATATTCATAATATTGATATTCCATATTGTTAAACTAAACTTGTTTCATAATATAACCTTGATTTAGTATGTTGTGTTGTTTTGATAAAATGAATTTGTCCATATGCAACAATACTGGAATGCGAGGTCACGTGCGGTCCTGGTCTTATTTACTAAAATTTGTACCTGAGCACGTTTGTTATCGGAGGTTACGACCAACTTAAATTGTAATATCACCCGAGTGGTTACCGGGGTCTAAAGTTGGGGTGTCAAGAATAGAACCACTGTTACCTGCCACGCATGTCGTAAGAGGCGTCTAAGAGGTTTGGATGAAATTGATGCACGTGTCCGCTGGGAATGCTAACCGAAACAAATGCTTGCAGAAAACGGATGCACCAGGCCGTAGGCGCATAACATGGTGCAACGACCCCTCACAATGAGGAATGGGATAATGAATTCTACAGGCGCAAATCTGCCTCGGAGATTAGCCACGCAGTAAGAATGTCAGACCTACCATCACGAGGGTGGCCAAAAGTTACTGCGGGAAGAGGTCGGCACAAACGGGGAAGCAGAAATCATAGGAATTATATCCTACAGAACTGTACCCAGTATACAGACTTGAGAAGAAAGAGGTGGCCCACTTACACTAGCGTCCAAGACAAACTGTATGGCAGGGCTGATAATCTGAGGCAGATGGCTGCCTTTATTAAAGAATCCGAAATCCCAATCTAGTGAGAACGCAGAAGACAAACTGTATGGCGGGCTGATAATCTGAGGCAGATGGCTGCCTTTATTAGAGAATCCGAAATCCCAATCTAGTGAGAACGCAGAAGACAAACTGTATGGCGGGTGATAATCTGAGGCAGATGGCTGCCTTTATTAAAGAATCCGAAATCCCAATCTAGTGAGAACGCAGAAGACAAACTGTATGGCGGGCTGATAATCTGAGGCAGATGGCTGCCTTTATTAAAGAATCCGAAATCCCAATCTAGTGAGAACGCAGAAGACAAACTGTATGGGGGATAATCTGAGGCAGACGGCTGCCTTTATTAAAGAATCCGAAATCCCAATCTAGTGAGAACGCAGAAGACAAACTGTATGGCGTGGCTGATAATCTGAGACAGACGGCTGCCTTTATTAGAGAATCCGAAATCCCAATCTAGTGAGAACACAGAAGACAAACTGTATGGCGTGGCTGATAATCTGAGGCAGATGGCTGCCTTGATTAAAGAATCCGAAATCCCAATCTAGTGAGAACACAGAAGACAAACTGTATGGCGGGGCTGATAATCTGAGGCAGATGGCTGCCTTTATTAGAGAATCCGAAATCCCAATCTAGTGAGAACGCAGAAGACAAACTGTATGGCGGGCTGATAATCTGAGGCAGATGGCTGCCTTTATTAGAGAATCCGAAATCCCAATCTAGTGAGAACGCAGAAGACAAACTGTATGGCGTGTCTGATAATCTGAGGCAGACGACTGCCTTTATTAGATAATCCGATATCCCAATCTAGTGAGAACGCAGAAGACAAACTGTATGGCGGGGCTGATAATCTGAGGCAGATGGCTGCCTTTATTAAAGAATCCGAAATCCCAATCTAGTGAGAACGAAGAAGACAAACTGTATGGCGGGGCTGATAATCTGAGGCAGATGGCTGCCTTTATTAAAGAATCCGAAATCCCAATCTAGTGAGAACGCAGAAGACAAACTGTATGGCGGGGCTGATAATCTGAGGCAGATGGCTGCCTTTATTAAAGAATCCGAAATCCCAATCTAGTGAGAAAGCAGAAGACAAACTGTATGGCGGGGCTGATAATCTGAGGCAGATGGCTGCCTTTATTAGAGAATCCGAAATCCCAATCTAGTGAGAACGCAGAAGACAAACTGTATGGCGGGCTGATAATCTGAGGCAGATGGCTGCCTTTATTAGAGAATCCGAAATCCCAATCTAGTGAGAACGCAGAAGACAAACTGTATGGCGTGACTGATAATCTGAGGCAGACGACTGCCTTTATTAGATAATCCGATATCCCAATCTAGTGAGAACGCAGAAGACAAACTGTATGGCTGGGCTGATAATCTGAGGCAGATGGCTGCCTTTATTAAAGAATCAGAAATCCCAATCTAGTGAGAACGCAGAAGACAAACTGTATGGCGGGGCTGATAATCTGAGGCAGATGGCTGCCTTTATTAAAGAATCCGAAATCCCAATCTAGTGAGAACGAAGAAGACAAACTGTATGGCGGGGCTGATAATCTGAGGCAGATGGCTGCCTTTATTAAAGAATCCGAAATCCCAATCTAGTGAGAACGCAGAAGACAAACTGTATGGCGGGGCTGATAATCTGAGGCAGATGGCTGCCTTTATTAAAGAATCAGAAATCCCAATCTAGTGAGAACGCAGAAGACAAACTGTATGGCGGGCTGATAATCTGAGGCAGATGGCTGCCTTTATTAGAGAATCCGAAATCCCAATCTAGTGAGAACGCAGAAGACAAACTGTATGGCGGGCTGATAATCTGAGGCAGATGGCTGCCTTTATTAGAGAATCCGAAATCCCAATCTAGTGAGAACGCAGAAGACAAACTGTATGGCGGGGTTGATAATCTGAGGCAGATGGCTGCCTTTATTAGAGAATCCGAAATCCCAATCTAGTGAGAACGCAGAAGACAAACTGTATGGCGGGTTGATAATCTGAGGCAGATGGCTGCCTTTATTAAAGAATCCGAAATCCCAATCTAGTGAGAACGCAGAAGACAAACTGTATGGCGGGCTGATAATCTGAGGCAGATGGCTGCCTTTATTAAAGAATCCGAAATCCCAATCTAGTGAGAACGCAGAAGAAAACTGTATGGCGGGTTGATAATCTGAGGCAGATGGCTGCCTTTATTAAAGAATCCGAAATCCCAATCTAGTGAGAACGCAGAAGACAAACTGTATGGCGGGCTGATAATCTGAGGCAGATGGCTGCCTTTATTAGAGAATCCGAAATCCCAATCTAGTGAGAACGCAAAAGAAGAAAAAATTGCAATACGCAATAGAGTAAAAAAGATATGAAATGTAGTTGTTGACTAGGATAGTACGAGTGTAGGTCTCGATATAAAGGAAATAATACAGGGTGTTCAACTTAAAAGCAGCATGTGAATGGAGCTAATCTGGCATATGTGTATGGAAATCAGAAGGTTCAGTTATGGAGGTTCAGAAGGTTAGTATAGGTCAAGGTTGTGTGATGGTGTAATTGTAGTGCGGGAAGGGGCGATGATAACCCTGTATAATAATTCCTCTGGTACCGTTTTAAGTTACATAGGGCCCGCAAGTAATTTCTCCATACCGCTCTATCCTGGGCAACTCGCTCAATCTCCTCCAGGGAACTGAGACCGATATTTCCTGCCTCTCTCAGCAAAGTTCGCTTCAGGGTCTCTTTAGGTCGACCTCTCTTTCTTAAACCCTTTGCATCCCACTTCAATGCCTGCTTTGATATTCGTTGATCATTTCTCCTCAAGGTGTGCCCAACATATCTCCATCTTCTCTTTCTTATAACAGTTGTCACTAGTGGTTGACCAGACATGTCTCTGATTTCATCACTTCTCCTGAATTCGTTCCATTTTATATTCATTATTTTTCGCAGACATCTATTTTCAAATGCATTCAACTTGCTTTCTATATCTTTAGTCATTTTCCAACTCTGCTGGCATATGTTAGGATTGATACAACATTTGAATTGAAAATTCGTAATTTAGTTTTAATGCTATATAACTTGCAGTTCCATATTTTATTTAGACTTTTAAAAGCTGATGTTGCTTTGCCAATTCGTATCATAATTTATTTTTTAACATTTATAAGGGAAGACTGCAGTAAAATAGCGAATAGTATTACCGATATAAGGGAAGACTACAGTAAAATAGCGAATAGAATTACCGATACAAGGGAAGACTGCAGTAAAATAGCGAATAGAATTACCGATTTATAAGGGAAGACTGCAGTAAAACTATGCAGCAATGGTGAAACACGTAAAAACAAAATACTGTAGTTTCTTCTTCTTCTTCTTCTGCAAACGCTCCATATCAACCACTTATTAAACCACTTTTTGTGGTTTATATATGATCTGAGCCTAAGAGCGATTGTGCGTTTTGCCAATTATGTTTATGGGTGCTTAGGCCATCACATGCGATTTCTTGCCACGCTTTTTATTTACTAGGGTAGCTTTGCCTAGAACGGTGGACGGATGGGCTATGAATTTAGACGTCATCTTACCCGAGTAGGATGATCGACGTCCGAAAAGTATCGCCATTCGCGAATGTTTGGGTTTGTTTTCCATTCCTGCCGTTAAGTGTAGCTTTAATTTGCTTTCCAGGTCAGATGAATCGCTCTTTATATGTTATATCCGTGTTTATTTTGTGATATAGGGGGGAGACTTCAGTAAAACTATGGAAAATGGTGAAACACGTAATAACAAAGTACTGTAGTTTTACAAAAACAATGACAATACAAAGCAACGTTTTGACCAAAAGGCCTTTATCAAGCAAACGATACAACAGGAGTGACGAATTTAACAGCACACTAAATATAGACTACGACAGAGATATATTCCAACGGGCATAACATGAAACTATGTGACTAAAAAAAAATAACGAAATAAATGTAGAAAAACTAGAAGTGGAAAAAGAAGAGAAACAATTAAAAAATCAAGTAAATATATAACTTATATACATTTAACATATACACATATATAATATGGAGCAGGAAAAGAGACAGTACTAACAAGCATAGGAATGTAGAGCGTTGAGTCCATGAGGTCGCAAAGTACCATATAAAGAAATAAAACGATTCTCCAGAGCAAATCAATTACGATTTCAGGGGAATATAATCGGATGGCCGTCACCTGGGTGTCGTGAGCTCCCAAATGGTCAGTTCCATTAGTGGCTACAGGGTCACATAGTGTTGGTGTATATCGCACAAGTGTTGACCGAAACGGCTTATTTAGTGCGGTCTTGATATTCTCTATTCATCATTTTCTTGTTATGTTATGCTATATTATGCGATCGACGTCATGGCACATTGGGCATTCCCATTCATGCTCTGTCCTCCACCGAAGCAGCAATCCCAAAGTCCATTTGCTTATAGTACCCATGAGAAGTTGATTACTATATCTTCTCTCTCTACCACGAAGACGACGCTGTCTGACATGTCCAAACTTAACGCCTAATTCTCGAACTCATTCCAGTGCCTGAGACTTGCCATGTCGCATAATTGAGAGCGTACCGCATTGATGATATCGGCTCTGTCTATACTTCTGCCCTCTTGAGTCTGGGAATTGTTTGCAAGAGAGTCAGCACGCTCGTTACCCCGCACTCCAGCATGTCCAGCCACGTTACTTTCTCGAGATGTGATCTCCGAATGATGTCCAACCATTCCACACGCATCCTTCCAGATTGAATCATTTGAAGCATATTCATCAAGTGTGATATGATGATCTTATGGGTAACCTGTTGCTCAGTCACTCATGACAGAGCCCTGGAGGCAGCGGTGATCTCCATAGCCATACTCGATGTCATTGTCTCGAAAGAGCAGCAGTCCTCATGAAGTGTTCAACCGTTTCTGTGTGCTGAGTAAGCCCACGATGATCTGGTACAATGTTTGACAGAGCCATCGGTGTAGATATCTTCTTCTCTTGTTCTTGCGACCGTTCTTAAGCCGTTTTTATCATTCTATTGTGATATATAAACAGCCAAACATCAGAACGGGATGTACGGGCACAGCCTTCAGTACCAGTTGGAGCTCAAGTGCTTATCCTTGGGTGGTGTGTTTGATTTCAACCAGAGTTTGTGTACTATTCGCTCTCCGCTAGCCTTTGCTGTCCCCAGCCAAAACCCACAAGGCAGCAGGTTGATATTGTCCCCAATCAACTACAAGGCAGCAGTAGTTCCCTGCGAGCGGAAACGCGCACTGGCTTTACCTCTGTTGGGCTTTCCAGTTATTCTGCACATTTGGGTGGGACGCACACCCTCTTGCATGCTGCGCCTGCTGTGCCTGCCGTGCCTGCATCGCTTGTCGTGCCTTCCTTGCATGCCGTGCCATGCTCGCCTGCCTCTCGGTGGGGCCCACTATGGCATCGCCAGCGTGCTTGCTAGCTCTGCTTTGGTGCCTGGTCACCATCAGTTCTCGCCGTGCTCACATTTTTTGTGCCTTCCGTATCGTGCTTTCATTTGCCTGAAATTTCGCCACCTGTGACTCAACCCAGTCTCCCACCCCTGTGATGGGGTCACGGGTTTCGCCACCTGAGGGCCCACCTGTGCATCGCTCGCATGCGTGCACGCTCTGCCCTGGTGCCTACCTCACCATTTCCATCAATTCCTACCGTGGACCCACGCGAAGCTCAACTCGACTCCCAGCATGCAGTTCAACTCGACTCCCAGCATGCAGTTCAACTCGACTCCCAGCATGCAGCTCAACTCGACTCCCAGCATGCAGCTCAACTCGACTCCCAGCATGCAGTTCAACTCGACTCCCAGCATGCAGTTCAACTCGACTCCCAGCATGCAGTTCAACTCGACTCCCAGCATGCAGTTCAACTCGACTCCCAGCATGCAGCTCAACTCGACTCCCAGCATGCAGTTCAACTCGACTCCCAACATGCAGCTCAACTCGACTCCCAGCATGCAGTTCAACTCGACTCCCAGCATGCAGCTCAACTCGACTCCCAGCATGCTCATCGGCTCAAGAGAGAGGGTTCAAGAGAGAGCATGCGTGGACTCCGAATTTCGCCCCGCGCGAGTCGACGTTTTTTCGAAAGCTTTGAGTCGTACCCCCATCTCTGTGATGGGGGTCAGAGTTTTGACACATGTGGATCAACGTGCGGCTCAACTCGACACTCAGCATACTCATCGGTTCAAGAGAGGCGGTTCAAGAGAGAGCATGTGCGGGCTCCGAGTTTCACCCCACGCGGTTCCACGTTCATCTTTCCATCTTTTTCCATCGGCCGGGAGAGGCGAGCATTAATAGTCACTCTGGGAGTTCGCTCGTCTGTGTTGCGAGCGGATCCCATCTAGCGTGACTACCTTTGCATCTCTACTTACCCCAGATTAGCTCTCCCACGGCACCTGCCCTCTTAGCCAGACCGGAACTACTGTCTGTTACCAGGGTCACCACGTGGAGGTCAGAGCACGGGATTAGAGCCAGCTCCCTAATCCTGGCACGCCGCTTCCTTGCGCCTTTGACCCCGGTGTAGGTATGATATCACTTTCATTGTCTTTGTTTCTCTATCGAGTTTGCCGTCCTCTTTTTTTTAAAAATGCATCTTTCTGTAGCTTACCAAATATGAGATGTTTTAAAAAGTCGAATGTCTGGCATGTGAACTACTTGACCTTCCCATAGCGGTCTGAGATTGCATCAATATCGTGTAGATTTTTTTTCTCGATCCAATAGCACATGAGCTTTTCAGCTCTTCGGCTCGGTGCCATGGCCATCGTAACCCTTCGGTTCGGTGCCACGAACACCGTAAATCTGGGGAATCTGTGGCTTTTTCTGCCATCCGCGGAATTGAACCCGCACACACAGAGGGATAGTCACCCGTAGTCCAACGCGCTACGAACACGCTGGGCAGACGGACATATCGTGTATATAAGGACATGTGGTGGAAAGTGGTCGAGTGGGACATTTATTTGAGGCAGGGGGTATTAACTTCTAATGCTGTATGCCGTAAGGGTCAAAGGCTAGTTGCAATTAATTAACACTGAAACACAGTATGTAGAGGGTTGACGTGATGTCGCGTAGGAATCTGTTTCTCGGAAAAATGTATTTAAAAACAAATTACAAACGTACACGTTTTGTTTAAGGACAGACCGCACCCCTATATTTAACGATTTTTCTTAAAAATGAAATTTGAGTTTTTTAAATTTTAGGTAATACATCCAATTTCGAACAAGAATCTATCTTTAGTTTGAAAAAAATTTAGTTTTGTATTTTAATTAATTTTTTAACTAGGCATGTATATGTTTTTTAGCTAATTATATAGGAAATATCATAACTTTGCTTCAACAGATGGTAGCAAAGTGTTTATAGTAATATGGTAGTGCAGATAGATTAACTAATAGCATCATTAAACTTATGCAGCGTGATTATGATGTAACTTGTATGACAAATTCTGGAAAATTAGAGAACATTGGTTGGATAAATAGTATTTGAGCCATATTTAAACATCACAAAGATAACCATGAGAACTGCAATAGGCTGAGTAGCTTGTGCCCTAAAGATAAAGTTTTAGTTGATTGAGAACAAACTGCCTAATTTTATTTTTGGCAACATAATGCAAGTATTTGTCAAGCTATCTTGCGACTTTGTTGACAAAATATATTCTTGGTGGTTCTCACAATGCTAATGAATCTTTCCATAATCTTATATGGACTTGGTATCCTAAGATCTCATTTACTTTGAGGAGGAGCTTAAAAATAACTGTCAATGATGCCAATATTGTAGTTAATAATATGAAATTGTGCCGATATGAAACTTTTGTTTTAATTTAACTTTTCCTTTGGAAAACATTATTTTCAGTATTTTGCTGTCATCTATAAAAACCACATATCTTCCTTGCTAATACAGAATTTAGGCACAAAAAAGATAGAAAGATGTAAAACAACTAGCATGGCATCTAAAGCATGTGATGAGGCAAGTTTGTATGCTCCTGGGGATCTTAAAGTAAATTAATTTGGTCAATAATTGAAAATATGTTAGTTTTTTGGCTTTTTCTCAAAATTGTTATTTTCCATAAATGTATGTCACTAAATACACGTTTTTCAAAAACTACTCAAAGGATTGTTGTATAAATGTGCATACTTCTTTCTTATGCATATTTGATCATCCCTACCACTTTAAAAAGAATTCATTGAACAGTTTTTGTGTCTCATGCAAAAGAATATCTCCTACCCCATATTTTTTAGTCAAAAATCTGGATTTGCATTAAAAAATTCAGAAAAACTCATTTTATTATACTTTATAAATATTTTGCTACCAGTTCAAGATATGCTGATTTACAATAACATCTGAAAGTTCTATAGTGCTAACCTGAATAGAACATAAATCATCCTGTATTTTGCAAGGTTACTTTTTGGGCATTTTCCCTTAAAACCCTCTATATTAAATTTTTTCATAGAATATACATGCTTGGATTTTTGAAATTTTTTTCCCGAGTTTTAACATCAAGTTGATCATTTAGAATCATAAACGCAACCTCAATGATCAATATTTCTGTTTAGGGGTGCCGTCTGTCCTTAATCTGCAGTCAAACTATTGTGGTCCGCAATTTGTGTATTAGTGGTTGTACATCAGCGCTGGCTAGTTCGTGAACAGTAGAAAAGTGTGCACACACATTTTGATCGCAAATTTTACCAGACTTGCAAATGTAATACCAAGAATCCGCTATCACATCACAAAGTTGGTGTTAAATTAATTCACGGATTAGATCTGCTTTCTATCGAAATATTATATGTAACATTAGTTAAGGAAAAATACAACAGTTACTAATGACATTTACAGCGCAATTAACCCGTTGTCTCTGTTATGAATATAGTTGTCATTAAGAGACTTAAGCTTGTTGAATAATCGTTTGAGTTGTTTTGATTTCACACATACAGTATGCTGAAGACTTTGTTTATCTTGTCGGCTTTGATTGTGTCAGACATTGGTATCTAATTTCAATCTAACATAGACAAGAATAAAGGTTAAACAATGGACTTCAAAGTGGCAGTGCACTTTACAGCTCTGTTAATTTGTTACATAATGGTTGTTGCGAATGGAGACAGAGATCTAGGCAAGCCGGATAATGATTACCAAAAGACAACACAAACTGATGACGTCATTTTACCGGAGATTCACATCATGGTTAGAGCATATCCAAAAGATGGTGAGAAATTCGATGAAAAGACTGCACAGAAAAGCATGGGGAACGAAGAGAAATACTTACAATTACCCTCAGATATTCAGACACAGAATAATGGCAACTTACTGGACGGTAAAGAAGTTAATAAGCCTACTACTCACACTGCAAATCTTGACGATCAGTCCGTTTCAGAAAATACAAATATAGACAGGACAGAGAACGTATTCTTCCATTCAGATTCATCATTCACAACAAAGATCTCTAACATTGTTACATTGGCATTGAGTTATGCAACTCAAATTAGAGACTCGACGGTTGCTCCAGATATTGCACAAAGCTCAGATATAACAGATCAAATGAAAGACACAAATACATCGGACACCTTAAGTGAAAACAGCAAAGTGGAACATAATCGGCAGACAGAATTTAGTAAAAAAGTCACAGAAGAAAATAAACCAATAACTATACAAGCTGTTGAAGGTCATGAGGTATCAACATCTCTCGGAGAACCTTACAATTTTAATGATAATAACACCAGCACCGCCAATGAAAGGGACGATGATATCAACATCAGCACAGACAATAATAATGAAGATATTATTAATACCAGCACAGCCAATAAGAGAGACGAACACAAAGTTCATGATTCCATTCCAGTAAACAAATCAAAATTAAAAATCGGGGAAAAAATAAAATATGATACAAGGAACGTTTTATCAAGTCGAATACCAGAATCCAACAAAATAAGAAAAAACATAGACACCAAGTTTAGGCGAAAGTTAAAAAACACGAAAAATGATACAAGTTGGAATATGTCACTAAAGAAGAAGATAAATAAATTAGGGGGTTTTCTTAATGATGAATACAAAGATAAGGAAACTCATAAAGATAATTATTTGTATAACAACGACAATGCTGATGAAAAGACGATGATAGCAGAGGTTATCAGGCAAAACCATGGTGGAAAATTTTTGATGGCATAAATAACAAGAAGATTGAAACGAGTAGCAGACCGGAAGATAACAAGCTTGAAGATAATGACATGGATTTAGATATCGGAAGAGGTTAGTGTGGTCATTAGCTACAATATCATCATCATTATCATCTTCATCCTCATGATCACCACTGCTACAAATAACATCAACATTACAACCAATATCACAATATGATATATCAGAGAGCTCTCTATAGCGTAGACGTTAGGGGCTTGTCTCTCGTGCCAAAGGTACCAAGTTCGCTCCCTCATGGAGCTATCTGGATATTTTTCCAGAGTTCCCTGATCTCAGTGTAGGTGAGATCGAGTTCCTAGTCCTATCGGAGACGGACGAAAAACGTAAGTACCGTGTTTAATTTGAGCACGTAAAAGAACCCATGGCAGTTCAAAATCGAGAAGAGCATGCTGGAAAGCTGCTACCCGGGCAAAAATAATTAGAAAATTTAAAAAATAAAATTCCTACATAAATATCTTCACCATCTTCAAAATTACATGGGTGGACCCTCGCCGGTGCTACATAGTACGTGCGCTTCAGCTGAGATCTTTCTGTGTCAGAAAGAGATCGGAGCACACATGGTTACTCACCGAAGTGAAATGACGGTAGTCCAATCAATTAATCAATCAATCAATATCACGATCATCAACATTACAACGAACATCACAATCAACATCACAACCAATATCACAACCAACATCACAACTAACATCGCAACCAATAACATCACAACCATCATCACAACGAACATCACAACGAACATCACAACCAACAACATCACAACCACCAACATCACAACCAACAACATCACAATCAACAACATCACAGCCACCAACATCACAGTCACCAACATCACAACTAACATCACAACCATCAATATCACAACTAACATCACAACTAACATCACTATCACCAGTACGTTGTGCCCTTGTTAGGACCTTGCGGCATGTAAGACAGACACACCCACATTTCAGCCAAAGTGTATACATATTATCCAGCACTACCCACATTTGCACAGGCGGGTAAATGTACAATTTATAAAACACAAAAACCCCATTTTCAAGTACCCCATTTGGTGTTATACTGTAGTACGGATTTGATTGTTCATAGAGAGGCCGTCACAGCTGACTTCTATCAGTTTGGACATAATAGTTGTGGGAATATTGAGATGCTCCTGCAATTGGAGGACGAGGCACGCAATATCTTGCCCAGTGCGCAATGATGTTTGAAAGACTCCCAATCTCTGACCATTTCTACCGTATTCTCCTCCATCGGCGTGTTGAAGGTTTCTTAAATGTCTGTTTGCCACCGTCGTCTTGGCTGTCTACTGTCTTGTCTTCCAGAAATTATATCCTCAATTATTGCTATCTCTAAAACATGCTGACGATTAATGGGATCAAGATATTTCTGTTTCCGACAAATAATATTATCAGTTATCTGAGGACTATCATCATAGCACTCCCTACATGTCCATAGGTGCTCCGATCTCCGCCTCTCCAAATCCAGCAGCGTCCAGCGACCCAACACGCCAGTTCGATTTGATTAATCAATCTCTTTGCATATTTAGTATGTCGTTCTTTTCGGGCTGCACCAATATTGACACCCATCTCTTTCAATCTGGTACAAATAATATTGTTTATGCAGAAAGCAAATGCTGCAGCATACAAGCTAGAAAGCACCCAAACATCTCACTGACACCTAAACAACAGATGATCAACAGTATTTTCGTGCCTACTTTGCGTTACCAGAGCTAAACAAGGACAATGAGCAAAGCACAGTCACAAAAATAACTACATGTGAAATGCGATGACTATGAAATGTTAGCAACAACACCAGAAAAGACAGTCACTAACATTGAAACGTTTTTGTCATGTACCTTTTACCGCTTTCTTCAGACAAAGTTACTTTTACCAATCGACCAGGTCGATATTCTGAACTCCCTAAGGGAGAGAGACGTGTAAATGATTCCAGTAATAGTGGTGAATCTTCAACCCTAACTAGACTGCAAGACTACCAAGTCAAATGTGGGTTAGCTAGACAGAACACTATACAGGTCGCCAAAGAAGACTAGTAAATCAACGAAGAACCGGTGTCCTTAGCTGCCACACACTTAGAGACATACTGAGGAGGAGATCGGATCACTTATGGACTAATTGGTTCGATGTGTGGTGATGATGAGCTGACTACTAAACTAAACTGAGAGACATGAAAGAAAAAAAGAAATATAGAAAAAAATGAATGAAAGTAAAAATGAATGAAAGAAAGAAAGCAAGAGAAAAAAAGAAAGAAAGAGTTAATTAATGAAAGAATGAAAAAGATAAAAGAATTAAAGAATTATGACTCCATGAGCATGATTCGTAAAAGTCGAATCAGCAATGGTGAGAATGAGCTGATAGATGGGCTGGCTTGTGTACAATATCAGAGGGAGCTGCCATGGATCGAAATGACATTCTTCACGCATTGAGAAAGTCTTTCCGAACAGATGCGTTTCAGGGCTGTGAATCCCACTCGCTGACCAGATTGAAAGAGATGGGTGTCAATATTGGTGCAGCCGAAAAGAACGACATACTAAATATGCAAAGAGATTGATTAATCAACATCGAACTGGCGTGTTGGGTCGCTGGACGCTGCTGGATTTGCTGAGGCGTAGATCGGAGCACCTATGGACTAATTGGTTCGATGTATAGTGATGATGATCCTACAACTAAACTAAACTTTCTTCTGCTTCATTCTGAAACACGCAACTTGTAGCAGATGATCTGAATCACAGTCTGCTTATGGAAGATTCAGTTTGGAATATCTTCATTGCACTCAGGACATGTGCTGCGATCTCCTTCGCAATATTCCCAACAGCCTCCATCGACTGACCGTACCAGTTCGATTTTGATTGACGAGCCTACTCATATACTTATTGTGCTGTGCTTTTCTAGAAGTGTATTTGCACATCATTAACCATCTTAGTAATGATTTCATCTCAGGTCTTTCCATCTGCTGATGTCCATGTATAGCTCCATTCTGAGATGTAGTTTGTGTTTGTAAATGAGACGTGTTTTCCTAAACAGAAATCAAACAATTTTGTTCTACTTTCGTTTCTATATCCAGTACACAATGGTCCTTGTGCATTTTCCAATTCTTTCTTTCTTTCTTTTACTTTTTCTTTCTTTCTTTCTGCCATTAATTAATTGTTTCTTTTTTCTTTCCTCATTCTTTATCTTGTTTTATTCTGCCATTAATTAATTCTTTCTTCCTTTTTTATTTGTCCCCTTCTTATTTTCTTTCTTTCTTTCATTCATTTTTCATTCATTCATCCTTTCTTTATTCTCTCTCTCTCTTTAATTCGTTCTTCTTTCTTTTTCTTTCATTCACGCATTCTTTCTTTTTTCCTTCATGCAATCTTTATTTCTATTTTCATTCATTCCTTCTTTTCATTTCTTATCTCTTTATTTCCCCATTTTTCTTATTTTTTCATTCTTTCCTTGTTCTATTTTTTCCTTCTTTATTTCGGTTTTTATTCAACCTTTCTTTCTTTCCGACCAAACTTCCATGTATTAAAGGCGTATTTCATTCACATCATATCGACAAAATATTGTAACCACCACACCGGTTGACTACATTATCATATCCAGCGCCAGCAGCTTATATTAGTGTTTGGTCACTTAATAAAAATGCATCCAAACTCCACAGTATACAGAGTCTTCTACAACAGAACATCGGGAAAGAAGGCGAGAGGAAGACCACGAAAAAGATGGTTAGATGGCGTAGCAGAATCCTGTGAAAGAGCAAAAATAACAATCACCCAAGTCACCAGAACAGCGCAAGACAAAAACTGAAAACCACGACACTGGGCAACAACCCGGTAATAGTATGACGACACAAGAAGAAGAAGAGGAAGCGCCAGCAGCACTTTTACGTTTACTACATTATTTTCATCTTTACATTCACTACACTATCGAGGCCAGCGCTATTGAAGTAGGTCATAACACTATGACACTAGGCCAGCGTTAGTTTAAGTAGGTCATGGCACTATCATCACCATATAATCTACTACAAAATCACGATCTCTAACTTATCCCTGAGAAGAAAAGATCAAAGAATACCAAATCAGGCATTGAAGTGTAAGTCAAAAGGTTCAAGAAAGAGAGGACCCTCAAGAAAAAAAACCATGAAAAGAACTTTGCTGAAAGAGTCAAGAAATAGCGGACTCCTTCCTCCCTTCCTTTCGTTCCGCTTCAAATATTGTCTACATATTCAATGTTGTTCTTTGTATAAACTTCACTGTCTTTTATCACCCGAGTGGTTCACGGGGCCCAAATTTGGGGTGTAAAGAATAGAACCACTGTTATCTGCCACGCATGTCATAAGAAGCGACTAAGGAGGTTTGACTGAAATCGGATCACGTATCCTAAACGTGTAGAAGTCTATGCGTTTAGGGGCGTATCAAATCAATGTGCAACGTATATACGTTCTTGACAAAGATCAAACATATCACAAAGAGTGATTAAAATTGGTCGTAAAGAACGAACGCAAAGAAGAAGAAGACTGTCTTTTGTAGCTCACACAGAGGTCCGTGTAGTTATATCGGACTCAATTCCATGTAAGAGATTGAGTGAGTTGCCCAGGACAGTGCATATGGAGAAGTTACTTGCAGGCCCTATGTAACGTGTAACTAATATACGCGAGGAATATATATATATATGGCATTTTTCGTCTTTACAGACGGTCAATTGGCAAGTGTTTTACTGTGACAACCTCTGAGTTTTCGCTTTTTTCTCTTGTCTTTCAGCTCATACATAAGTCTCTTCTCAAAAGACTCTGCGTCCTTTCGCAATTTGGCTTTCCACACAACTTTGTTATTAGCTAGTTTTTTCCATGTGCTGGGACCTATAGAAAAGTTTTTCATTGAGGCTTTGCAGACATCTTTATATCTGAGCAGTGGTCTGCCTTGGTGTCTCTTCCCCATCGAAAGTTCACAGAACAACATTTGTTTTGGTATGCGACAAGTTACCATTCTTCTCACATCCCCAAAATCTGATCTATATCTACAGTATCGTCAGGAGTTGATCTTGATGACGACCAACTGAAAGTTGAAGGACCCACATTAGATTCAGGACAAATCTATAGTCCAGGCATATCTTCTCCCAGGTTAGAGTAAAACAGATGTTTGTCCATTCATGTACATTATACCAGAAGAAATATAGTAATATACTTTCTATTATTTTGTTATGATCATAATATGCACAAATGGAAAGCTGGAAAAACCTGTATTTTTAAAACGTTTCCCTATAATGTTATTATAAAAGTGCATATACAAAGTTGGATTATGGTTCGCCTTAATGAAGAAGGGCACTATTGATAAGGAAAGCAAGCCTTCACTTAGAAATAGGTCAGAGGTGACATATTAGGAACCATTACTTCTAAGCCATTCTAATATATTTGTTGTATTTGGATTCTAATATATTTGTTGCAGTTTAATTTAATATTGTTGTATAATTAATATATTTGTTTTAGTTGAATTCTAATATATTTGTTTTAGTTTAATTCTAATATATTTGTTTTAGTTTAATTCTAATATATTTGTTTTAGTTTAATTCAAATACATATATATGCACATTGACAACTATTGAATATTCAAACATTTAAATATATATATACATATTTCTAGATCCAAACCCATCGCAGAAGCTGATCTAAAGACATCTGATGTTGCCAAGATGATCCATCGATACGACACTTGTGATTATTGCATGAGTTAGTATTCATTCATCAAGCCAATATTTAAATCACTCAATCATTCAACCACTCAATCAATCAATCAAGCATTTATACAATCAAAAATTATATAAATCATGCTGTAAATTCAGACATCAATCAATCATCAAATCAACCAGCCAAACAGACAGTAATTCAATAAAACAATATATATTTCAATCAGTCCATCAATCACTTAATAAGTCAGCCAATAATTCGAACAGTCAATCAATTAACAAACGATTAGCTCTTTAATTCTTCTGATCAAACCTCTATTAATTATTTAATCAAATACTAAATATATCCACACACACACAAAATCAATCAATTAATTATTCAATAAGTAAACAAAGAAATCAACAAATCAGTTAATAAAATAATCATTACTTCAAACAATCATCGCTCATTTGTTAGCTTAATCTAGCTGTCTGTGTCTGTATGTCTGTCTGTCTGTGTCTGTGCCTGTCTATGTAGGTATATATCTGCATGTGTCTGTCTGTCAGTGTCTGTCTGTCTATCTCTCTGTCTTTCTGTTTTCTGTCCAACATTAAAGGTCTACGTTCTTGCTCCCCACTCGAAAGTCAATGTTTGCTATCCAATAATTAAAGTCTATCTGTTTGCTATCCAACATTAAAGTCTATATGTTTGCTATCCAACATTAAAGTCTATATGTTTGCTATACAACATTAAAATCTATATGTTTACTATCCAACATTAAAGTCTATCCGTTTACTATCCAACATTAAAGTCTATCTATTTGCTATCCAACATTAAAGTCTATATGTTTGCTATACAACATTAAAGTCTATCTGTTTACTATCAAACATTAAAGTCTGTCCTTTGCCTTTTTGAGTCGAAGGTCGTGGGTTCGAGTCCGGAAACTGCCGTTCTGTTCACGAGTGCAGTTTTTTCCAGAGACCCCTTAGGATTGTTGCTGGAGCTACGCAGTTCGTGCTTTGGGCATATCTCGGCAGCTGGCGTGCCATTTTTGCTGAGAGGACCGAGCCATATGGGGTAAAACCCGGTGCAATTAAGTTAATCCTTCGGCTTAAAAACCAAATTGTCTATTATCTATTCATTCTCATGGGAAACTTAACAGCTGTTTTCCTACTCTCTAACGTCCCTCTCCATCTTCTTCTCATCACATTATCATCACCGACATCATTATCTGCATCGTTATCGTCATCAACTGATCCAACCGAGGTTTCTTGTCACCAGTTTCGATCTACAACACAAGTCATCAATGTAATTTCTTCAACCAACAAGCTGACGAGTTGGACAAATGGGCTCGGACGCTCACAGACCTTCTCAGATATGGCTGTTCTGGTCAAGGTAGGGACTACAGTCAACACATTGTTACGTGTCGACTACTTATATATATATATATATATACAGGGTGTTCAAGATAAAAGCAGCCTCGTCGTTTTTTTGTTTTTGTTTTTCCCCTGATACAGAAGCACTTGAGCTTTCAGCTCTTCGGCTCGGTGCCATGGACATCGTAACCCTTCGGTTCGGTGCCACGAACACCGTGAATCTGGGGAACCTGTGGCTTTTCTGCCAGTCCGCGAAACCCGCACACACAGAGGACTAGTCACCCGCAGACCAACTCGCTACGAACACGCTGGGCAGTCGGGCCAGCCTCGTCGTTAAGGAAGCATCGTCGTCAAGGAGCTAATCTGGCATATGTTTATGAAAATGAGAAGGTTTAGTTATGACGTAGGTTGTGGTCAAGGTTGTGTGACGGTGTGTAATTGTAGTGCGGGAAGGGGCGATGAACAAATGTGACGTAGGACGAACTAGTCAGAACCGGTTTAAATAGTAAATAGACACAACGCAATAAGTAACTGGAAACTTTTGATTTGTCCCTCGGGCCGCTTTTATCTTGAACACCTTGTATAAAGGGCGTCTGTAGCTTAAGCGGTACTGAGCTCGATCACAATTCAAATTTGTTCAAACTCCGCGGCAGACAGTTTGGTAGCAAATTTGTTCAGCGTGGATTTTTACGAAGGGCAAAATAGAACCCACTTTTCAGAAAGCAATGACAAACTATTGAACGTATAAGTAGTGCCTAGAAAATCGACGACTTGTTTACTGTGATTGATAGCGAATTTCTGAAAAGGATACGCACGTTTTTCATATACATATATAGTGTGTGTGATGTAGGTTATCATTGCAAGACGGAAAACCATGAGATCCTCTGTCTACCGTCGTGATCTTTGAGACCGTGACCATTGGAATTCTGTCGGCTGCTCCCGCACTCATCCACCACCTGCTCCCATGGCTTCACTTTACTCTTCTGGGGAGGGGGCCTAAACGTGTGTCCATCTTGCCCAAGGGTGTTCCTTAGACTAGCGGAGTGAAGGAGGCTAATTTTAATCTAAACACACTGAAATGCATGGCCAATAACAGCAGCTAATGAGCTGAGGATCATAACGGCAGAGATGAGGTGTCTTAGAAGAACTACAGGTGTGACAATAAGAGACAAAATTACAAATGAAGAAATCAGAAGAAGACTGGATGTGAAACCAGTCATGCAATTCATAAAAGAACAACAGATTAAATGGTTTGGACACCTGACAAGAATGCCTTCGTAGCACCTACCACAGAGAGCCACACAGAAAAAGTATAACGAGTACAAAGCAAGAGGAAGACCACGCAAAAGATGTAGCGACGCCATCAAGAACAGCCTTACGAAAATGAATATCAGTTTACAAAGTGCCTTAAAACAAGCACACACAAGATCACTACGCCCCTCCCCAACACTTCTATAAAGAAGTAAATGGTGGAAGAGAAGAAGAAGACACTGAAATACATGCATAGGAGGAGATCAGATCAATTATGGACATGTCTGACGAACGATGAAGATGATTCTCAAACGAACAATGTAGTTTATCATTTCCAAGAACATTGTTGTTGTCACAGTGAGAAAGATATTCCAAGAACATTGTTGTTGTCACAGTGAGAAAGATAGTCCAAGAACATTGTTGTTGTCACAGTGAGAAAGATAGTCCAAGAACATTGTTGTTGTCACAGTGAGAAAGATATTCCAAGAACATTGTTGTTGTCACAGTGAGAAAGATAGTCCAAGAACATTGTTGTTGTCACAGAGTGAAAGATAGTCCAAGAACATTGCTGTTGTCACAGTGAGAAAGATAGTCCAAGAACATTGTTGTTGTCACAGTGAGAAAGATAGTCCAAGAACATTGCTGTTGTCACAGTGAGAAAGATAGTCCAAGAACATTGCTGTTGTCACAGTGAGAAAGATAGTCCAAGAACATTGCTGTTGTCACAGTGAGAAAGATAGTCCAAGAACATTGCTGTTGTCACAGTGAGAAAGATAGTCCAAGAACATTGCTGTTGTCACAGTGAGAAAGATAGTCCAAGAACATTGTTGTTGTCACAGTGAGAAAGATATTCCAAGAACATTGTTGTTGTCACAGTGAGAAAGATAGTTGATAGCTAACAAATTCTCTCGTCTCTTCCATCGTGGTGTTCAAGGTTTCTTCTATATTTATGTTCTAGGTGTGAGACATGATGAAAGATGTCGTCATTCACCTGAGCAGTTGTCCAAACGGCTGTCAATGAGATAGCAAGGTCAGCAAATCTATGGTTCAAGTTCTTAGAAAAGTCAGAAATGTTTAGGTAAGTTCTTGTTAGTTTTTCCTGACCTGATCCAGATCATTTTGGTGTCTGTCCTGACTCACCAGATCATTTCTGTGTGTCTGTCTCTGACCTCACCAGATCATTTCGTGAGTCTGTCTCTGAGCTGACCAGATCATTTCTTGTTGTCTCTGAGCTGACCAGATCATTTCTTGTTGTCTGTCTCTGGAGCTAGACCAGACATTTCTTGTGTGTCTGTCTCTGAACTGACCAGATCAGTCTTGTGAGTCTGTCTCTGAGCTGACCAGATCATTTCTTGTGAGTCTGTCTCTGAGCTGACCAGATCATTTCTTGTGAGTCTGTCTCTGAGCCTCACCAGATCATTTCTTGTGAGTCTGTCTCTGAGCTGACCAGATCATTTCTTGTGAGTCTGTCTCTGAGCTGACCAGATCATTTCTTGTGAGTCTGTCTCTGACCTCACCAGATCATTTCTTGTGAGTCTGTCTCTGAGCTGACCAGATCAGTTCTTGTGAGTCTGTCTCTGAGCTGACCAGATCATTTCTTGTGAGTCTGTCTCTGAGCTGACCAGATCATTTCTTGTGAGTCTGTCTCTGAGCTGACCAGATCAGTTCTTGTGAGTCTGTCTCTGAGCTGACCATATCAGTTATTGTGAGTCTTGATATGAACTGACCATATGATTTTTTGCGAGTCTTTCCCGAGCTGACCATATGATTTCTTGTGAGTCTGTCTCTGAGCTGACCATATCATTTCTTGTGAGTCTTTCGCTGAGCTGACCAAATCAGTTATGGTGAGTCTTTCTCTGAGCTGACCAGATCAGTTCTTTTGAGTCTTTCTGTGAGTTGATCATATCAGATCTTGTGAGTTGTTCTCTATCTAAGGTGTCTATGTCAGTCTTAGTGAGTCTCTTTCTCTCTCTCTCTCTTTCGCGCACACATAAGCACATACCTTTATTTTTTCTTCGAACGCTCCATATCGATGACTTATTGAACCAATAATTGTGATTTATATGTGCTCTGAGCCGGAGAGCGATTCTATGTTGTGCCAGTTATGCGCAAAAAGAATCAAAAACACTTTTGTAGGTAGTTCTGTGAAAATGAATATGACAAGATTCCGATCAGATTTCGATTGTAGGCTCCATGTATAGAAATAATAACTTTTTTTACTTGATTGATTTATTGATTAATTGATTGATTTTAAATGTTTAAACTATAGTTAGTTTAAACTATAGCTTGTTATAAGAAAGAGAAGATGGAGATATGTTGGGCACACCTTGAGGAGAAATGATCAACGAATATCAAAGCAGGCATTGAAGTGGGATGCAAAGGGTTGAAGAAAAAGAGGTCGACCTAAAGAGACCCTGAAACGAACTTTGCTGAGAGAGGCAAGAAATATCGGTCTCAGTTCCATGGAGGAGATTGAGCGAGTTGCCCAGGATAGAGCGGTATGGAGAAATTACTTGCAGGCCCTATGTAATGTATAACGGTACGATAGGAATTATTATAAGTAGTTAGTAACCGTCACAAAAACTGTTTTATCAAATATATTCTCTAGGAACTGGCACTTCCCTTCCCCTTTCACTTGCCTTAACTTATGGATGCCCATGCCCCATCTTTTTCTTCTTCTTCTTTTCTCGAATCTTGTTTGCCTCACAGCGTCAGGTCAAGAAGAGATTCCTAAACGGACCCTTGTATGCGCTGCGCTGCGTAGATAAAATCTTTCGTCGCCTCTGTTATCTCTGAGGTCCATCTTTTACGTGGCCGACCTTCCCCATGCCCCATTACCCGTCTATATCGATGCCAGTCATCATCTGATTATTTTTTTCTTCAACAGCTGATTGTTCCTGGCTGGAATGGACATCTTGGAGCAACTGTCAAGACACATGTGGTCAAACAGGCTACAGAAACCGATCAAGAAGTCAGATTAAGGAAACTTATGGAGGAAGATCTTGCTTTGGAGAAGATACACAGCGAGAGAAATGTCCAGATGTGATAACTGGTCAGTCTAAATTAGGGTCTGTTTGAGAGATATGTCCAGATGTGATAACTGGTCAGTCTAAATTAGGGGTTGTTTGAGAGATATGTCCAAATGTGATAACTGGTCAGTCTAAATTAGGGGTTGTTTGAGAGATATGTCCAGATGTGATAACTGGTAGTCTAAATTAGGGTTTGTAATGATTTAGATCATGTTCTTAGATCAGACGAAAAGAGACTAAATCGACAAGTCCTTATGTGGTCAACAGTTGGAAAAAGAAAACGTGGAAGAGCAAAGACCACTCTTCGAAGAACCACCCAACAAGAAAGTAAACTATTGGGATGTAAAACCATACAAGATCTCCAACTGCTAGCAATGAACCGTATCACATGGAGATCTAAAACCTCTGTCCTATGTGCCGCCTTTGGCACGAAAGGAACAAACAAACTAATGATTTAAAATTGGTCTAGTATTTCATTTAACGGTTATCTCCCTTGTTTATGTTTTCTGTATGAGGAAAGATTGCTGGTAAACTACGTAGCAATGACGAAACACGTAAACACAGAGAACTGTCGTTTTACACAACACAAAAACAATAACAATACACAGTAACGTTTCGACTGAAAGTTGGGGGGTCTCTGTGGCTAAGTGGTTACGCCCTTTGCCTTGTGAGTCGAAGGTCGTGGTTCGAGTCCGGACCGCGCCATTCTGTTCTAGGATTGCTGGAGCTACGGAATTCGTGCTTTGTGCAATACTCTCGGAGAGGGACCGAGCCGTATAGGGTAAAACCCGGTACAATGAAGTCAATCCTTCGGCTTTTAAACCCTTTTTATCAGGTAAAGGATACAAGACACGTGAAGAATTTCAATTCTCACACATTATTTGATCCTACATGTAATTAGCTATTAAAGAACATAAAAACAAGGACAATTAAATTTTTCCGACACATGGAACGACATGAGTGACCAGAGAAGATAATTTTGGAGGAATGGTGCCTGGAAGAAGAATGAGAAGAAGACTTAAAAGACGATGGGTGCAAAGTGTCATTGACGATTTGAGAATGACTGCTGCTGACGCCGGTCAACTTGCATAGAATAGAGAGTTTTTCAGAACTGCTGTTATGAGAATCAAGTTCCAGAAGGGACAAGCTACTTGATGATGATGATGATTTTATTTAACAGTTACCTCTCTTATTTATGTTTTCTAACACAATGTCGACATTTTTGTCAAATTATTTTATTTAGCGGTTACCTCCCGTAGCTATGACTTTGCTCTCCATTCTATCTGTCTACACCAGTGTTTCCCAAAGTGGGCGGTACCGCCGCCCAGTGGGCGCTGAAGCGTTCTATGGGGGCGATAGTGGGTTCAGAAGAATTTGGGGGTGTTCAAGCGATTAGGGGTCGATGGCTCCTTAAAGAAGAAATTAGTAATAAATATTTTAAAATAAATTATTTTCGTTATTTTGGGATTGAATAATAATTTAAAATTTGAATTCTGTATCTTAATTCATCTTATGCCCGTCTTAAACGATCCATTTTTTCATCAATTTTCTATTTTATGCATATAATCATTAAAAAATTGACCATATATTACAGAAATATATCTCAATTTTCTATGTCAAAGAGAAATTAGAGCATGTATATATGTGGGAGGGGGGCGTTGGCAAACTGATATAATGTGGAAGGGGCGTTACAAAGTTTATGTTGTGCAAAGTGGGCGGTGGGCCGAAAAGTTTGGGAATCTATGATCTACACATATGCATGTAAAAACAAATATACATGCAGAAAAAATGAGAATAATGAAGAGAGAGAGAAGGAGAAGGAGAGAGACAGACATGCATATAACACAAAATTTAGAAGTTAGTATTAAAAAACCGTTGTGTGTTGTCGTGACTCGCAAGGGAACAAAGAATAGTAACATTGTGACCTACAAGGCATGTCGTAAGAGGCGACTCTGAGCTATGGGGCCTATGAAAGCTCATCATCATCAGGTTCCGTGTCGGCTGGTGTAGGCGATCATGGATCTTCACAAATCTCTGTCGCTGGTGTTTGCTATCAACTCAGATGTTGACGCTCTACCGTGCCATGAAGTCAGACTATTCAAAATTTTCTCTCTCTGTCTTCCCCTGTCTCGTCTACCCTCGATTTTACCGGTTGTCACAATGTGTTCTAAAGCTTCCCTCCTCATCACATGCCAGAAGAATTATGACTGCCTCTTTCTTATATTGATGATAAGTTTTCTCTGTGTCTTGATCTCATTCAGCACCTCAACATTAGTCATTTTAGCAGTCCATGGGATTCTCATCATTCTTCTATAAAACCACATTTCTGTGGCCCTCAGAGATTTTTCGATCTGTGTGTTCATTGTCCATGACTCGCATCAGTATGTCAGTATTGGTTCTATGTCATCATCATCAAATAGCTTGTCCTGAGCAGAACTTTGCCACCCCAACAGTCCTCCGGAATCTCTCTCTCATAGGCCAGATGTCCTGCCTCTGCAGCCGCCATGTTCAAACCATCAGTTACATCCGAATCCATCTTCTCTGTGGTCTTCCTCTTCTTCTCTTTGCCGGTATGCCTCCTTCCATTATAATCTTCTCCAGCCCTTCATGTCTTTTCAATTGTCCAAAATATCTCAATTTTCTCTTTCTTATTTGTAGCATCAGCCATTTTTCTTTGATTTTGAGTTCTTTCTGGATAGATCTATTTGTTCTCTTCTCTGTCCAAGATATACGAAGAACTCTTCTGTAACACTTATATTCAAAAGTACTTATATGTTTTTCAACTGCTTTATTAAATTGGTTCTATGTAGCACTGAATAACTTGCATTCTGATCGGGATTAACAAGGACTTATTGCAGATAATGCTTCTCATTTTATGGTAAGGAAGATACCATAGTAAATAAAAAGCGTCGCCGAAATCGGATGTGCTGGTCTGCTTGTAGGCGCATAACTGGTACAACGTACAATCGCTCTTAGGCTCAGATCATATACACATCACAACGAGTGGTTAAACAAGTGATCGATATGGACCGTTTGAGGAAGAAGAAGCATTAAAACAACAAAAAGTTGTTATCTCATTTTGTGTGTATTTTTCATACTGTCTTGACTTTTATTATTTGCACGTCCTGCACGACGAGAAGAACACGGAACGTGGATGTCTTGGTTGTCATGGAGCTCATGCAGTGGCACATGCAGCGGAACCAGAAGTAGAATAAGAAGGTGTACTGAGCCTACCACGTGCTCTTGTTTCGTCCCATGCAATGACAACAACATTGAAGTAGAAAGTTGTGGAGATGAAAGTCTTTGTTGTCGTAAGTAGTTCGCAAGTCTATTGTGTCTATTGCATCAACAGATAAGTTAGGGCACACTGAAAGCTGTGGAGATGAAAGCCTTTGTTGTCGTAAGTAGTTCGCAAGTCTATTGCATCAACAGATAAGTTAGGACACATTGAAAGCTGTGGAGATGAAAGTCTTTGTTGTCGTAAGTAGTTCTCAAGTCTATTGTGTCTATTGCATCAACAGATAAGTTAGGACACACTGAAAACTGTGGAGATGAAAGTCTTTGTTGTCGTAAGTAGTTCGCAAGTCTATTGTGTCTATTGCATCATCAGATAAGTTAGGGCACACTGAAAGCTGTGGAGATGAAAGTCTTTGTTGTCGTACGTAGTTCTCAAGTCTATTGTGTCTATTGCATCAACAGATAAGTTAGGACACACTGAAAACTGTGGAGATGAAAGTCTTTGTTGTCGTAAGTAGTTCGCAAGTCTATTGTGTCTATTGCATCATCAGATAAGTTAGGGCACACTGAAAGCTGTGGAGATGAAAGCCTTTGTTGTCGTAAGTAGTTCCTAAGTCTATTGTGTCTATTGCATCAACAGATAAGTTAGGACACACTGAAAACTGTGGAGATGAAAGCCTTTGTTGTCGTAAGTAGTTCGGAAGTCTATTGTGTCTATTGCATCATCAGATAAGTTAGGACACACTGAAAACTGTGGAGATGACAACCTTTGTTGTCGTAAGTAGTTCGTAAGTCTATTGTGTCTATTGCATCAACAGATAAGTTAGGACACACTGAAAACTGTGGAGATGAAAGCCTCTGTTGTCGTAAGTAGTTCCTAAGTCTATTGTGTCTATTGCATCAACAGATAAGTTAGGACACATTGAAAACTGTGGAGATGAAAGCCTTTGTTGTCGAAGTAGTTCTAAGTCTATTGTGTCTGATTGCATCAACAGATAATTGGACACACTGAAAACTGTGGAGATGAAAGCCTCTGTTGTCGTGAGTAAGTTTCCTAAGTCTATTGCTGTTTTGCATCAATCAGATAGTTAGACGCCTGAAAACTGTGGAGATATAAAGCCTCTGTTGTCTAAGTAGTCTCAAGTCTATTGATGTCTATTGCATCAACAGTAAGTTACACACTCGAAATCCTGGAAAATGAGAGCCTTTTTATTGTAATAGTTCATCTTGTCTTGTCTATTGCATCATCAGATAAGTTAGGACACACTGAAAACTTTTGGAGAGACAATCTTGTTGTCATTGTAGTGCATCAGTAGTCATATTGTTCTATTGCATCAACAGATAAGGTTAGACACACTGAAAACTTTTGGAATAAAGCCTCTTGTCGAAGTAGTTCCTAGTCTTGTGTCTATTGCATCAACAATAGTTAGACACACTGAAAACTTGGAGATGAACTCTTTTTTGTCCGTAAGTAGTTCCTTAAGTCTATTGTGTCTATTGCATCCAACAAAAATTAGACCATCTGAAACTGTGAGATGAAAACCTTTGTTGTCTTAGAGTTCTTCTAAGTCTATTGTGTCTATTGCATCAACAGATAAGTTAGGACCCTGAAACTGTGGAGATAAAAGTCTCTGTTGTTTAAACCTTAAATCTGGTTTGTCTATTGCATCAACAGATAAGTTAGGACAACTGAAACTGTTGAGATGAATGCCTCTTTGTCGTAAGTAGTTCCTAAGTCTATTGTGTCATTGCATCAACAGATAGTTGGACACATTGAAAACTGGTGAGATGAAATCGCTCTGTTGTCAGTAGTATCCTAAGTCTATGGTTATTACAACAGATATGACGTTTAGGAACACTTGAAAACTGTGGAATGAAAGCTCTTGTTGTGTGTAGTTTCTAAGTCTTTTGTGTCTATTGCATCAACAGATAAGTTAACACTGAAACTGTGGAGATGAGCTTGTTGTCAGTTGTGTAAGCTATTGTGTCATTGCATCAACAGAAGTTAGACACTGAAAGTTGAGGATGAACCCTTGTTGCTAAGTAGTCTCAAGTTATTTGTCATGCAATCAACAGATAAGTTGACACATGAAAATGTGGAGATGAAAGCTTTGTTGTCGTAAGTTGTTCGCAAGTCTATTGTGTCTATTGCATCAAAGATAAGTTAGGACACACTGAAAGCTGTGGAGATGAAAGCCTTTGTTGTCGTAAGTAGTTCTCAAGTCTATTGTGTTTATTGCATCATCAGATAAGTTAGGACACACTGAAAACTGTGGAGATGAAAGCCTCTGTTGTCGTAAGTAGTTCTAAGTCTATTGTTCTATTGCATCAACAGATCAGTTAGGACACACTGAAAGCTGTGGAGATGAAAGCCTTTGTTGTCGTAAGTAGTTCGTAAGTCTATTGTGTCATTGCAACGTCAGATAAGTTAGGACACACTGAAAGCTGTGGAGATGAGAACCTTGTTGTCGTAAGTAGTTCTAAGTCTATTGTGTCTTTAATCATCAGATCAGTTAGGACACACTGAAAACTGTGGAGATGAAAGCCTCTGTTGTCGTAAGTAGTTCGTAAGTCTATTGCATGCACGTCAGATAAGTTAGGACACACTGAAACTGTGGAGATGAAAGCCTTTGTTGTCGTAAGTAGTTCTCAAGTCTATTGTGTCTATTGAATCATCAGATCAGTTAGGACACACTGAAAACTGTGGAGATGAAAGCCTCTGTTGTCGTAAGTAGTTCTCAAGTCTATTGTGTCTATTGATATCAGATCAAGTTAGGACACACTGAAAACTGTGGGATTCTTCTTCTTCTCTTCGAACGCTCCATATCGATCACTTGTTAACCACTCTGTGTGATTTGTAAGTGATCTGAGCCTAAGAGCGATTATACGTTGTGGAAGTTATTGTTTACAAGTAAGTAGGCCAGCACATCCGATTTCTGCGATGCTTTTTATTTTACTAGGGTAGCTTCCTAGGCCCCTATGTCCCCTCTTACGACATGTCTTTTAGATCTCAGTGGTACTATTCTTTGCTTTCCTTGTGGTCCCCGGCAACACACGGGCGAAAGTATGGAGATGAAGGCATTTGTTGCCGTAAGAGAAGTTCTTAGTCTGTTGTGTCTATTCAATCAACAGATAATTAGGAAAACTAAGTATGGGGATGAGGCATTTGTTGCTTAAGAGAAGTTCAGTCTGTTGTGTCATTCAATCCCAACAGATAGTTAGGACACACTGAAAGTATGGAGATGAAGGCATTTGTTGCCGTAAAGAGTTTTAAATCTGTTTGTCTATTCAATCAACAGATAAGTTAGACACCTGAAAGATGGCATGAGGCATTTGTTGCCGTAAAAAAGTTTGTAAGTCTGTGTGTCATTCAATCAACAGATAAATTAGGATCATGTGAACACAATTTAATAACGTGTAGCAGTGGCGCTTGTCATTAGCCATGGACGACTCCAACAATGTAAGATTTTTATTTATAAACTCAACAACAACCATGGTTCGATAAGTCTCCCACAAATGATAGACCACGTGCACTCAATTCCTTCCAGCTCCTCATGAAGCATAGGGCATCAACAGTTCTTCACCACGTTTCCCGATCTCTGGATGTTTTCTTGACGACTTCCCAGGGCAGTCCAGCATATTTCAGCTCATCAAGAAGACTTCATATCCAGGTCTGTTTAGTCGTCCCTTTTCCGTTTATCTTGTGGGTTCCAATCAATTGCTTGTCAATTCTGGAGCCTCTGTTTGTTTTGTCTGTGTAAAAAAGAGTGCCAGCACTTCAGCTTCCATGCGGTTTGACTTCTAGGGTCATCTATCTCCAGAGTGGTGTCCTAGTTCGTCTGAGATTCGGATTAATCTCCTGGTTCTCCAGATGGTCGATTTATGCAATGGGCTAACTACACATCTATTAAAAAAACACAATAGAAACATGTTTTAAAAGATATTGTTAATGAATTTGTAAACAGATAAAAGCGGATATAAAATAAGTTTGTCCCAGCATATTTGTAGCTGCATCAGGAGATGAAAAAGACATGTATATTTATAGTATTGTAAGGTCGATGTTATGGACCACGTAATAAAACGAGGCGTCTGTGGCTTAGGGGATAGTGACTCTGTCTATTAACCCCAACGTTCTGAGTTCGAATCACGCTGCGGACAGTTTGGTTGCAAATTGTTTTGCGTGGATTTTTACAAAGGACGATGGCACCACCCGTTCAGAAAGCAATGGCAAACTACTGAAGGTAATGATGCCTAGAAAAATCACAATGTTAAAAAGTTGGGGTTGATGCGCAAAGTCCTGTAAAGGATGTGCAATTAACTAATAAACGTAGGGGATGGAAGTGGTTGGGACATAATTAAGAATGCAAATACCAGACACCCACGTGTGGCTTTGAAATGGAATCCGGGAGGCAAGAGAGGTAGGGGGCCCTAGAGTGACATGCGCCCGAGTGGTTGTCGGGTCCAAATTGGGGTGTAAAGAATAGAACCACTGTTACCTGCCAAGCATTTCGTAAGAGACGACTAAGGAGGTTGGGTGTGGGGCTAGCTACCCCATACCGTAAAAACACTAGATGGCTATAGAACGGAGAGCGAACCGAGTAAACGCTAGCTGAAACCGGACACATCACCGAAGGATAAGCACCAGAGCTCCAAATGGTGCTGAAGATGGGACGTAACACATCAATACTAAGACTTCATGAATCAGATTTCCTCATGAATAGCATTTATAGGGAAATCTGGTACATCGGTCTGGGCGGTGATCGAGAGAGAGAGAGAGAGATATATGGAGATGAACTGTAGACAGAGAAAGAGAAGAAGGGAAAGACAATGAATGCACAAAGCTGGCTTGCTCAAGACAGATCTGGTTGGAGGAAATGTGTTGATGCATTTTGCTTCAAGGGAAGTTAAGAGAAGAAAAAAGAGAGAAAAACTTCAATGTTATTCGGTTATAATATAACCACATTTTTCACTTATTTGCTGTCACTATACACTTCTGTTACAACTGTCAACCACGAATCTGTTTTATTCAGATTCTAGAACGTGGGCTACCTGGGGTACATGGACGGAATGTTACGGAGTGGGTGATCGTACTAGGAGCCGACAGAAAACAAGATGGCGAGCTTGTGAAGCAGACCTCAAGTATATCGACCAGCCCATGTGTCCACAGCATTGCCCAGGAGATGAATCGCAAACCATGCCGTGTTGTAGTAAGTTGGTACATTGATGTAGTAGTAAGTTGGTACATTGATGTTGTAGTAAGTTGGTATATTGATGTAGTAGTAAGTTGGTACATTGATGTAGTAGTAAGTTGGTACATTGATGTTGTAGTAAGTTGGTATATTGATGTTGTAGTAAGTTGGTACATTGATGTTTCAGTAAGTTGGTACATTGATGTTTAGTAAGTTGGTAATTGATGTGTAGTAAGTTGGACATTGATGTTGTCAGTAAGTTGTATATTGATGTCAGTAAGTTGTACATTGATGTTAGTAAGTTGGTACATTGATGTAGCAGTAAGTTGATATATTGATGTTAAGTAATTTGGGATATATTGATGTATAGTAAGTTGGTACATTGATGTTAGCAGTAAGTTGATATATTGATGTCACTGTAAGTTGAATATCTTGATGTAGCAGTTAAGATTGATACTAAATTAGCAGTATTTGGGATTATCATCTTACAATACAGTTGATATATTGATGGTAGTAAGTTTCGATATATTGATGTAGTTAGCTAAGTTGGACATTAACTCTTTCTGTCTCGTGGACATAATTAAATCTTCCGGCCTCAGCAGTTATATTGCATTGTGTACTGAATTAGCCAGTGTGCTGGCGTTGCGTCATCTTACAAAATACAGCGAGCCTGTATAGCGACTCGGAATAGAAATTTGGGGTTTTTTTTTTTTTAATTTTCGATCCAGAAGCATCGAGCTTTTCAGCTCTTCGGCTCGGTGCCATGGACATCGTAACCCTTCGGTTCGGTGCCACGAACACCGTAAATCTGGGAATCTGTGGCTTTTCTGCCATCCCGCGGAATTGAACCCGCACACACAGAGGAATAGTCACCCGTAGTCCAACGCGCTACGAACACGTTGGGGGCAGACGGGCAAGCAATGGGGTTAAATTTGAAATACATTTTCAGTTGTGTTGTACCTCGGTGTTTATGAATGAATCAAGAAAGGTCTCGGTGTCAGAATGTGAATGAGTAAATGTCTGACCCCTGAAGTTGGAGAAAGCACGCCTGTATAGCGAGGCACACTGATAATAATGAAGGCAGGCCTTCACGCAAAAATCAGTTAGAAGCGCCATACAAAGTGCCATGACTACACCAGGTTACAGTCAGCGAACCCAGAAGAAGAAGAAGAAGTGTCTCAATCTGTAAGAAGGAATGATTGTTTTTGTGTTCAACCTGTAAGAATGATGTTTGTGTCTCAATCTGTAAGAAGGAATGATTGTTTGTGTCTCAATCTGTAAGAAGGAATGATTGTTTTGTGTCTCAATCTGTAGAAGGAATGATTGTTTTTGTGTTTCAATCTGTAAGAAGGAATGATTGTTTTTGTGTCTCAATCTGTAAGAAGGAATGATTGTTTTTGTGTCTCAATCTGTAAGAAGGAATGAATGTTTTTGTCTCAATATGTAAGTAGGAATGATTGTTTTTGTGTTTCAATCTGTAAGAAGGAATGATTGTTTTTGTGTTTCAATCTGTAAGAAGGAATGATTGTTTTTGTGTTTCAATCTGTAAGAAGGAATGATTGTTTTTGTGTTTCAATCTGTAAGAAGGAATGATTGATTGTTTTGTGCTTAATCTGTAGAAGGAATGATTGTTTGTGTTTCAATCCGTTATATATAGAAGCGTGGCGTCTGTGGCCTAGGGGTTAGTGAGTTGGTCTATTAACCTCAACGTTTTGAGTTCGAATCACGCTGCGGACTGTTTGCTAAAACAAATTGTTTCCGTTGATTTTAACAAAAGGACGATGGCGCCACCCGTTTAGAAAGCAATGGCAAACTACTGAAAGTATAAGTGGTGTCTAGAAAATCAACGACTCGTTTACTGTAGTTGATGGCTACATCCTTTAGGATATGCCACGATTTTCATTTCATATATAAACATTGATTCTGTTTTCAATGTTTGAATATGTATGCGTGAATGTATGTCTTGTTGTTTGATATTGTATGAATGAATGAGTGTTTCAGTGTGTGCGAATGTATGTCTTGTTGTTTGATATTGTATGAATGAATGAGTGTTTCAGTGTGTGTGAAATGCATTTTCTTGTTGTTTTATATTGTATGAATGAATGAGTGTTTCAGTGTGTGTGAATGCATGTCTTGTTGTTTGATATTGTATGAATGAATGAGTGTTTCAGTGTGTGTGAATGCATGTCTTGTTGTTTGATATTGCAGGAATGAATGAGTGTTTCAGATGTGTGTGAGGAATGAATGTCTTATATGTTTGGATATTATGATGAATGAATGAGTGTATTCTCAATATGTTTGAATGACGAATGTGTCTCTGTATAAATCTGTATGAATGGTTGTTTTGCAGGCTGTTTCTCCTATTGTCTTCCTTCTTTTGAATGGCTGTTTCTACATCTAGCTACTCTTACTCTGTCTGATGGGATTCGTCTCAACGTATCTACTCTTAGACTGTCTGATCTAATTCGTCTCGATCTATCTACTCTCAGTCTGTCTGATGAGATTCGTCTCAACCTACATGCTCTGATGAGGTTTGTCTCAGTCTATCCACCCTCCGTCTGTCTGATTAACTGCTTCTCATTCTATATAATCTCAGTCTGCCTGAAGGCTCTTTTCTCATTCTCTCATCATTCAGCTTGAGAATCGTTATGACCAGTGGCGGCTCGTCATTAAGGGCCATTGGGCCCACCAAAATAAAGTGTAACGTGTACTTATTACTTTATAAATTAAAATATAACCTAACTCAAAATCATGATTTTTCCGATAATTTTTGTCTGGTCCCCACCAACAAAAATGAGCACGATCCGCCACTGGTTATGACTATCTACATACAAACTTGTTATCTGAACAGAAACTTACACATGGAGCGAGTGGGGATCTTGGAGCAAATGTTTGGGAACAGACAACCTACTGGATCTAGAGACAGGGAAACAATGTGGAGAAGGTTGCAAGAACAGGTTCTCTTTGTTGTCTGTTTATCTTCTTACTTTGTTTCTTTATTAGTCATGAAGAGGGACTTTAGCTTTGCGCAGTGTATAACAAAACTGTACTAACTTCTTTTCAGTAACTAATCAGGTTACGTTATGAAAGACAAATCATCACTACATCTAGGACATGGCGCAAGTGTCTGATCTTCATCTTAGCTTAAATCATGAGCTGTCCAGCGCCTAGCCCAGTTCATTTTATTAATCAATTTTGCATATTTAGTATGCCGTTCTTTTCGCTGCACCAAATGACACCCATCTCTTACAATCGAGCCAGGGAGTGATTACATGCCCTGATAACCTCTAACTTCTATTTCAGCCTAACTAATCTATTTCATCGCTTATATATTGCCGAGTTTCAACTGTCTCGTTCTTCCCTCCAATCGGTCTTTACGCTTTGCCGCAGTGTATAACAAAACTGTACTAACTTCATATTTTAGCTTAACTAATCTATGGGAGCTTGTTACACTTTGCCGCAGTGTATAACAAAACTGTACTAACTTCATATTTCAGCCTAACTAATCTATGGGAGCTTGTTACGCTTTGCCGCAGTGTATAACAAAACTGTACTAACTTCATATTTCAGCCTAACTAATCTATGGGAGCTTGTTACACTTTGCCGCAGTGTATAACAAAACTGTACTAACTTCATATTTCAGCCTAACTAATCTATGGGAGCTTGTTACGCTTTGCCGCAGTGTATAACAAAACTGTACTAACTTCATATTTCAGCCTAACTAATCTATGGGAGCTTGTTACGCTTTGCCGCAGTGTATAACAAAACTGTACTAACTTCAAATTTCAGCGTAACTAATCTATGGGAGCTTGTTACGCTTTGCCGCAGTGTATAACAAAACTGTACTAACTTCATATTTCAGCCTAACTAATCTATGGGAGCTTGTTACGCTTTGCCGCAGTGTATAACAAAACTGTACTAACTTCATATTTCAGCCTAACTAATCTATGGGAGCTTGTTACGCTTTGCCGCAGTGTATAACAAAACTGTACTAACTTCATATTTCAGCTTAACTAATCTATGGGAGCTTGTTACGCTTTGCCGCAGTGTATAACAAAACTGTACTAACTTCATATTTCAGCCTAACTAATCTATTCTTATAACGGTATATATATTGACTCCGTTTCAGGTCGTTCTCCCCCAAAAAGGGTCTAAAGCCGAAGGATTGACTTCATTACACCGGGTTTTACTCCATATAGCTCGGGGTCTCTCCGCAGAAATGACGCGCCACCTGCCGAGAGTATTGCACAAAGCACAAAATCCGTAGCTCCGGCAACAATCCTAGGTGTCTCTGTATAAAAAGGAATCGTGAACAGAAAGACACGGTACTGAATCAAACCTACGATCTTTGGAATCAGGGCCATGCCATGCTATGATACACAGAGGCGGCACCGTAAGGAGGTGCCATAAGCCATGCTATGATACACAGAGGCGGCACCGTAAGGGAGGTGCCATAAGCCATGCTATGATACACAGAGGCGGCACCGTAAGGAGGTGCCATAAGCCATGCTATGATACACAGAGGCGGCACCGTAAGGGAGGTGCCATAAGCCATGCTATGATACACAGAGGCGGAACCGTAAGGGAGGTGACATAAGCTGTGCTATGCTATGATACACAGAGGCGGAACCGTAAGGGAGGTGCCATAAGCCATGTTATGATACACAGAGGCGGCACCGTAAGGGAGGTGCCATAAGCCATGCTATGATACACAGAGGCGGCACCGTAAGGAAGGTGACATAAGCCATGCTATGATACACAGAGGCGGCACCGTAAGGAGGTGCCATAAGCCATGCTATGATACACAGAGGCGGCACCGTAAGGAAGGTGACATAAGCCATGCTATGATACACAGAGGCGGCACCGTAAGGGAGGTGACATAAGCCATGTTATGATACACAGAGGCGGCACCGTAAGGGAGGTGCCATAAGCCATGCTATGATACACAGAGGCGGCACCGTAAGGAAGGTGACATAAGCCATGCTATGATACACAGAGGCGGCACCGTAAGGAAGGTGACATAAGCCATGCTATATACACCAGAGGCGGCACCTGCAGGAGAGTGACATAAGCCAAAACTATGATACACAGACAGGTGCACTGTAAGGAAGGTGACATAAGCCAGTATGATCACAGAGCCGACACCTGAAGGAGGTGACATAAGCCATGCTATGATACACAGAGGCGGCACCGTAAGGAAGGTGACATAAGCCATGCTATGATACACAGAGGCGGCACCGTAAGGGAGGTGACATAAGCCATGCTATGATACACAGAGGCACCGTAAGGAGGTGACAAAGCCATGCTATGATACACAGAGGCGGCACCGTAGGAGGTGACATAAGCCATGCTATGATACAAGAGGCGGCACCGTAAGGAGGTGACATAAGCCATGCTATGATACACAGAGGCGGCACCGTAAGGGAGGTGACATAAGCCATGCTATGATACACAGAGGCGGCACCGTAAGGAAGGTGACATAAGCCATGCTATGATACACAGAGGCGGCACCGTAAGGAAGGTGACATAAGCCATGCTATGATACACAGAGGCGGCACCGTAAGGGAGGTGACATAAGCCATGCTATATACAAGGGCACTGGAGGTGACATAGCATGCTATGATACAGAGCGGCACCGTAGGGTGACAAGCAGCTATGAACAGCGGCACTGGAGGTGCATAAGCCATGCTATGATACACAGAGGCGGCACCGTAAGGAGGTGACATAGCTTCAGCAGAACAGAGGCAGGGCAACCATGTAAGAGGGCACAGGAGGTGACATAAGCCATGCTATGATACTACAGAGAGGCGGCTGCTTCAGGCGGAACCGTAAGGAAGGTGACATAAGCAGCGATATTGAAATCACAGTTGAAGGTTGTTTTAAAGAAAAAACATTTAAGGGCGGAATTTCTAAGACATGCATCATACTGAAAAAATATACCGCACGGCCCTATTCGGAAGACAAGGACTTAACCAGTTAACTACAGAGACCTCCGAAGTCCTCCAGCCTTCTGTTAGAGTCATCACTTGAAGGTAGAGTAGGATATTGCTAAGATTTGGCTAGCTAATCCAGATGCTAATGTTTGTATCTTATCTACTCCATCTTCAACTTCTCCTATTAACGCTTTTAATACCAAAACCTATATGACAAACCAATCTGACAGTAACCCGGTAAGCCACCTTGAGAATTAAAACATTAAATAAAATAAAATTATTCACAGAATCCATTTGATGCAGTTTTTGTATTATTAGTGGGCGTCTGTAGCTTAACCGGTAGTGAGCTCGATCACAACCCAAGCGTACCTGGCTCAAACTCCGCAGTAGGCAGTTTGAAGAAAATTTGTTTCCGTGGATTTTACGAACGGTAAAAATAGACCTCACCGTTCAGAAAGCAATGGCAAACTATTGAATGTATTAGAGATGCCTAGACAATCGACGACTCGTTTACTGTGGTTGATGGCTAAGTCATGTAAAAGGATATGCCACGATTGTCATTTTTCATTTTCAGTGGCTTAACGGATGTGCAGCGTACTCACGTTCTCGGTGCAAACCACACAGATCACAAAGAATGGTTGATAAGAATAAACGCAAACAAACAAACAACAACAGACAACAAACATAAGAATAATATCAGGCTTTACTAACGAGATAAAACATCGACATATTTTACTTAGGACAAGAACCTGTTTGGATGGTACATGCTTGAACGATACATGCTATGGTGACCATATTGAAAGGATTTTTTGTAAACTTGATCCTTGTTGTGGTAAAGTATTTGTACTTTTGTCTTGTATCTGATTTATCTTCTTTATTATTATTAATTTATTGGTATCTATCAGCATCAAGGTCAGTGAAATCATATGATCTGCGACTAACTAAACAATAACTAAACTAAACTAAAAACTGGTGTCATTAGCTGCACACGCTGAGAGACAGATTGAGGAGGATATCGTATCACTTATGGACTAATTGCAGCCGCTGTAGCGTAGTTGTTAGTGAACTCGCTTCGCAAGGCTAGTGGTCTGGGTTCAACTCCCGCAATGCGCGTGGGATTTTTCCCGACCGCGACGGCTCTCAGGTCGACCCAGCCTCAACTGGGTACCAGACATGCTCTGGGAAAGTAAAGGCTGCCGGCGTGATGCTGACCACATCACCCATCGTGTGCCGACGGTCAATGAAAATACAGGCCTAACACTGTAGTGACCTATATACCACGAGGTATGAAAGGGTTCCTTTTTTATGGACAAATTGGTTCGATGTGCAGTGATGATAATCGAACAACTGAACTAGACTAAACTGAGAAACATACTGAGAAGGAGATCAGACCACGTATGGACAAATTGGTTCGATGTGCAGTGATGATGATCTGACGACTAAACTAAACGATATATTATAGTCCATTCAACTTGTCATGACCACAGATACAATTTTTTTTATCTTTGTAACCATTTGATTAAATAACTTGAAAACTTGCATGTGAACTACACATGTTCCCAACGCTACAAAATATTTTTTGTCATTTAAACAATCATACCATCTAGAAGTTTCCTTCTTTGTTCTATATATTTAAGGTCTCCATTTGCATGGTTGAAGAAAACTAATGTTTACAGCCATTTAATACATTTATGACAAAAATAGCAACATTCAGGACGAAATTCATATTTAAAAAAAAAAACAATTCTTGCACTTCCCGCACACCAAATCAAAACGTTGTTGACCGTGGTAAACACATGACGTCATAAGTGCGACACGGACTTTTATTTATAGGCGTATATCGAAATAGTGTGAAGCTATTGGGTCACATTGCTGAATTCTCAAAACAGACACTGATATAAAATTTCTAATGAGTTTGAAGTTACAATGCAAAAAGTGTTATTAATACTATACGCGCATTTCCGCAAAGAGGCAGATATGGGTCATCTATACCACAGTATACAAGAGCTAGAGAAAAGAGCACTTTTATTGTAGTGATACCTCCCTACCACATATGTTAACACACGCACATTGTAACGAAGAAGTAGCGATTTGAAAAGAACGTCTCAAAGTAACTCCACAATTGCCAGTCCCAAGCCTGGACGTGAAAGGGGATGGCATTATGACATGGCAGCTAACTTTAAATGTAATGTAAGTTATTTAAAAACAATAACACAAGTCTACATTTCTTGTTTATTTCATGACTCTATTGCAAATATCAATATTGACCCTCACGTATAAGCTGGGATGATACGCCTTTGAATGAGACTTGGCATCAAATGTCATACTGATGCGTTTACTGTAAAAACTAACATTTCGTTTCAGACGCGCCAAATATGCCGCCAACATCAAAGGAAACCGTTATATTACAAAATTCAGGTTTCCTATAGCAATTTCTTCCATCAGACATTTGCGTCGGTATAATTCTAAGATTGGGTGCAAAGTTTCGCTACTGTAGAATTGATGGTTTTGCGACAATTCGCATTGACTGTGGGCATAAGTTGTTGAACGGACTATAATATGATACCTACTGCAAACAATGTAAACAAAACTATTTATGATAAAATACTGTGACATAGAACAGTTGGGATCAGAACTGAGTTACATTTCTGATAATGGAAAGCGTTTTCAACTCAATACAATTATTAACGGAATATTAGAAAAGGCAGAAATTCACTTGAATTGCTTCCTCTCACTGTGGCATTGCAGGCAATGGAAGTGCCGATGTCTTGGCTAAGGAAAGCAGTGCCAAAGAGCAAATTTACCAACCCTGTTTTTTTAAGAGGTCAAAACCCTCATAAAGAGAAAATCTGCAGTAGACTGGAAAAAAAACCCACTGGATATGATTATGGAAAAGACTTCCTCAAAAACCTTATCAGAACAGACCAGGTCATTATATTTCGACTACGCACCAGACACTGCAGACTCAACAAACACTTATATAGAATAGGAATAAGTCAAACAGCTCTCTGCCAGTGTCAGCAGACGAAATAGACATCAGAGCATGTCCTGGAAGACTGTCCTCTCAGTTATTTGTGAAATGCGTTGCCTGAGAAAAGTTACCAACAACACAAGAAAAGACAGAATCACCAACATCAGCATAAGAAAGAAAGTTGGCACAAAACCGTGCTTGAATTATATAGATAAACAAAGAATGAAGTGGTTTGGCCACTTAATAAGAATGCATCCAAACTCCACAGTATACAGAGTCTTCTACAACAGAACATCGGGAAAGAAGGCAAGAGGAAGACCACGGAAAGATGGTTAAATTTGGCAGCATCCTGTGAAGAGCAACAGATAATTCACACAGCCACCAGAACAGCAGACAAAACCAAAGAACACGACACTGGGCAACAGCCCGGTAGCAGTGTACGACAAAAGAAGAAAAAAGAAGAAGGACCACACCCAGTCGATCTAAAAACTAAACGTTAGGGAAACCTGCCAGACCTGAATCTGATTACCCAGTTTGTGGTCCACAGTAAATTAAGAGCATGACCAGAGATCGTTGATGAAGATGATGACATATTTCACATAATGTGATTTTGTTTCTTCTTCTTCTCTTCCACCATTTTTATTTTTTTTACAGAAATGTGTTGGTGGGAAGGGTGGGGGTTGTTTAGCGATCTTGTGTGTGCTTGTCCTACTGCACTTTGTAAGCTACTATTTATTTTCTTAAAGCTGTTCTTGATGCAGCAGCTCCATCTTTTGCGTGATCTACCTCTTGCTTTGTTCCAGGGATATTTTTTCCAGCGTGGCTCTCTGTGGTAGTAGATACCATTGCGCACTTGTCAGGTGTCCAAACCATTTAATATGTTGTTCTGTTTAGGAATTGTATGACTGGTTTAATTTCTACTGATTTCTTCGTTGCTGGTTTTGTTTGTTAAATGTTTTAATATGTTATATTTGAATGATACATTTTGTTAGTACCCCCGGTGTGGACTCTCTGGGGTTCATGGTCAGCTTGTTCAGTGTCTGCTGGTTCAGGTGCCAGGAAAAGGTCCCGCTACTGTCAGCCGGACCCTGACAGATGGAGGAGCCCAGTTTGTCGAGCTGGTGGTTGCTATGGTCAACTAGATGATGCTGAGGCTGAAGATTGCAGGGGATTGTGTCCAAAATGTTGTAAGTTGGTATCTTGTTGATAAAGTCTCATTATCGTCATCGTCATCATTATTATCATCATAACTTAGCGTAACATAACATACCATAATAAGATACCATAACATAATGCATCAATATAACATAATATAAAAACATACCATAACATAACAACATAACATAATATAACAACATAACATAATATAACAACATAATATAATATAACAACATAATATAACAACTTAATATAATACAACATAAGATAATATAACAACATAACATAATATAACAACATAACATAATATAAAAACATACCATAATATAACAACATAACATAATATAACATCATAACATAATATAACAACATAACATAATATAACAACATAACATAATATAACAACATAACATAATATAACAACATAATATAATATAACAACATAATATAACAACATAATATAATACAACATAAGATAATATAACAACATAACATAATATAACAACATAACATAATATAACAGCATAACAAAATATAACAACATAACATAATATAACAACATAGCATAATACAACATAACATAATATAACAACATAACATAATATAACAACATAACATAATATAACAACATAACATAATATAACAACATAACTAAGTAATATAATGACATACAATAAAATAACAACTTGACATACCTCAACAACATACATAACATATCAACATACTATATATAATATAACAACACAACATAATATAACAAAATAACAAATAACGTAAGATAACAGAAGTTTAGAAAGAATAGTAATGAAGAACAGTGTGCCAGAAAGACGAAACAGCCGACAACTAAGACGACGATGACAACTGGACATTAAAGATACATTGAACATGCTGATGGAGGAGACGAGAGAACATGCTAAAGGTCGACAATTTTTCAGACAAGTTGGAAGGAGATCGACGTTCTACAAATGGCATAATAATAATAATTTCTCTCGTACCGTTATACGTTACATAGGGTCTGCAAGTAATTTCTCCATATCGCTCTATCCTGGGCAACTCGCTCAATCTCCTCCATAGAACTGAGACCGATATTTCCTGCCTCTCTCAGCAAAGTTCGCTTCAGGGTCTCCTTAGGTCGACCTCTCTTTCTTGAACCCTTTGCATCCCACTTCAATGCCTGCTTTGATATTCTTTGATCACTTCTCCTCAAGGTGTGCCCAACATATCTTCATCTTCTCTTTCTTATAACAGTTGTCACTAGTGGTTGACCAGACATGTCTCTGATTTCATCACTTCTCCTGAATTCATTCCATTTTATATTCATTATTTTTCGCAGACATCTATTTTCAAATGCATTCAACTTGCTTTCTATATCTTTAGTCATTTTCCAACTCTCGCTGGCATATGTTAGGATTGATACAACATTTGAATTGAAAATTCGTAATTTAGTTTTAATACTATATAACTTGCAGTTCCATATTTTATTTAGACTTTTACAAGCTGATGTTGCTTTGCCAATTCGTATCATAATTTCTTTTTAACATTTCCTGTGCAATCAAAATTGCTACCTAAATAGGTGAACTGCTCTGTTATTTTTATCATTTTAGATTCTAGTGTGATATCTGCATTACCTGCCATAGGTATCTTCATTATATTTGTTTTTCATAGCTTATCTGCAGTCCAACTTTTGATGCTATAGATGACAAGTTGTCTGTTTTTCTTTGCATATCTTGGTTGTTTCTACTTAACAAGGCAATATCATCTGCAAAATCCAAATCTTCTAGTTGACTATTTTCTACCCAATAGATGCCAACAAATGGCATGATAATTATAAATTCACCGTTTACCTACCATTTTCTTATTTAAATAAATATCTGTTCTGTTCCTGTCGTGAAAAGCTCCACCATCATGGGGGACCTGGGAAAGTTGGACTGACTGTGACTTTTCCCAGTCCAGACCTCGACGAACAAGTAGCAGAAGATGTATCAACAATTCCGAATGGGATCCCAACTGTCGACATCTTCAGTGTGACATCAATCATTCAGTCAGAGAGGAAGAATGTCGATGTGGTTAGTAGCTTCATTGTTGGTGTCTTCTTTTCTTCTTCAACGTTCCATATCGACCACTTGTTAACCACTCTGTGTGATTTGTATGTGATCTGAGCCTAAGAGCGATTGTACGTTGTGCCAGTTATGCGCCTACAAGTAGGCCACACTCCGATTCTGCGATATTCTTTATTTACAAGGGTAGCTTCCAGGCCGTGCGTATATTTTTCAGTATGATGCAAGTCTTCGAAATTCCGCCCCTTAAAAATTATTTGTCCTTAAAATAACCTTCAATTGTAATTTTGATTCTGCTGCTAATGTCGTCCCCCTTACTGTCTCGCCTTTGCGGCCGCCCTCTGTATCATAGACGGCACGCCCCTGGTAGCTTCCTAGGTCAATTCATCGGTCGCCTCTTACGACATGCCTTGTAGGTCGCCGTGGTACTATTCTTTGCTTCTCGGTACCACATGGGCGAATTGTTGGTTTCAATATCTATTTTCTGACAATTGTCAAGATTGTTTTGTCATTCCTTTTTACTTGATGTTGATATTTTCTATTTGTCTTTATTTGTCTCTGGTGTTGTTTGTGTTTGTAGTGCAGTTTGTCATTGCACTGTCTCTGTATTTCTGTTTTTTTATGTGTCTCTTGCTTGAATTCGTCTGTTTGTATACCTGTTTGTGTCTGTTTGCTTATGTCTGTCCGTTTGTGTGAGTTTGTCTGTGTCTGTTTGTATGTCTTTGTCTGTTTGTGCCTGTTTGTGTCTGTTTGTCTGCATCTGTTTGTATGTGTATGTTTGTCGTCAGTTTCTCAGTGCCTGTCTGTTTGTTTGTGTCTGTTTATATATGTCTGTTTGCTTGTACGTGTCTGTCTGTTTGTGTCGGTTTGTCAGTGTTTGGTTTATGTGTCTATTCGTCGTCAGTTTCTCACCTGTCTGTCTGTTTTTGTCTTGTTTGTATTACATATCTATTATATTTGTTCATTATTTTATATTTGCATCATATATGTTTAACCAGCGAGCCAAGAGAACCATCAGGATACCCGCCGTCATCTGTTGGGGGAGACTGAGCGCCTATGGGTGTTCCGGAATTGGTTCAATCACCAATAACCAACAACTATTATATGTCTGTCATTGTCTGTCTCGTCTGCCTGTCTTTGTGTCTATCTTTTGTCCACATCTGTCTTTGTCTGTCTCTGTTTGTCAATTTTCCTTTGTTCCGGGGCACCTGGTCTTGAATTCCATGTTCAAAATATCAAAAGGCTTATTCGTCTTGTTTTAGGCATAACGTTTAACACCTGCTTTTTTACTTTTGATCTATTCCTGTGTACCCAGCAAGGTAGACATATGTGGTGCACATTACTGACTATGTACTGTCTACTTTAAGGCGGGTGGTAGATGAGCAGTGCAGCTGAATAACTACTCTCACAGCCGAAAGCAGCCCTGACACTCTCCCTTCTCCATATAAGGAAGACTTACAACTCTTGACTGCCGCTTTCCATGTTGCGTCCGAGGCTGAATGCAAGGAAAGGGAAATGTTCAATCATTTAATTATTTTCTTGTTTAGTCTGGGCATCTAATATGGAGAAAGTGATTTGTCCATTTTGCACAAAACCCCCTCTCGCTTCTAATGCTTTTCCCCAAAGGAAAGACAAAGTCATACATTTGGAATTGAGCAGAGATTGCAGGGGCCAGAAGATGGAATGAAATGTACGTAACCATCGACTGCCTTAAGGCCCTTCTTCTGGATCTGTAGTCGAGATTTACTGGTCTAACTTTCTGAATAGTCATGTTGATCCACAAGACAGTGGGGATTTTATATCAGGGCTCTGCCCCATAACATTTAGCTTTCCCGAGGCCCTCACAATGCAGTGGGGACTTTTTATAAGGGTCTACTCCCCCTAACTTTTAGCTTTCTCCAGGCCCTCACAATGCAGTGGGGATTTCCTATCAGGTTCTCTCCCTAAGTTTTAGCTATCCCGATGCACCACAAGGCAGTGGGAATATTCTATCAGGGTTCGCTTCCCTGATCTTTAGCTCTCCATCGGCCGTGACAATGCAGTGGTAATTTTTGGTCAGGGTATACTTCCGTAGCTTTTAGCTCTCCCGAGTCTCAACCCCCTTTCTCCCCCTCCCCTCTCAGAAGGAATTGGAACATGGTTCACTCCCTAACCTTTAGCACTCCCGAGGCCCCACAATACAGTGGGAACTTTGTATCAGGTTATACTTCCCTAGCCTTGAGCTCTCCGATGCCCCAGTCTTGTAATATATAAGCTTATCTTACATGTATCTTCTCACAGCAAAACGTTTGTAACAGAATAAAAGTGATTAACTATGACATTTTGTGACCATTTATAGACAATCCGGTTTGGACAGAATGGTCAAAGTGGGGGCCGTGTGATGTACAAAAGGTACCAGCACAGAGAGCACGACACAGAGTATGTCTGCAGTCAACTAACCCGTCATATTGTATGGAGAAAAGTTGCATCGGACCATCAGAAGATTATCTTCAATGTTGCAGTAAGTTTTAAAATCTAATCTTCTTTGTTATTGTTGTTTTTTGCAGGACTGATCTCAGAGAGGATGTACCACTTGAATACACAATGTTGTCGTTTTTTTTTCAATGAATATATGGAAACATTTTAAGACAAATTAACAATCTGTATTTGGACCAGTGGCGGCTCGTGATCATTTTGTTGGTGGGGCCAGACAGAAATTTTCGGAAAAACCATGGTTTCGGTTAGCATATATTTGAATGTATAAAATAATAAATACACGTTACACCTTATTTTTGGTAGGGTCCGGCCCCACTGGCCCTTAATGACGCCACTGATTTGGACACCCTCAAAATCCTTAGTACAGCCAATAGCATACATCGTCCACTTTCTTTCAGCTATGCTAGATGATTCTCTCTACAGTTTATGCAACAAACGTGAAACGTCCAGCTTTTATCTTGATGTGAGAATGTTGCTCAAGACAGATCTGCCTGACACTTCTTCGACACAGTTCTTCGGCCTGAGAGGCAGATAGAACTGCACGGATAGAACAAAAACGACAAACTAGAAAGGCAGTAAAATTCCCCATAAGTACAAGCAGTGGCGGCTCGTGATCATTTCTGTTGGTGGGGCTGGGCAAACATTTTGGAAAAATCATGGTTCTAGTGAGGTTATATTTTAATTTATAAAATAATAAATACACGTTCACATTACTTTTGGTGGGGCCCGGCCCCACAGGCCCTTAATGACGAGCCGCCACTGAGTACAAGTATTCCTTGCCCACACTGTTCAAGAACATTTCAAACCCGCATCTGGTTCACTACTCATCTACGGACAAACATAATACAATTACATTCTCTTGGATGAAAAATGATGGTCATCATCACTCGTGATGGACGAGTATCATCATCATCTTCATCTTGATCTCCCGCTTGACAACCAATATATAGTTTACCTTACTGACAGATCCAATAAATGCACTTCTCCGTCTTTGTCGCAAATATCCTACACAAGTAACACAACAAATTAGTAGAATTGACGCCCTTGCAAAGGCATCTTTCAATGACAAGAGAGACAAGACATACATTTCTTTTCTTTTCTTTTTCTTCTTCTTCTTATAACGCTCCATATCGACCACTTGTTAAACCACTCTTTGTGATTTGTATGTGATCTGAGTCTAAGAGCGTTTGTACGTTGTGGCAGTTATGATGCGCTTACACGTAGGCCAGCACATCTGATTTCTACAAAGCTTATTATTTACTAGGATAGCTTTTCTAGGCCCCTACTTCAATCGCCTCTTACGATATGTCTTGTAGGTAGCAATGTTACTATTCTTTGCTCCCCTTGTGAGCCCCAGCAACACAGGGGCGTCGTCGAGAACAATACATGAAAGGGGGGACTGCCTAGAGTAGTTGATAGTAGCTCGGCCTGCTAGCTGTGAGACGCCTCATAGCTCGGGTTCGAACCTACTGTCCGGCATTTGTTCGAGTCCCTGGTCTTACTCAGGACGATAACGTGAGTACCTCTGAAGTCGGAGAAAATCTGCCTGTATGGCGAGGAATACTAATTACGAGTACATTGAGCACACGGCTGCCGGTGTAAAGTAATTTACAATGTGCACGCTGCTGCCATTGTAAGAAATTGGAAAACGGATTTTCACGCAAAAATCAGTTTCAGAGATGAAACTTCGTCTGAGTTGAAAGCGGACGAAAAAAAAAAAAAAAAAAATACATGAAAGGAATAATACATGAAAGGAATAATACATGAAAGGAATAATACATGAAAGGAATAATACATGAAAGGAATAATACATGAAAGGAATAATACATGAAAGGAATAATACATGAAAGGAATAATACATGAAAGGAATAATACATGAAAGGAATAATACATGAAAGGAATAATACATGAAAGGAATAATACATGAAAGGAATAATACATGAAAGGAATAATACATGAAAGGAATAATACATGAAAGGAATAATACATGAAAGGAACGATACATGAAAGGAACGATACATGAAAGGAATAATACATGAAAGGAATAATACATGAAAGGAACAATACATGAAAGGAACAATACATGAAAGGAACAATACATGAAAGGAATAATACATGAAAGGAACAATACATGAAAGGAATAATACATGAAAGGAACAATACATGAAAGGAATAATACATGAAAGGAACAATACATGAAAGGAATAATACATGAAAGGAATAATACATGAAAGGAATAATACATGAAAGGAACAATACATGAAAGGAATAATACATGAAAGGAACAATACATGAAAGGAACAATACATGAAAGGAATAATACATGAAAGGAACAATATAGAAAGTACTTACAAGTCAACGTATAAAACTCTCCAAGAACAACCCCACTAGTTGCCATAAAACAAAGAGCGTTTATCTTAAATGTGATATAGCATCTAGCAGCGTTTAATTAAAAGATGTATCTTATTTTTCCAGGAAAGAGAGAGTGGTCACCATGGAATCAATGGACAGATTGTGTGTCCAGGGGTTACCATTCTACACGCACACGAACAAGAACGTGCTCTCAAGCTGATCCTGGATGCCCGGATGAGGATTGTGAAGGCGGACACACGGACACAACAATTTGTCCTGTTACAAATCCTACAACATCTCCACCTTGTGGTATGCTCCCATGTATCTTCTCTTACTATTATTCATGTTCTTCTATTTCACCTCCTCTTCTTCTTCTTCTAGACAGATCTGCAAGTTTTCACTCTTAGACTGCTCTTGACAGTCTATAAGGTCTGCATTTTTTCTGTAACTGGGTTAGCCAAAATAAAGTGGCGTTGAATATGTTTCCGACCGTAACGGCTCTCAGATTTTCAAATAAATAACTTTGTTCATTGTCCATGTTTGACTCTGTTAACACAGAGTACCATGAACATGAAATTGATTAGGGGCGGCTCGTCATTAAGGGCCAGTGGGGCCCGGCCCCACCAATAATCGAAAGAGAAAATAACTTCCCGGAATAGTAAATACTAAAAAGACCATGATTTTTTCGAAAATGTGTGTCTGGCCCCACCAAAAAAATGAGCACGAGCCGCCACTGAAATTGATCATCTGTATAGGACTACGGATTGTAAACGTATAATGAGTTGGTAGACAGTTGTAGCATTGAGCGTGTAAGATATCTATTTTCTCACTACTTATTAGATCCTGGACAATGGACACACTGGGAGCAATGGAGCAGCTGTGACTGTAAGAGTGTCAGGACACGGTTCAGTTCTAGAAGTAAGATTTCGTCTGGGTACACCAGACGTTATTTGTGTCCACCAATAATGGAACCACGCGAGGCGCCTTGTGAATGCAACGGTTAGTGATGATGTTTGTCACTCCTTAATCCCAGACACACACATACACACACACGCGCGCACACACACACACACACACACACACACACACTTAACAGAGATACCTTTTTGATTTAGGACGTATTTCTACTTCTTCTTCGCGATCATCGCTTAGACTGATGTACCAGATCTCCCCATAAATCTTATTCATGTGGAAATCTGATTCATGCAGCCTTTAGCAGCGGTGTGTTGTTCGTCACATCTTCAGCGCCATTTGGATCGCTGGTGCCTATCCTTCGGCGATGTGTCCGGTTTCAGCCAGCATTTACTGAGTTCGCTCTCCGTTAGCCTTCGGCTGTCCCAGCCTACCTGTAAAACAGCAGGTTATGATGCATTTAAGAATCATCAGAAGCTACAAACTCTCTATGCACACATATTAACCGATAAGCGTATTGTCACAACGACCGAAATATTCTTCTAATTTCAAACATCGAAATATTCTTCTAATTTCAAACATCGAAATATTCTTCTAATTTCAAACATCGAAGTATTCTCCTAATTTCAAACGACCGAAATATTGTTCTAATTTCAAACACTGAAATATTCTTCTAATTTCAAACGACCGAAATATTCTTCTAATTTCAAACGACCGAAATATTGTCCTAATTTCTAACGACCGAAATATTTTCCTAATTTCTAACGACCGAAATATTCTCCTAATTTCAAACACGAGTCCTTCGAAAATACTGAACTTCAAAGTTGATCCAAATCGTTGTTTACCATACTTCCGTGGTCGGGTCGCTTCTGCCCGGCATTTCATCATCATCATCATCATCATCATCAAATAGCTTGTGCTGAGCAGATCTTTGCCACCTTAAAATGCCTTCGGAATTTCTCCCTCTCATATACCAGATGTCTTGCCTCTGCAGCGGTCATGATCAAACCATCAGTAACATCATGATGCCATCTTCTTGGTGGTCTTCTTCTTCTCCTCTTTACCGGGATGCCTCCTTCCATGATATTATGGATGTCCATGAGAATTATGACGGCAGGGAGCCTTACCTTGGCTGGGGTAGAGAACCCTCTCATCCCTTACTTGATAGAGCCGTCCAGTTATCAGTTATCAGTTATCAGTTCTCAGTTATCAGTTATCAGTTATCAAATGTCTATCCTCATATCACTCCGGACATGTCCATATGAGCTCCGATCGCCGCCTCATCAAATCCAGCACCGTCCAACGGCCCAACACGCCAGTTTGATGTTGATTAATCAATCTTTTGCATATTTGGTATGTCGTTCTTTTCGGACTGTACCAATATCGCCACCCATCTCTCTCAATTTGGTCAGCAACTGGGATTCACAACTCTGAAACTCCACTGTTTGGAAAGACTCTCTCAATGCATTAAAAATGCCAATTCGGCCCATTGCAGCTTCCTCTGATATTGTAGCCAAGCTAGCCAATCTATCAGCTCGTTCATTACCAATAACTCCTGCGTGCCCAGGAACAAAACTGAAGGTGATTTCTCTGATCATTGTCTGTACTAGTACCTCCACCCAGTTGCGCCTCACCATTCCTGATTCGACTCATGGAGTCACTAAGTATGAAAACACGAGAGTAGTTATGAGATGCCAACGACGTCACCCATTCTGTAACAGCTCGTACCTCTATTGTCAAACTACTTGTAGTTGACTCTGAGCCCACTGGCAACTAATCATCTCATAAAACAACTAAGACAAATCTACATTAACAATAATTATCAAATAAGCAAGTTTTGTTATGCAAATCATGTTATACAATTTATATTATACAATTTATATTATACAAGCTATGTTATACAAGTTAAGTTATACAAGTTATGTTAAACAAGCTATGTTATACAAGTTATGTTATACCAGTTATGTTATACCAGTTATGTTATACAAGTTATGTTATACAAGTTATGTTATACCAGTTATGTTATACAAGTTATGTTATACAAGTTATGTTATACAAGTTATGTTATACAAGTTATGTTATACAAGTTATGTTATTCAAGTCATGTTACAGAAGTTATTTACAAATTATATAAACAAGTTATGTTATACAAGTTATATTATACAAGTTATGTTATACAAGTTATTTATACAAGTTATATTATACAAGTTATTATACCAGTTATGTTATACCAGTTATGTTATACCAGTTATGTTATACAAGTTATGTTATACAAGTTATGTTATACAAGTTATGTTATACCAGTTATGTTATACCAGTTATGTTATACAAGTTATGTTATACAAGTTATGTTATACAAGTTATGTTATACAAGTTATGTTATACAAGTTATGTTATACCAGTTATGTTATACAAGTTATATTTATACAAGTTATGTTATACCAGTTATGTTATACAGTTATTTATACAAGTTATGTTATACCAGTTATGTTATACAAGTTATGTTATACAAGTTATGTTATACCAGTTATGTTATACAAGTTATGTTATACAAGTTATGTTATACCAGTTATGTTATACAAGTTATGTTATACAAGTTATGTTATACAAGTTATGTTATACAAGTTATGTTATACAAGTTATGTTACATAAGTTATGTTATACAAGTTATGTTATACAAGTTATGTTATACAAGTTATGTTATACAAGTTATGTTATACAAGTTATGTTACACCAGTTATGTTATACCAGTTATGTTATACAAGTTATGTTATACAAGTTATGTTACAGAGTTATTTATACAAGTTATGTTATACAAGTCATGTTATACAAGTTATGTTATACAAGTTATGTTACAGAAGTTATGTTATACCAGTTATGTTATACAAGTTATGTTATACAAGTTATGTTATACCAGTTATGTTATACAGGTTATAGTTATACAAGTTATGTTATACAAGTTATGTTATACAAGTTATGTTATACAAGTTATGTTATACCAGTTATGTTATACAAGTTATGTTATACAAGTTATGTTATACAAGTTATGTTACACCAGTTATTTATACAGTTATGTTATACAAGTTATGTTATACAAGTTATGTTACAGAAGTTATGTTATACAAGTTATGTTATACAAGTCATGTTATACAAGTTATGTTATACAGTTATTTACAGAGTTATGTTATACAGTTATGTTATACAAGTTATGTTATACAAGTTATGTTATACCAGTTATGTTATACAAGTTATGTTATACAAGTTATGTTACAGAAGTTATGTTACAGAAATTATGGTAAACAAGTTATGTTATACAAGTTATGTTACAGAAGTTATGTTATACAAGTTATGTTACAGAAGTTATGTTATACAAGTTATGTTATACAAGTTATGTTATACCAGTTATGTTATACAAGTTATGTTACAGAAATTATGTTAAACAAGTTATGTTATACAAGTTATGTTATACAAGTTATGTTATACAAGTTATGTTATACAAGTTATGTTATACAAGTTATGTTATACAAGTTATGTTATACCAGTTATGTTATACAAGTTATGTTATACAAGTTATGTTATACAAGTTATGTTATACAAGTTATGTTATACAAGTTATGTTAAACAAGTCATGTTATACAAGTTATGTTAAACAAGTTATGTTATTCAAGTTATGTTATACAAGTTATGTTATACAAGTTATGTTATTCAAGTTATGTTACAGAAATTATGTTAAACAAGTTATGTTATACAAGTTATGTTATACAAGTTATGTTATACAAGTTATGTTACAGAAGTTATGTATTACAGAATGTAAGGAGACTTGTGAAGAACGCAAAGACGGAAAGTATCCATCTTGTCTCTCTGGCTGCAAAAGCTACATTACTTGTTGCCAAGGTAGGTATTTTCAATGTGTCCTCAGTAGTGGGCGTCTGTAGCTTAAGCTGTAGTGAGCTGGGCTACAACCCAAGAGTACCTAGTTCAAACTCTACAGCGGACAGTATGGAAGCAAATTTGTTACCATGGTTTTTTTTACGAAAGGTAAAAGGATCCACCTTTCAGAAAGCAATGGTAAACTACTGAACGTATACGTATTGCTTAGAGAAATCTACGACTCATTTAGTGTGGTTTATGGCTAAGTGCTGTACAAGATTTGTCACGATTTCATATACAGTAGTATTTTTCTCACACACAAGAGGGTTGTAGGTTCAATCTCACACTCGATGTTCTACATCTGAGGAAAGAAATTGGCCCTCCTATCTCCTGCACACTCTTATCTAGAAATGTGAAGTAACTTTATACACTAAGGTCGGAAAGGGCTGCGGAAATAAAAAAACCTATACAGTAGATTCTTAATGAACGAGACACTTTCCAGCAACCTGCTCACTCTATCTTCTAAAAAATGGCATGCCATCTGTCTAAAGTATTGAAGAAGAACATTTGGCAGTTTAAAATAGAGGAGCAGTCTGGAAAGCAGCTGCCTGGGCAAAATTACTAAAATTCATTAGGAAGTACAAAAATAAAATTCATACAAAAATATTTTAAACATATTCTAAATTACTTTGTATCCTCGCCGGTGGTTCATGCACTGTCGCTGAGATCATCTTGTGTAAGAAAGAGATCGGATCACACATTGTTACTCACAGAAGTGCAATAATGATTGTAATTTCTATCAATTAATCAATCAATCATTCAATAAAGCAAGCAATCAGTCAATCACGACCTGTCCTATTTCTAGAGTTTTTAAAGCTTCAGAAGATATACATTTTTTAATAATAACCCTCATTGAAATATGTCAGTTTGGTAACGGTGTAGAGCTGATAATTTGGACTGGTCCATACTCTAGGTATGGTAAATTGGTGTTTTAGTATCTTAGAATAATCAAATGTAGTACAAGATGTAATGTTGTTATTACGATATGTGATAACAAATAAATATAATACATAATTAATTTATATTACAGGTCAGCCTATACGTGAGGACTGCAAGGGAGATCAACATTATGATTCTTTGTGTCAGAAGTGTCGAAAACAGCCGTCACCAACATGCCCAACAGGACAATACGACCAGTACAAAGACCAGCTAACTATCCCAGTCTGGAGTTCTGAGTAAGTGGATTATGTGGATGTGTGTGTGGATGTATGTAAGAAAGTGAGTGATGTAACAAGTATGGTTAAGTTGTTAATCTGTCGGATCCTACAAGCTTCAATGCAATCTTTGCAGCCTCATAATGGCAGTCTCTTTCAGCACATGGATAAGACTATTCGCTCATCATTATCATCAGGTGCTGTCTCCACATCGAAGGGTGGCTGCAATGAATTTCCAGCATCCTCTGTCTTTCGCCTTGGTGCTGCACACTGCCAAACTGTAACCTGTCCATTTCTTAAAGTTTCCTTCCCACTTATCTCTTGGTCTTTCTCTTGATCTTCCCCCTCAACTTTCCCTCTAGTAAAGATTTGATCATGGTGTCATATCTTTTTATGTGCCCAAAATACTTTACTTGACTATTCGCTACCCTGGTCGAATAGATTAGAACGCGGCTTCCATGCGGGAGACCCGTGTTCAGTTCACGGTAAGGCCAAGGATTTTTTGTTGTTGTGGGCATAATGAAAAATCCTATCCTGAACAGTTTCGATGCGACTGAATTAGCCATGCGGTCATTAACTTCCTCAGGCTCACGTCCCACCTGTACTATACCGCCCTTAAAAGTGGTACTGCATACAGTAACGACAGTATTTTTGTCAACCCATATTATATTCAAATAAGTCCTAAGTTACAGGTTCAGCGCCGAATGTGGTACCACTTAGTTTTCTCAGTCTCTCACAGAATGTGGTACCACTTAGTTTTCTCAGTCTCTCACAGAATGTGGTACCACTTAGTTTTCTCAGTCTCTCACAGAATGTGGTACCACTTAGTTTTCTCAGTCTCTCACAGAATGTGGTACCACTTAGTTTTCTCAGTCTCTCACAGAATGTGGTACCACTTAGTTTTCTCAGTCTCTCACAGAATGTGGTACCACTTAGTTTTCTCAGTCTCTCACAGAATGTGGTACCACTTAGTTTTCTCAGTCTCTCACAGAATGTGGTACCACTTAGTTTTCTCAGTATGATTACTTTCTTCCTGGTCTTTGTCGCTGCTTTGTTAATATACTTCTTTTATCTCAGTCTCTCACAGAATGTGACTTTGAGATAAATATGTTGTTTGCTTTCTTTTATCTCAGTCTCTCACAGAATGTAACTCTGGTCTTTGTCGCTGCTTTGTTAATATGCTTCTTTTATCTCAGTCTCTCACAGAATGTGACTTTGGTCTTTGTCGCTGCTTTGTTAATATACTGCTTTTATCTCAGTCTCTCACAGAATGTGACTTTGGTCTTTGTCATTGCTTTGTTAATATACTGCTTTTATCTCAGTCTCTCACAGAATGTAACTCTGGTCTTTGTCACTGCTTTGTTAATATGCTTCTTTTATCTCAGTCTCTCACAGAATGTAACTCTGGTCTTTGTCACTGCTTTGTTAATATGCTTCTTTTATCTCAGTCTCTCACAGAATGTAACTCTGGTCTTTGTCACTGCTTTGTTAATATGCTTCTTTTATCTCAGTCTCTCACAGAATGTAACTCTGGTCTTTGTCACTGCTTTGTTAATATGCTTCTTTTATCTCAGTCTCTCACAGAATGTAACTCTGGTCTTTGTCGCTGCTTTGTTAATATGCTTCTTTTATCTCAGTCTCTCACAGAATGTGACTCTGGTCTTTGTCACTGCTTTGTTAATATGCTTCTTTTATCTCAGTCTCTCACAGAATGTGACTCTGGTCTTTGTCGCTGCTTTGTTAATATGCTTCTTTTATCTCAGTCTCTCACAGAATGTGACTCTGGTCTTTGTCACTGCTTTGTTAATATGCTTCTTTTATCTCAGTCTCTCACAGAATGTAACTCTGGTCTTTGTCACTGCTTTGTTAATATGCTTCTTTTATCTCAGTCTCTCACAGAATGTGACTCTGGTCTTTGTCGCTGCTTTGTTAATATGCTTCTTTTATCTCAGTCTCTCACAGAATGTGACTCTGGTCTTTGTCACTGCTTTGTTAATATGCTTCTTTTATCTCAGTCTCTCACAGAATGTAACTCTGGTCTTTGTCACTGCTTTGTTAATATGCTTCTTTTATCTCAGTCTCTCACAGAATGTAACTCTGGTCTTTGTCATTGCTTTGTTAATATACTGCTTTTATCTCAGTCTCTCACAGAATGTAACTCTGGTCTTTGTCACTGCTTTGTTAATATGCTTCTTTTATCTCAGTCTCTCACAGAATGTAACTCTGGTCTTTGTCACTGCTTTGTTAATATGCTTCTTTTATCTCAGTCTCTCACAGAATGTAACTCTGGTCTTTGTCGCTGCTTTGTTAATATGCTTCTTTTATCTCAGTCTCTCACAGAATGTGACTCTGGTCTTTGTCACTGCTTTGTTAATATTGAAGTAGTGTAGGGGTTTCGTTGGGTTTCTCAGCAATTTTATTGCATCAGAATGATAATGCATGATTATAACGGCAATTTATTTAGACGTCAGAAACATATATAAAACTGGCTCTATGCATGTGAAGCTTGATTTTTCTTAAACTACATTCGTTTTGTGTAGCTGCTAGTCGGCTGCACACGACGCAGATCACGTACTACCGTACACAGTCCGGTAACGGTTGTTCAGCCTAACTCGTTCAGGACGAAACATTGAGATTTACAGACAGTTGGCGCTAGCTGCTTTCAACATTGTCAATGGAAAAGTTTGTAATCGCCTACTATTATCAGAAACACTTACTTTGACAACAAAAGGTTTGCACAAGCACGATATCATCTGTATGCAACATGAATTTAAGCAGGATTTCCAGATTTGGCTTGTCTAAACTTGTCTTGAAGCAACAGTGACATTGTTCAACTTAGGCGGCCATCTTGTCTCTCCTATCTTTTGTCTCTAACCTACGTCAATCTCTCGTATTATCGTTGCTATCTGCTTATAATGAGCAGATGCAGATTTGGTGCGCAAACTCTACAGTCAACTATATCTACCAACCTATCTATCTAAACTACCTATCTGGCCTGTAAGCTGCCACCTGGGGAACTATGACACCCCTGGAGACCTGCCGTCGCCCCGACGGCGAAATTCAAACTTCGTAGTTAAATGCTCCAAGCAGTGTTAGAGTTGATTAATGTGAGGTGGTTGTACTTCAACATCCTGTCCTCACATGTCGTGGTATGGGCAGGGGTTATCTCACAGTACTTGTCATGTCTCTATGTCACTCATGATCTTTGGAGTCTTGTCTAGCTATCTGAAAAGAACTAACTAAAAAATACAAGTTACAAACTGAACATGGCAGAGAAGAACATATATATAATGTCTAAATATCAACATTATATGACCTCCATGAGGCATTTAACATCCACCCCACAAACCCCAAAGGAATAAATTGACATCCCAAATACATTAAATATCATCCATTTAACAAAATGTAGCCTCAATGAGGTTTAAAAAAATCCACAATATTCTCAAGTGGAATCAAACAATATCCAATATTTCTCAAATTTTGGTTCAATAATATATATAACGTCAATGAGGTATTCATTATCCACCCCAAACTCCCAAACAGATTCAACCAATATTTAATATTCGAATCCCATGTACATAATCACCATGAATGGAACATTACTAGCCATCCAAAAACCCACAAGGAACCAAGCGAATTCCCAAATGATTTACCTATCTGGCTCAACATCAGATAATCTCAATAGATGAGGAAGTACAATGCGTCCTTCATAGTCCAAGGACCCGACCAAAAACTCAATTATTTCCTTTATTTGGTTTAACATTAATCTCGGTTAACATTAATCAGGAAAACTCGGTTTCCTGGGGAATTGTACAAATCGCCCAAATCATGGTTGTCATCATGATCAACCGCCTTCCCCACGGAACCGTCCCTGGGGTTACATCAGTGGATCCCGTGTACCAACTTCACAACATCTACCCCGAAGTATTTTGTCATGGATCATGAAGACCCCAATCATTAAATAGAGAAGACAAGGACTATACCCTTGCTCGTAAAGGGAAAGGGAATCAACCCTTGCAAATCATGCTGAAGGGAACACAGGGCACTAGCACTAAAAATTAGCAGAAAGAACCCAATTACCACTATAGTGTTCCATTGTACAGGCCTGGCCATGGAGTGGACGCCACACCTCTTATGATACAACGCATAGTCTATTTGACCAACAAAATTTCCACAAGTTGCGTACGCTGTTGCACTGGTTCTGAATCGGACCAGATTTTAAAATCACATTTCGCGTTGAACCTAATATTTTGCTCATAACATGAACTTAAAATTTCAGTATCTGACCCAGACATTCTTAAGCTTATTTGCATAGAGTTACATATATTTTCATTACCATTGCCTACATGGAGATTATCACCTTTTGCGTGCCTGTATGCACACTCGTTGGATCCTGTAACCACTATTTCTTCTTGGTTGCGATCTATCTTCGTAACTTCACCAATTACTTGTGTCGTTATTGACATGTCACTGGAACTAGACAATGTCAATTGATTCGTCTCTTGCACAGGCGAATCTTGAACCTGCTTCAGATTGAATTTCTCTTCTGTGGTTTCTCTAAAAATGGACCGAGGCCACCTTTCCTTTCTCCGCACCCCGCCATACTGACTGCAACGGTCAGGAACCTTTCGTTTAAATAACCGCCACTTACTAGTTGAGTCCACCCAGGTGTGTTTACATTTTTTCGAATTAACCCGTAATATCTTATTATTTCCTCGTCGTTTCACTTTTGCATTAGCATTGTTTAATTTCTGAAATCCTGCATTAGTAATCCTAGAACTCGCACTAGTTGCATTCTTGCTCCTTGACTCTGCTCGTACTGTCCCATGAGGTTGAAGTAGATGAGTTTCTTTATTAAAGCAGACTGTCTAAAACCTGAAGAACTTACATGTCTTATACGTTGTCCGTAGTCATGGAGGGGCTTTTCAAAGGGTGGCGATTGACTCGTTGGTTTCACATTCTGCACCCCCTCAGAACTAATAGTAGATATCACCATTTCACACTCTACGTAATCGTGGTCACTAACCACAGGTACACCAGTAGTTTGCTGTCCAACATCCTGTTCCTTGCTAGTTGCACAAACGGATAATGGATGGTTCTGCCTGTCTGGAAACTGCTCTTCGACGACGCATGGAACATATTGGGGAGTATTAGGTTCATCGACAACGGATACAATGTTTTCGCTATCGTGAGAAGCATCCTCTGCTATACAGAGAAAATTATGTAAAATATCCGACTCATCACATGACCTATCAACAGCGGATACTAAATTGGACCATTCCTGAAAATCAACATCCGCCTCGTAGGGAGAATCCAGTAAGAAGTTTGGTATGGTACAAACCTTATCAACTTTGGAAACTATCATATCCACGCCATTATTCTCCTGATGTATGTTATCCCAAATTTGCTGGAAATTTTGTTCCTCGCGCAACTCACGACGGTTCAAGTCATGACCCTCATAACCTGGAATGTCGTGACACTCGGTCTCTGGCATACAGGAACGGACCTGAAGAAAACCTGGATCCTCACTCATTTCACCAGACGTGGATTCATACGTATCAATTTGCCTCTCTTTGTACCCGTAAACTGACACACGGGGACCAAACGGAGGGAGAATCCGCCCATCATTCGACCCATGACCGACCATACTAACAGGGGTCTGATCCTCAGGGGCCATGACACTGGGAAACCCGGATCGTGCACGCTGTCTTGGGGGATGGTCGTGGAATGGGAAATAACCATAATTACCCCTACTTTCCTCTGCTATTGCGCCTCGCGTAACCCTGTAGGCGATTCTGCGGACGAAAACCATTCCGATCCGGCTGAGGTGTGGAGGTGAAGGTTCTGGCAGGGATATGGCAGCGTGGCCCGGAGTGGCGTTCTGCCATCTTGGATTCCAGGGCGTCCATGCGACGGTGTAACCCAGAAATCGCACTGGGGTATGCTGCAGGGATGGGATTCCGTTCCCAACGCAACGCAGCATCTCTCGCTTCCAGAAATGATGTAGAGGGGTTCTGGAAGATACGCTCGGCGATCATCTTAGAGCATAATTTATCGTTTAAGTTCTTGATAAAATGGTCGCGTAAAATTTGTTGCTCCATGAGCACGAGACCTTCATTACTTTGCGCCGCAGTAATCGCAGAATGCAGGTCGGCTAATCTATGCGAGTAGTCGCGACAAGATTCACCATCTCTCTGAGTCGTCCTGTAAAAAGTGGACAGGAGCTCGTGGGCGGGGCGGTTATCCCCATATACTTTAACCAGGCTAATCAGGAGCCTGTCTGGATTATTATCCACTAACATCTGAATACGTAGCTCGCTTCTGATTGAAGCAGAAATATTATCAAAGAGACAGTCCAATTTATCTTCTCCATCCAGTCTGTAGTATCGCCAATAGGCCCGTACTTCTCTGGCGAACTCCTCTGCGGTCGGTCCATCTTTGTCACCGAAAGTTCTTAACTTCTTGTCAGGTGGCCTAATGGCTGGTCTGGGAGGGTTAGACTGGGGAATCAGGTTGTCATTTCCTGCTATTGGGCCCACTAAATTCCGCGAACCCTGAGAACTGAGGTTGTGGATCCACCAACGGTATATCATGAACTATGGGTCCTTGCATCGTCGTTTCTTCGATGGACCCATGTGTTCTCGTGCTTTTATACGCCATATGCTAAGTAAAAGGAAAGAAACTGCAATTTGATAGTTAATAAAATAGTTAAATCAGCAATACACAAATAGCTACTGGTATATAATTAATCGATGTCCTTGGAACATTCAAACACATTGAAAGTAGAAGCCAAACAAATCGTTCGAAACG